>JAGFBZ010000231.1:0-310149 GCA_018398805.1 Hirundichthys speculiger
TATTAAAACCACACACAAAAAAAAACAAAAAACAACAGCAGGTACAAAGATGTGTTAGCAGGATATTAACGTGTAATCTGTTTTCACCATGTTGTAACCGATTGCAGTACTTCTCTCTCCAGTTTTGTTTTTGTGCACATTTTTACTTTGAATGTTGTTAGACACTTTGTGTTGTTTTTTTTTTTTTTTTGTCCTCCTTATTGCAAAAAAATATTGTTCTAATAAAATAAGCAGGAATAAATAAGTGGGTTATTTTTCTTTGGGAGCAGAAAAGCAGCATAAACATTTCTGTTTATAATGTTAGAAATATTATATATATATATATATATACAGGGCAGGAATTTCGCGGCGGCCACGGCGGCCATGGCCGTCGTAGCCCTTCTTCTTGGCCGTGATGTCCTTCCGAAAATTGGTTGCTTAACGGCCACTGTGGCCTTGGTGCCCTGCTCTCTCCCCTTCCTTCGGCTATCATCAAGTTTGCGCCGTAGTGCCCATCGGTAGGTCTACCTGTATTAAAGCTAAACAACCGGAGCGGAGGTTTGTCCTACTGCGGGATCCGTCCATAACTCTACAGCCGCACAGCATCTATTATCATTAGCGTTCTGTCTGTGGGATAAACAGCACAACGATACCACGAAGACGACATTAAAGGTAAGTGTTCAAAAAGCCATCTGTTTCTGGATCAAATAGCCTTTTCATTGAGCATAAGGACTTTAAAGATTGAGCCCGGGACTATAAATCGTAATAAATTGCTCCCAACTTTGAATTGATAAAGAGTTGCTAGACTTGGTAGTAGCAGTAGCCTATTAGCCTCCCTGAGAGGGACCTAGCTATCCAACAAGCTAAATCAACACTTCTGTAAATCTTTCGTGTCATATCTTATTGCTATAGCCTTCTAATAATTTTTAATGTTTCAATATCAGACGGAGACTGTCATGTCTCATTACTGTAACCTTCTGAGCTATGGTTGCTAAGGCAACCCAAGTAAACGGTCTCCTGCAATCAGCTGTTTTATCGTAAACTAAAGCCTCCAAATAATCCTTTTCTCGCCAAAATCAACTTCTCTGTCTCTCTTCTATGTGTGCAGCGAAGCTTGCTTGTTAGTCTTCATTTCATCGCCAAAATCAGGATGTTATTAAATGGAATTCGTTTATAGAGAAAATATCTGTGACTAGAAAACACATCATAAACTCACGATTAATATATGATTCAACAACAACTTACAGGCAGGATGACGATGCTGAGATAGATTCATTTAAACTCCGACATTCCTGTTCTATACACGATACACTTCTGAGACTTCAGGTGCGCGAAAGTGAAACCTAAACTCTTTAACACGTATCATTACAGAAATACGCTCCAGGGTGGCTAAAGCATTTGAATAATCAGTAGGCTATGAAAAAACGTGATAATATTATTTAAAAATATTTAACATATTCACTCTAAACTTTTTTTCCTCAGAAAGAAGAAGCCAAGACGGGAACTAGTCGAGATTAGTCGCAAAAGAGCCTGAAGATGCAGCAAAAACCTGCCAAAATATGACACCTACTTCAAAAGGTTATCATGGAATAGTTAATTGTTAGATTCTTCTTATTTTAGCCTAAGTTTATGTGGTACATTTAGGAAATAAAACATTTGGTAGGAATTAATACCCCTTTTCAGACATGTTAAACCAAATATGTGTTTTACATATTGGTATGTATGTGTATGTATATAGATCCGTGTGTATACATTGGATATAAATTTTGTTTGTTTTTTGGGGGAAATATGTCCAATTAATATTTAGATTTAATTATAAGAGGTTCTATATGTTTCTAAATTATGGTTATACACATGTGTCAGTGTATATTGATTTATGAATTATTATATATTTTATAAATATATTTATTTTCAGATACATAGATTCATGATAGTGTTAAAATTGTCTATGCTTTAAAAGATTGTTTTGACATGTCTGGAATTTATCAATAAAATGAAATGAAATATATTAACTAATTGTGCTACTTTGATTCATCATAAAACTGTTTTAAATTTTTCAGCCAGTGCAAAAAAGACAGAGGGAGCATAAAGAGGTGGAGGCCAACTGTTTTTCCTTATGTGCCAGGAAGACCCCAGGTTCTCCATCCCCATCATCAGATGACGATTTAAATTAAATTTATGGCTGTGTAATAACCTGATAAAAATCAATAACATTGCCTATTTTGTTGTCTGTTTCCCTTTGATAAAAGTCCCAAAGTTGTGGTAGCCTATTAAAAATATCCAAGGTTCTGAATTCAAAAACTGTGTTCTGCCGTTTATTAGCATATATTGTGTTTTTTTTATTATGGCCGTGTTGCCCTGACATTTGGCCTTTGTGCCCTCAAAAAAAATGCCCCTTTGAAGGCCAAGTGGCCTTGTCCCTCAGATCACGAAATTCCAGGCCTGTATATATATATATAATATTTCACCACATCAGGAGCCAGATGACCTCAAACTGTATTTATTAACTCTTTCCACAGAAGTTCATCATATAAACATAAAAATCCATCTTTTTTACATTCTACAGAAACTTTTTACAGTATATTATTAACATGCTTCAAATATGTACAGCTTCAGTTTAGCTCATTAACATATTCCAGTGATTTATTTATTTAACTCTTTCAAAAACTAGATATTCACGGGTGCAGAATGTTTGTGTCAATTTAATAACGACTTTCTGCCGTTTTTGAGGAAAAAGGATTTAAATGTCAGCTGACTTGACGTTTTACCATCGATGCAAAAAAACAAACAGAAGGGCCACATCTGTGCGGTTTAAACTACAGTGATCCCTCGACAATTCACGGTTTAAGTTCCGCGGTTTTAGTTATTGGCGGATTTTTCAAAAAAATATTTTTTTTAAATTTTTTTTAAAGTCGCGGAAACATCACAGGATGTTGTGCGCGTTCTCTCACAGTGAAGAAATGCTGTGAGCCAGCCTGGCCCCTTTAAGAAGGTGGCCTTATGGGTAATGGTGTGTGTGTCGTATGGCAGAATGAAAACAGGGTTAGGATGTGTAGTGAGCAGCCCAGCGTGTATAGATTTACATTCTCTGTTAACCGACAGGAGCCCAACAATACAACCTGTGTGATGTTACAAGTTCCTGCAGTGCCACAATAAAGTTCCTGTTCCATGCAGAGAAAAACCAGGACTTTTTCTTTTGTTGTTGTTGTTAGCGTGTTAGCCACTAATTACGAGCCAAAAGTAGCACAATACCAGCAGTTTGTTTACTACGGTTCAGAGAACAGAGGCTGTGAAGGAAACAGAAAGACCACAGTTGAGCCTTTGTCTTGTTTCGCTACTTTTTTGGCGTTTTAAACATATTTTAAACACATTATTGAGGCTCGGGGGGCTTTTTGATTTTCGTGGGGGGGGCGCCGGTCCCCATTAACCGCGAAAAATAAGGGATCACTGTACGTCTCACCTCTGCAACGTTAAATATTGACTAAATAAAAGGAAAAAAAAAATCAAACTTGATGACCTGGTATGTTAGGAACGTTTTTGCTACATTGTTTCTTAAAGAACTTCCTGAAATGTCTATTTTATTTATTTTTTTTCCCCTTTAATACAAGGGATAGTTTGTAGTTCTGCTCTCTTTAAGAAAAAAAAAAGAGCGACAGTGTTCAGGCTGTTCAGACAGTTGTGACAGTTCGTGCGTGACGTAACGGTGAGTTACGTAAATAAAACGGACTTCGGCAGTGAGCTGAGCGCGAGCAGAGTTCGTGTTAAACCCGATTAAATCAGACGTTAAAGCTCGTTGACCAGACTGGTCGGGAACGACGTCCACGCTCCAGAGCTTCGCGCAGCGTCGTCCACAACGTGCATTCTGGCCGCCGGCGGTGACGTCACCGGGTCCGCGTTCGCTCAGATTAGCGACTGCGTGTTTGCCGGCGGCTCCAGTTTCCGCGACAACGCCGTGAGGATGAGGTTGAACTTGCTGTAGCGATCTGATTGGTTGACGGCGGCTCCGCGGCTTCCCCACAGCAGCCGCAGCTGGAAGTCCGTCTTAAACACTTCGAGCAGGTCGTCATCGCAGTGAAACCCTGACGGGGAAAAAAAAAATTAAATAAGCTCAAGGAGTACAGCCGCCTGACTGCAGAGGGCGCTCTGTTTTATTTTTGTTAATTACCGTTTAGGATCTTCTGCGCGTTCGTGGTGAAGCTCCGCGCGTTGTGAGCCACGTCGCGCGCGGCCTCCAGGTGGCGCAGCATGATGTCGCATCCCTGGTCGCTGGACTCCCAGAGCTCCGCCCCCTCGGGGGTGATTGACGGGCGCTCCATCAAGGTGAGGAGAGGCAGCAGGAGCGGGACGCAGAGCACCGCGGGAGAGGAGGCTGCAGAGGAAAGGAAACAAAAAACAAACGAGTCTGTAAAGACAATAATGTAACTGACGTCGAATTGTTTTTAGAAAAGCGCGTAAGCGACGTGACGTTAGCTACCTGTGCCCTCGTACAGACTCTTGTAGAACGGTTTGAGGATCTTCTCGTAGCTGATGGCGGTTTGCGTGAAGTTCCTCCGGAGGGCCGTCCAGGTTTCCTCCAAGCGGCCGATCTGAACAACCGACAGCAAACGTCAGCGACGGGGGAGGAGCTTAAGCTACGGACAAACGCTGAGCTTCACTTTTAAATAGGGATGCACGATAACTGTTTTTTAAAACCGATACCGATAACCGATAACACGCACGTATACCTAAGATCATTACATCAATACTATGAACAAAATCAAAAACAGTTTGGACTCTTTTAATGAACAGATATTTATTTTTTCCAATGAAAAACTATTGTCAAGCCTCTCAAACATTTTCTTAAAGCTATCAAACAAACCTATTTGATATCTCACATTAACTTAAATAAGGTTCATTAATGACTGATATAAAAAAATAAAGGCTCCTTGAACTGATGGAAATACATGCATCAGAATTACTAACTGAAAAAGATTAACATTTAAAGGATTTTGGCTTGTGGTTCCATTTAAATTAATACCTTTAATTAAAGTAAATGAGGTTTAGTAATTTTTTATTTTTTATTTTTTAATCTCATGGAAGCTTTAGATGAGAGGGGGAGAGGAGAGACTGCTGCTGGCTTGTGCACATTAGCATTAGCTCACGTTAGCGCGATTTCAAAACTCCATGGAAGTGATTGTTATGTTGTAGGTGGCTGATCAGGTTTTACGTATTAAAGCTTGTGCTTCCCTCCTCGTAGAATTCACTCGGAGGATTCGTCACAAATAACCACCAAACTATCTTCTTCTGAAACTTTAACGAAGTTCCACGCCGCCATGTTTGTTGTGATCAGCGCTGTGCTGCAGGCTGCATTCAAGGTGTAATGTAAATTCCCACGTTGCCTCGTTCGCTAGTCGTTATTTCAGCCTTTTCTATTTTTTCTTTTTTATGTGTAACATGAGGGAAATACTGCGAATATTAATTCAAGTCAGCAACTACTAAAATTATGACCGAGTTAACGAGTTGTTTTCTGGCATGAGGGGGTATTCTTGATTTTCCTGATTGAGTAATCGTTTTTCTGATTATGCCGACGTTACTTGAACATAACATTCACTGCTGGTCATTCAAGGCTCAGAGGGAGCGAGACACTGCTGTGTTGACAGAAATATAAATGTTATCGGGGCTATTTGTCGTGATATCGGAGTTATCGGGATGACGTCATAATTTCCTGTAATTGACCCGATAGTTATCGCGTCGATAGTTATCGGGTCGATAGTTATCGGGTCGATAGTTATCGGGTCGATAGTTATCGTACATCCCTACTTTTAAACGCCGTAGCTACCTGGGGTAGATCCAGAGCCTTCATCATGGCCGTGAAAGCGAACAGGTCACCCACCGCGTCCTTCAGCTCCATCGCCACGAGAATAATACGGTTCAAGGTGGACGCCCGCTCGTCCACGCTGCCCGTGCATCCCAGAATATCCACAGCGACGCCTATCGCCATGGTGTGGTGCCTGGAAGACAGAGGAGGAGCAAGTTGTCTCCAGGAGCTTTACAGAGACCCCCAAGCAAATATCATGAACTAAAATTATAATATTAAATCCTAATCAAGGAAAAGTGGCAAGTAAAAAAAAAAAAAAAAAAAATCTATAAGCCAAACAGTGGCAAAGAAAACCACTTTAAGAGGAAGAAACCAGGATCATAAGGGGGGACCTTCCTGGTGAAGGCCAGCCGGGTAAAGAAATAAAAGAGGAGGGAGAGCACAGACGTCCTGGTAATACTATAATGGACAAAATGTATCGATCAGAATGATCCATTAACTGGAGAACTAATAACTCCATCACTTCTACTCTGATACATTATTAGTTCATGAACTACAGAGATGACGATATAAACAGATGTGGGCGGCAACACTGAGGTGGTCGGAGGATCAGAGCTGGTTCAGGTTCTGTCTTCAGGATCAGTGGAAACATTTTACTCCAGAATAAACAATCTTCAAGTGCTCTGAGCAAAGAGGTTTAATGTTTTTTTAATAATTAATATTTAGGGTTTCCCAGATAATCCAGGGTTAAGGTTACCTCTCCATCAGGTCCAGCCTCAGCTGGCGGCCGTGCGGCAGCGTCACCAGCTCCAGACCAGAGGCCACGCCCATCTGACCTCTGAGGTCGGGGGTCACTCCGAGGATCCTCGCCACCTGGGGGGGGGGGGGGGGGGGGGGGGGGATCAGACGTGATGTCACATTTAGTTTGGCTAGCTCCCTGCGCCGCTAATAATTTTTAGGGCTGCGCAACAATTACAATTTTTAATCGCATTATTTCCCTGATTAATCACGATTAATCGCATTGTATAATGAATTCAACAGTAGTGTAAAGGTCACTTTTATTTAAATGTTCTGCTGCCATATGAACTAAAGTGTCATAACATTTGTTGTTCAAACACTTTTAACATCAGCACTTGTCAGTAACATATTTAGTGTAAATCTCATCTTAAAAAATGTAAAATAAAATAAAGCTTATTGCCACTGCCAGGGCATTAATGTCATCCTGTTTTTATAAAAAATAATTAAAAAAAAGTCTACCAACAAAATCCAACAAAATGATTGTGTCTCAGCACAATCAGAACATTAAAACAGGTAATTTCTGAGGTAACAGCAGAAACTTTTAACGGGGAGTTCCACTTGTTAGTTGTTACAAATAACCTTGTTTCTGTTGAATCCTCCGTCTGGGAGAACTTTAAAATGAAAATGTCCATGTTAAAGTTCAGTAAATTTATCAATCCGTGTATCATTAATTCTTTCCATTTTCAATTGGCAATCAAAAATTTAAAAAAATTGAAGTGACATTTTATTACGTTTTTTGTTTTTTAATCTAACACAAAAAAAATGAAAAAAAAATCCTGTTTTTTTTAATATTTCAAATTTAGACATTTTATTACATTTTTATTACAAAAAAAAACGTTAAAAAAAAATGCCATTTTTTTTTTTATATTTAAATTTTAGACTTGGATCAAAAATACGGAATTAAAAAACGGGCCACAGAACTGAATTAGTTTTATTCAATTCAATTCAATTCAATTTTATTTATATAGCGTCTGTTACAATGACAATTGTCTCTAGGCGCTTTACAGAGACCCAGAGCATGACCCCCGAGCAAATATCATCAACTAAGATTATATAATCAAATCCAATCAATGATAATGGCAGGTAAAAAACTCCCACGTAGGAGAAAAAAAAACCTTTATACCAAAACAGTGGCAAGGAAAAACTCCACTTTAAGAGGAAGAAAAACCTTGAGCAGGGACCTGGCTCATATGGGGGGACCTTCCTGCCGAAGGCCAGCCGGGTAGAGAAAGAAAGAGGGGAGACAGGACAGAAAGAGGATGTAGGACAGAGAGAGGAGAGCACAGAAAAAGTAAAAATAATAATAAAGAAGTAGTGGAATTGTTGTAGGGTGAATGCAAGCGAGCTATGGAGGGCCCTTGGGCGTGTGGTCAGCGTAATGAGCCATGATAGGCTCTTGAGTATCAGTAATGTGCGGGTGGGGTGGTAGGTGAGGTGTGTGAGAGAAGGGGGAGGAGGGGGGGGGGGGGGGTTTAAGAAAAGAGAAGGGTAGGATTTCAAGCAAAGGATGCAATATATAAACATAAACAGATGGAGGCAGCAGCACTGGGATGAGATGAGATGGCCAGAGGACCAGGTCGCCGATCACCACGCCAGTCGGTACCCAAACACAATTGGAGGAGAACCCGGGATGGACAGTGGATGGAACTGCAAGTCAGCGTGAAACCCAGGAAACTCTGGCCTGCAAATACACAAAGAGAAAAGGGGGCAGAAACAGCACAACAAACACAGGAAGGCAAGGAAAATGGAGCACAGTTTCAGTAGCAGGGTGCTCCCAAATAATTATAAATGAGCTGGAGGAGGAGGGGAGAGAAAGGGAAGAAAAAGGAGAAGAGCAGTGGAGACACCACTCAGCAGATCATGATGGTGTCCCCCTGTAGCGTAGGCCTATAGCAGCATAGCTATGACGAAGCTGTGATTAAGACGAGCTACTCTAGTCTTACTACTACAACTATAGTTATAACTATTTATAACTATTAGCCCCTACACACTATAGATTAGACTAACTGTAGGCTTTACTGAACAGAAATGTTTTCAATTTAGTTTTAAAAATGGAGATAGTATCAGCCTCCTTAACCCAAACTGGTAGCTGGTTCCATAAAAAAGGTGCCTGGTAGCAGAAGGCCCGTCCTCCAAACCTACTTTTAGATATTCTAGGAACTACGAGTAATCCTGCACTCTGAGAGCGGAGAGCTCTAATAGGAGCATAACATGCTATCAAGTCTTGTAAATAGAGCGGAGCTAGGCCATTAAGGGCCTTATATGTGAGAAGCAGAATTTTAAACTCAATTCTAAATTTCACGGGAAGCCAATGGAGGGAGGCTAACACGGGAGAGATGTGATCTCGCTTGCGGATTCCTGTCAGCACCCTCGCTGCTGCGTTCTGGATCAATTGAAGGCTATTTAGCGAGCTTTTCGGACATCCTGCTAACAGCGCATTACAGTAATCCAGTCTAGAGCTAACAAACGCGTGGATTAATTTTTCAGCATCACCCTGGGAGAGGATGCTCCTAATCTTGGCAATATTTCGAGATGAAAAAAGGCAGTCTTGCAAACCTGATTAATATGCTGCTTAAATGACATTTATATTTATTTTATGACATTTATAATGGAGGACTGGACTTTCTGTTGTCATTACACATCTGAGCCACTAGATGGAGCTGCACTGCAGTAACCAGCTAGAGAACAGCAGGACAGTGAACACATGGAGCAGATCTGATGGAACATGGAGGAATGACGCTAACGTTTGGTTGCAGTTTAACATTTTTTTTCTTTTAGACAGAATTGTTAATATTTCTACCTGAACTGTAAAGTTCACAGATTTTTACCGTTTTAGCTTTACCGCATGTTTACCTGCAAATTCTCTTCCGGTTCCACAGCAGCCAGTAACAGACTTTTCAAAACAAAAGCATGTTAGCAACATGCGTTAACGCGCGATAAAATAAATGTCAGCGTTAATAAATTGAGTTAACGTGATAATAACGCGCCCTAGTAATTTTACTGCGACGTGAACCGTGTGCAGCAGCAGCAGCAGCAGCAGCAGCATGCTGGTGATGCGTGAGGTTACCTGGCAGTCGGCCATCAGCAGGTGTCTGGCGATGCTCTGGTGGGTGTGGCTGAGCAGCAGCTCCTTCGCCTTCTTCAGAACAACCATCTCCAGCGGTTTGTTTTCAGGCGGCAGCAGTCGGGATCCGAACTCCGCCGGCCTGAATATCGACTCCGTCTCGACCAGCGGCCGCTGAAATCCACACCTGGCCTTTTCCCTCTTCTTATCCTCCTCCTCCTCCTCCTCGTCCTCGTCGCTGGTGTTCTCCAGGGCTGCGATGGCGTGGTGGTAGGAGCTCCTGTCCAGCCCTCTCTGTCCTCCCTCCTCCTTCTCCTCCCAGCTCTCTTCCCTCCATCTGTCCGTTTCTTTCCTCAGTCTCTCCACGTAGCTGCAGAGCGGGGGATGAGGTTCTGGGTCGAGGTCCGAGACCGAGCTCGGGTCAGCAGGGCTCGGCTCAGTCCGTCCCGCCGCCGCCGCCGCCGCCTCTGAATCCCGATACTGGACGCCCTCAGCAGGTGAGCCGGAGCAGGTGTGGTCTGGTGGGAGGAGCTGGCGCTGGAGCTTCTGGGGCTTCAGCGGAGGAACAGGAGGACCTGAGGAGCAACAACCACATCCATCTTTGTTATAAAAGATACTTCCTGCGAAAATTAAAGATTTCATCAGCTTGACATGCATCGGCTTTTTTTAGGGCTGGGCAAGTTAACGCGTTATTATCGCGTTAACGCATTCATTTATTAACGCCGACATTTATTTTATCGCGCGTTAACGCATGTTGCTCACATGCTTTTGTTTTGAAAAGTCTGTTTCTGGCTGCTGCAGAACCAGAAAACAGTAAACGAGCGGAAAAGCTAAAACAGACATGGAGAACGGTAAAAATCAGTGTACTTTACAGTTCAGGTAGCAACTCAGGTAGAAATATTAACAATTCTGTCTAAAAACAATTCTGGACTGCAACAAAACTTTGTGGTCATTCCTCCATGTTCCATCAGATCTGCTCCATGTGTTCACTGTCCTGCTGTTCTCTAGCTGGTTACTGCAGTGCAGCTCCATCTAGTGGCTCAGATGTGTAATGACAACAGAAAGTCCAGTCCTCCATTATAAAACTAATTCAGTTCTGTGGCCCGTTTTTTAATTTCATATTTTTGATCCAAGTCTAAAATTGAAATATTAAAAAAAATTGCATTTTTTTTTACGTTTTTTTTTGTAATAAAAATGTAATAAAATGTCACTTTTTAATTTTTTTAAATTTTTGATTGACAATCGAAAATTTACCTTTAACATGGACATTTTCATTTTAAAGTTCTCCCAGATGGAGGATTCGTTAAAGGTTTCTGCTGTTACCTCAGAAATTACCTGTTTTAATGTTCTAATTGTGGCTCAGGATTTTGTTGGTCGACTTTTTAATTTTTCATAAAAACGAGATGACATTAATGTCCTGGCAGTGGCAATAAACTTTATTTTATTTGACATTTTTTAAGATGAGATTTACACTAAATATGTGTTACTGACAAGTGCTGATGTTAAAAGAGTTTGAACAACAAATGTTATGACACTTAAGTTCATATGGAAGCAGAACATTTAAATAAAAGTGAATTCATTATTTGATTTTGCGTATATAATGTGATTAATCGCGATTAAAAATTTTAATCGTTGCCCAGCCCTACTTTTTTTTTTTTTTAATTCTCAAAACTTGCATATATGTTGATTCTCTTAAATCCTTGTCTGAATAAAAGGCTTCCAGAAGGTTCAGTGAGACAGAAATGGTAAAATTGGTCACCTGGACTCCAGCAGGCTGCAGGACCGTCAACGCCCGGGGAGCTCAGAGGGGGCGGGGCCAGGCCGGGGGAGGCGGAGGGAGCGTGCAGGAGGTTGCAGGACGTGGGGGGGGGTCCCGGGGGCTGAAGGCAGGGGGGGGGGCGGGCCAGTCGAGCCAGGGGCACTTTGCTCGGTTTGGGAGGCGGTTTGGGACACAGCTGGCTGTCAGAGCCCCGGATCACCTGACCTGGACACACACACGCACACACACACACACACACACACACACACACACACACACACACAAATTTACTCTACATGTTGAATCATTCAACGCCTTGACACTCAATTTCAGGACGACTTTGTTGACGCGATAATCACCGGGGAGCCTCTGTTCCATCTTCCATCCGATCATAAAGCTGATTAATGGAGCCGCGGAGGGAAGAGGAGCAAATTTAATTTCCTCCTCACATTAACGCCGCGGCGGCGGCGCAGGCAAATATGGAGGCAGCTTAAATGTTCACACTTAGGAGGGACAGCGGCTGATTAATTTTAAAACCTCCCACAGGAGCTTTTAACTGCTCGAGTCTAACAGTTTTATTTTTAGCCTCATAATCAGACTGATTGCTTTTTTATTTATTTATTTTTTTTCTCTCTCTCTCTCACGTCATTCATTTATACGAGTCCAACAAATCACAGATGTGTGTGCGCTAATTCTGGCATCTGGTTTCACGTACTGGTGCTCTGATTCAGAACAAAAAAAACCCCAAATGAAATTAAATGAGGTTTGTTATACAGTCAGAATTATTATAGAAACAGAATTAGAGCTAGATGTATGGAGCCCCATTTGTGTCATAATTCAATGAATAAATGAGTCTATTATTATAAAAAATACAGGTGTTTATTGTTATGAAATATTTCCCATTATTATGATAATGGTTTTGTTTTTCATAAGAATGATTTGTGTGTCAATCACAGCAGAGAGGGCGGAGCCATTTATGTGATTGGCTGCTCTTTCATTCAGGCATAAGCAACAGAACAGTGAATATCGATAGTGGGCGAGAGGTGTAATGTATATACTCCAGGCCAGTAGGTGGCAGAATGCACCTCAGTACGGTTAAAAGTTGACATCGACTAAGAAACGTCAAGGTTTCCTGTAGCTCAGTCCAAGCTGCCATAGCTACAATCGGACTAGGAGCGCACCTTGATGACATCACGGCCCGCCGCTAACGGGACCTCACGGCCAAAACTAGTCGATGTCAGAGCGTAGAATGGAGAAGGATCAGCCAATGAGCGTGCAGGTCAACCACTGGCCCCGCCCACTGGCAAAATGTCATTATTATGTAAAAGCTCATTCTTATGAAAAAGGAAGCAATTATGTAAAAACTCATTCTTAGATAAAAAAGCCATTCTGAAATAAACTATTATGCATTAAACTAAGATTAAATAATATCGTAATAAAAATATATTTCATAGTAATTACATTTTTTTCATAATAATGATAAATATTTCATAATAATACACATGTATTTCATAATAATGGGAAACATTTCATAATAATTGATACGTATTTCATAATAATAACAGACTCATTTATTCATTGAATTATGACCCAAATGGGGCTCCATAGATGATGATTCTTTGATGAGCGCCTGACCTGCCAGAAGCTCCGTGGACCTCCGCGGGACCGAGGGGCTCAGAACCGGCTCGCTGCCCGTCCGAAACACCGGAGACTTGGGGCTGGGGTTGTGGGGAAGGAGGTCGGGGGGCTGCTGGGGTTTGGATCCTGGAGGGGCACCGACAACACAACAGAGGACAACGGGCGCCGTTAGAGCGGCAAAAGATGGAAACGTCTCAATGATGATCTGGTCGCTAGTTCGAGGGAAGTTTAAGCCGTTACTGACCCAGAGGGAGGAAGCTGTCTGATTGGTGAGCCTTGAGTGGGCGTCGCCGCTCCTGGACCTGATTGAGGCTGGTTGGCTGGCTGCCGCAGCGATCTTTTAACCTGGGCGGGAAAAAAAAACAATAAAAAACAAACTTCATATTTAGACGTGAAACATTGTCTTTAACAATATGTTTGAAAGTGATTTGTCTTTCTTAACAAGACTAATACACATCATAATGTGTGACAAAAGGCAAGCACGGGGGTCAGCTGTGATTCTGAATAAACATTCCTAAATTAAATCAACATCAAGTAAATAAGTTCTTGATCAAGGAACTATATAACGTCCCTAAATTCAATCAGTCTGTTTTAAGACAAATGTCCCTTTGTCCTCACCGCTACCTGCTGTGATCCACTCTGTATGTAAAAATCTGTAGAAGAATCAGCATCTTTTGTCTTGTATAAAAGAAAACCCTCATCTCTGTCTGACAGAGTCCTCATTCAGTATTCTGTGGAGTACTGACTGACAGCTCTCCTTATGTGCACATAAGATTTTTGTATTTGTTTCTTTTCTCTTTAATAAATTCTATTCTGATTTTCTCATCATGATCGGATCATATTTTTTCCACAACACGTGGTTGTTTAAAGAAAATATTCTGGACTTAAATCAGCCCCAAGACTGTGATTACATGTTAAGGACTGTGGCTTTTTTTTTTTTTTTATGGACCAAAAACAGCATGAATCAAAGCAGTTTTAAGTTTCAGTGGACTGAAGTGATTCAGACTGAAAGTGCATTTAAAAAGTCTGTAACAAACCAGCTGTGATGGTGAGGGTTTCTCTACACTCGTCTTAACGCTCCGAGTTAAAAACACCTCGGTGTGTCTGCAGGGAACCCGTCCACGCCGTCGCTTCACCGGAGTTGGAAGTTTACGCTCGTCACCGTCCAATAAAAGACCCGACCGGGCGTCTTAGCGCGGGAACGTTCCTCTGCTGTGCATTAACGTGTCTGCTTGAGTCTCCGCTGGACAAACCTGAGCTGGTTTCCCCGGATCACGCCGCCGTTGTTGTTGTCCTGGCAGTGGGTCCCGTCGTGCCCGGCGTGCTCGTGGTCCTGCGCGTGCCCGTTGGCGATGTTGAGGCTGAGACGTTTCTGGCCCCGCCTGTCGTCCTGGTGGCCGCTCGACAGCGAATACTTTTCCTCCAGGCAGCGCAGCGGCAGCGCCCTGTTGATCGGCTGGAAGACGATGGCGCCCACCACCTTCCCGGGGCGACAACATCGTTTTACGGATGCGTTTCTTTCAGGGGAACATGATGTCATCAGGCTGGACGCCTGGAGAAAAACCCACCTGTGAGACAGGTTTTCTGTTGCCGACGTAGTATCTGATGAGAGCAGGGATGCTGTCGAATCCGTCTCTTTCTAGTCGGTACTCAACTCTAGAGTAGGCTTCGTTCAGCATCACCACCTGGAGAAGAAACGGAAAACGACAACCAACGTTTACGACACATTTTCCCGTCTGATTTTATAGATTATATGTCTTTACTCAGCAGACAGGTGGGACATGTGAAGGTCTGGCTGCCCAGTAGAGAAACCAGGAGATAAAAGCCAAACCGTCCAGCATTGACATCATCAGAGGGATGACGAGGAGGCTGCTGCAGATACGTTTCACCTCTACGGCGGAGTATTAAGGCCACACTGAGAAAAAAAAAACTGTGGGCAATGATTTTTTTTTTTTCATTCCTCACTTACGAGAAGAAAGTCGAGAATAAAGTCGAAATGCCGTTTCCACTATAAAGTTGTCTTAAAGATTTATTCAAACCAGTTTTACTTTACCAACATAATGTCTGTGTCTATGTGCTTTTATCACATAGACACAGTATTATAATAAGTATTTGTACTTTAAAGAGATTGTGTCAGAAATTTCGCCTATTCAGAAAAAGAAAACTACACCGATTCTGGAATTCTGGAAACTGCATTTCGACTTTATTCTCAATATTTCGACTTTATTCTCGACATTTCGACTTTATTCTCGATATTTCGACTTTATTCTCAATATTTCGACTTTATTCTCATTTCGACTTATTCGAATTTCGACTTTATTTTCGACTTTATTCTCGATTTCATTTATTTCAACATTCGACTTTATTCTCGATATTTCGACTTTATTCTCAATATTTCGTCTTTATTCTCGATATTTCGACTTTATTCTCGACATTTCGACTTTATTCTCAATATTTCGACTTTATTCTTGACATTTCAACTTTATTCTCAACATTTCGACTTTATTCTCAATATTTCGTTTTTATTCTCGATATTTCGACTTTATTCTCGACATTTCGACTTTATTCTCGATATTTCAACTTTATTCTCAATATTTCGACTTTATTCTCGACATTTCGACTTTATTCTCGACATTTTCGCTTTATTCTCAATATTTCGACTTTATTTCTCGACATTTCTCGACTTTCGACTTTATTCTCGATATTTCGACTTTATTCTCGACATTTCGACTTTATTCTCGATTTTCGACTTTATTCTCGACATTTCGACTTTATTCTCAATATTTCGACTTATTCTCGACTTTCGATTTCGATTATTCTCGACATTTACTTTATTCTCGATTTTGACTTTATTCTCGACATTTCAACTTTATTCTCGACATTTTTACTTTATTCTCGACATTGTGACTTTATTCTCGATATTTCGACTTTATTCTCAATATTTCGACTTTATTCGACATTTCGACTTTATTCTCGACATTTCGACTTTATTCTCGATATTTCGACTTATTCTCGACATTCTCGACTTTTCGACTTTTCGACTTATTCTCGACTTTATTTCGACTTTATTCTCGACATTTCGACTTTATTCTCGATATTTCGACTTTATTTCTCAATATTTCGACTTTATTCTCGACATTTTGACTTTATTCTCGACATTTCGACTTTATTCTCGATATTTCGACTTTATTCTCAATATTTCGACTTTATTCTCGACATATTTCGACTTTATTCGACATTTATCGACATTTCGATTTCGATTTCGATTTATTCTCGATTTATTTCTCGACTTTATTCTCGAATTATTTCGACTTTATCTCGAATTTTGACTTTATTCTCGACATTCGACTTTATTCTCGATATTTCGACTTTATTCTCGACATTTCATTTCTCGACTTTATTCTCGACATTTTACTTATATTTCGACATTTCGACTTATTCTCAATATTTCGACTTTATTTCTCGATATTCGACTTATTCTCGACATTTCGACTTTATTCTCGATATTTCGACTTTTATTCTCAATATTTCGACTTTATTCTCGATATTTCGACTTTATTCTCGACATTTCGACTTTATTCTCGATATTTCGACTTTATTCTCAAATTTCGACTTTCTCGACTTATTCTCGACATTTCGACTTTATTCTCGACTTTCGACTTTATTCTCGATATTTCGACTTTATTCTCGACATTTCGACTTTATTCTCGACATTTCGACTCTTTATTCGACATTTCGATTTTTCTCGATTTCGATTTATTCTCAATATTTCGACTTTATTCTCGACTTTATTTTGACTTTATTCTCGACATTTCGACTTTATTTCTCGATATTTTCGACTTTATTCTCGATATTTCGACTTTATTCTCGACATTTTGACTTTATTCTCGACATTTCGACTTTATTCTCAATATTTCGACTTTATTCTCGATATTTCGACTTTATTCGACATCGACTTTATTCTGATATTTCGACTTTATTCTCGATTTCGATTTATTCTCTTTCGACTTTACATTTCGATTCTTTATTCTCGATATTTCGACTTTATTCTCAATATTTCGTCTTTAATCTCGATTTTGACTTTATTCTCGACATTTTGACTTTATTCTCGATATTTCGACTTTATTCTCGACATTTCGACTTTATTCTCTACATTTGCATTTCTTCTCGTAAGTGAGGAATGAAAAAAATAAATAATTGTCCACAATTTTTTTTTTCTCAGTGTGGCCCTGATACTAAATCTTACACCTCTGTTGGACCACAAAAAAAAAAAAAGAAATAAATAAAGAAATCAGGAGAGCTGCTGAAGCTCATAGGGTTGAAACCAGAAGTTTACATACAGTGTGTAAAAAGGCACAACTTTTTTATTCATTTATTTATTTATTCTAACATTAAATCAGACTGAACCTGTCCTGTTTTAGGTCAGTTAGACTAAAATTATTTCTATTTACTAAACGCCAGAATAAGGAGTGAGATCAAACTTTTCCATAGAAGTTTCCATCCGTCTCTTCAGTATCTGGTACCGTTGCCCTTAAACTGTCTGACTTGGGTCAAACCTTCTGGGTTTCCTTCCAGAAGCTTCTCTCAATAGTTTCCTGGAGCTTTGGTCCATTTCTGCAGACAGAACTGGAGGAACCGAGTCACGTTTGGAGGTCACACACGTCTTTTCAGCTCAGATGTTCTCCAGGACTGAGATCAGAACTCCAGAACATGGACTCTGTTGTCCTGAAGCCTCTTAGTAACTGATCTGGTGGTGCGTTCAGGGTCATCGTCCATCTTTAACTTCCTGGCTGATGTTTTGAGGTGTTACTTCAGTATTTCTCCAGAATGTTCTTCCCTCATGATGTCATCTGTTTAGTGAAGTCCACCAGTCCCTCCACATCATGATGCTGCCACCCCCGTGCTTCACAGCTGGATGGTCCTCAGGTCTTCTTCCTCCAGATGTTACGATGGTCCTCATGTCCAGACAGTTCAGTTTTAGTTCCACCAGACCAGGACATGTCTCCAGAAATAAAGCTCTTTGTCCCTGTGAGCGTCTACAAACTGTAATCTGTCCTTGTTCTGTCTCTTCTGGAGTAATGTCTTCTTCCTGGCTGAGTGGTCCTTCAGTCCATGTTGGTCCAGGACTGGTTTCTCTGTGGACGATGACACCATCCTGATGTCTGGACATCTCCATGGTGGTTATTGGTTTAAACAGATGAATGTTGCTCCTTCAGGCTTCTGGAAATTTTACCCAACGACAAACCAGACTGGTGGAGGTCCACAATTCTCTTCCTGATATCTTGGCTGATTTCTTATGATTTTTGAAACAGAAATTATCTTTAAAAAAAAGTTTATCTCTCATTATTCTGGAATTTAGCAAATAGAAATAATTTTGGTAATCATGACTGAACTAAAACAGGAAAACTTTGGTCTGATTTAACATCAGACAGCGAGGGAAAAAAAATTTAAGTGTATTTTTAATATTTTTTACAGTGTCTATTTTAGTAACTGAAACTAATGTTTATTTAACTAACATGTCTGTACTCTAACTGTACTCTGGTGGCCAAAAATTGCTAAATATATCAGAATTTTTCTAAAGTTAAAAAAAAACAGAAAAAGTAGACGAGTGTTGTGAAGGTCAATGTCAGATTTCAGAATAAATCTTATGAAAGATTATGGAAACAAAGCCGACATTTACTGCACCTTCTTGTTAATCTTAAAGTGCTGAGCGGCGTTTCGCCACTGGCAGGTCAGGACGTAGTTTCCCGGGCTGGACAGCGAGTCTCGGATCAGGAAGTCTCCGTCGCGCTGCACCAGGTTCTCTGCGACCTGCAGGTAGACGGGAGGTTTGTTTGCAGTACAAACACTCATCAGAGACTTTAATAATGGCCGTCCGTCGCCCCGCCGCCATTTTCAGTGTGTTCAGTCAATACGCAGAGAAAAACCGGGGATTAAGACGGGAAGCATTAGACAAAAAAAACTAAACATTTAGCAAGAAAATAAATGATTGGCAGCGGGACGTCCACTTCCATTTTAGTCTTCTCGCTCCTTTTTCTCTCCAACACAAACACACAACCCCTCATACACAACTCAAGACTGTAATTGAAAAAGTGTTTGTATAATCTATAATGGTAGTTTAGTTTAGCCAAAGGAAGCAGCTTGTTAAAAACGATTACATCTGAGAGCTTCCTTTCAGAGGGAACACACAATCTCTCTCACATCCAACACAACAACATATCAGAACCACAGAAAGATTTCTATACGCTGATATATGCTATATATTTCTATACGCTGATATATGCTTTATATTTCTATACGCTGATATATGCTATATATTTCTATATGCTATATATTTCTATACGCTGATATATGCTTTATATTTCTATACGCTGATAAATGCTATATATTTCTATACGCTGATATATGCTTTATATTTCTATACGCTGATAAATGCTATATATTTCTATACGCTGATATACGCTATATATTTATACGCTATATATGCTATATATTTCTATACGCTGATATTTGCTTTATATTTCTATACGCTGATAAATGCTATATATTTCAATACGCTGATATATGCTTTATATTTCTATACGCTGATATATGCTTTATATTTCTATACGCTGATAAATGCTATATATTTCTATACGCTGATATACGCTATATATTTCTATACGCTGATATACGCTATATATTTCTATACGCTGATATATGCTATATATTTCTATATGCTGATATACGCTATATATTTCTATACACTGATATATGCTATATATTTCTATACGCTGATATACGCTATATATTTCTATATGCTGATATATGCTATATATTTCTATATGCTTATATATGCTATATATATATCTATGCTATATATCTATATATTTCTATATCTATATATGCTATATATTCCTATACGCTGATATATGCTATATATTTCTATACGCTGATATATGCTATATATTTCGAAACGCTGATATACGCTATATATTTCTACACGCTGATATACGCTATATATTTCTATACGCTGATATATGCTATATATTTCGAAACGCTGATATACGCTATATATTTCTATACGCTGATTTATGCTATATATTTCTATACGCTGATATAAGCTATATATTTCTATATGCTATATATTTCTATACGCTGATATACGCTATATATTTCTATACGCTGATTTATGCTATATATTTCTATACGCTGATATACGCTATATATTTCTATACGCTATATATTTCTATACGCTGATTTATGCTATATATTTCTATATGCTGATATATGCTATATATTTCTATACGCTATATATTTCTATACCCTGATATACGCTATATATTTCTACATCCTGATATAAGCTATATATTTCTATACGCTGATATATGCTATATATTTCTATACGCTGACCTCAGGTTACCGAGCAGCGCTGCTGCCGAGGTCGCCGTTTACGCCACAATCTCCCTGTAATCACAGCGCCGCTAATAACAGGTGATCTGGTTCAACCAGTTTCTACCAGACTGCTACAGGGCGGGACTCGTGACTCAGACTCCTGCGTGCACGCGCGCACGTGCGCGAGCGCCTTACCTGTCTAGGTATTGCTCCGTGGTACCAGGCGTGGCTCCTCGGCTCCTCGCAGTTCATCTTCAGCTCCTCCTCCAGCTCTCTGCGGAGTTTCTCCGAGGAGCAGTCCAGGATGAACTGGTCTCTGGAGAACTGGGGGGGAAAGAGAAAACAGAGGATTCCAGTCTGGTTCACCCGAAACCCAACAGGGGAAACAGGAAACAGAGGACTCCAGTCCGGTTTTACCCGAAGCAGTGCATACTGCATCCTGTACCAGTATACAGTACATACTGCATCCTGCACCAGTATGCAGTGCATACTGCACCCTGTACCAGTATGCAGTACATACTGCATCCTGCACCAGTATGCAGTGCATACTGCATCCTGCACCAGTATGCAGTACATACTGCACCAGTATGCACCAGTATGCAGTTCATACTGCATCCTGCACCAGTATGCAGTGCATACTGCATCCTGCACCAGTATGCAGTACATACTGCATCCTGCACTAGTATGCAATACATACTGCATCCTGCACCAGTATGCAGTATGTACTGCATCCTGCACCAGTATGCAGTATGTACTGCATCCTGCACCAGTATGCAGTATGTACTGCATCCTGCACCAGTATGCGGTGCACACTGCATCCTGCACCAGTATGCAGTATGTATTGCATCCTGCACCAGTATGCGGTGCATACTGTATCCTGCACCAGTATGCAGTATGTACTGCATCCTGCACCAGTATGCAGTATGTACTGCATCCTGCACCAATATGCAGTGCATACTGCATCCTGCACCAGTATGCAGTGCATACTGCATACTGCACCAGTATGCAGTACATACTGCATACTGCACAGCAGTATGTGGCTTTAAAACTGCCCAATGACTCCATCCATCCTTAGTTGAATGAAATTAGGGGATAAAGTCAGCCTGGTATATCTATGTCTTGTTATTTCTAGCTTTTTCTTTTTAAATGCCTGCGAGTCAAACCAAGTTACTTCCAGCTTCTGCCTTCAGTGAATAAAAATAACACGTCTCGGTGTCCCCATGTGCCTGTATAACGCGCATGAAGACCCCGATCTTTCTCAGGAAGCACGGCGAGGCTTCGCCGGTTTAAAAATAAAGTCAGCACCGCGTCCAAGAGTCTCCCTGAAGGGGACGCGTCCATCTGTCCAAGAGATGAGGCTGAATCAGGGGACACCGAGGTCTGAAGACCGCCGAACCGGTCCTGATCCTGGTGGATCCAGTAATCCAGACTAACTGGTTTCCATAACCACTTAACGAGCACCTCTGTCATCACAACTATTACCCCAACAAAGATAAAACTTCTCTGTAAATATTGTCATTTAAAGTGAGAGCAGCGGTCACATTTTTAATGAATCACATGTGGCGAAGCTGAACGACGTGAAGAAGAGCAGAGATGTTTTCAGACAAACACTCAACGATCCCGACGAGCACAAACACCAAACACACACACTTACATGGCAGCTGCTGGGTCTCTGCATCGCGCCAAAGGTGTCGTCGTTAAACGCAAACTTCATAGCAGGTAAACTCCTCCACCCCCCCACCTCCCCCCCCAGTCACAAAACCACTTTCAGCGCCTGAATCCGTCATCCGGCGCCACGACCCGTCAGGCTCCCGTCTCCAGGCTTCACTCTCTGTTCCAGGTAATGTGATGTCATCATCCTGACTCCGCCCACCTGCCCAGACCTGCCTCCACACGCACAGGTGCGCTCACCTGAGCGCCGCGGACACACAAAAGCTTCCCTTAAACGTTCATCCGCCTGCAAAGATAACGCATCTATTTATAACCAATAACACGCAACAGCCTTCACGTGAACGTGCGTTTTAATGATAATGAATGTTTACCTGAGAATTACCTGAGAATTACCGCCATTCAACACAAGTTAATAATTCATCAAACTAACGAAGAACGCAGCTTTTATTTATGCACCGTCTGCCCACATGATAGAGATGAGTAGGTGATAAACCCGTCCTCACTCTCACCACAACCCACAGACACTTACATTAAACATTTATAAGGGGGAGGGGCTTGTGACTCAGGTCCCGCCTCCGACTCTGGACTCTCCGGTGAGGAGACCCGCACCCCTGAGTTCTCCTGGAGGCTGACCCGGAGTGATGAGCCGGACCCTACGGGGCTTCGGGAATCACAGGGGCGATTTTAAGATTTGTCCCGAAAGGAGCAGAACGTCAGTGTTCCATGTCATCGACGCCGGATGTTTCCCCTGTAGAGAACTGGTTCTCTACAGGAACTGGTTCTCTACAGGAACCGGTTCCTGTAGAGAACTGGTTCCTGTAGAGAACTGGTTCCTGTAGAGAACCGGTTCCTATAGTGAACTGGTTCCTATAGTGAACCGGTTACTGTAGTGAACCGGTTCCTGTAGTGAACCGGCTCCTGTAGAGAACCAGTTCCTGTAGAGAACCGGTTCCTGTAGAGAAGCGGTTCCTGTAGAGAACCGGTTCCTGTAGTGAACCGGCTCCTGTAGTGAACCAGTTCATGTAAAGAAGCGGTTCCTGTAGAGAACCGGCTCCTGTAGTGAACCGGTTCCTGTAGTGAACCGGTTCATGTAGTGAACCGGTTCCTGTAGAGAACCGGCTCCTGTAGTGAACCGGTTCCTGTAGTGAACCGGTTCCTGTAGAGAACCGGTTCCTGTAGTGAACCGGCTCCTGTAGTGAACCGGCTCCTGTAGAGAACCGGCTCCTGTAGTGAACCGGTTCCTGTAGAGAACCGGTTCCTGTAGTGAACCGGCTCCTGTAGTGAACCGGCTCCTGTAGAGAACCGGCTCCTGTAAAGAACCGGTTCCTGTAGAGAACCGGTTCCTGTAGTGAACCGGCTCCTGTAGTGAACCGGTTCCTGTAGTGTACCGGTTCACTACAGGAACCGGTTCCTGTAGAGAACCGGCTCCTGTAGTAAACCGGCTCCTGTAGTGAACCGGCTCCTGTAGAGAACCGGTTCCTGTAGAGAACCGGCTCCTGTAGTAAACCGGCTCCTGTAGAGAACCTGTTCCTGTAAAGAACCGGTTCCTGTAGAGAACCGGCTCCTGTAGTGAACCGGCTCCTGTAGTGAACCGGCTCCTGTAAAGAACCGGTTCCTGTAGAGAACCGGCTCCTGTAGTGAACCGGCTCCTGTAGTGAACCGGTTCCTGTAGAGAACCGGTTCCTGTAGTAAACCGGCTCCTGTAGAGAACCGGCTCCTGTAGAGAACTGGCTCCTGTAGAGAACCGGCTCCTGTAGTGAACCGGTTCCTGTAGAGAACCGGATCCTGTAGAGAACCGGTTCCTATAGTGAACTGGTTCCTGTAGAGAACCGGTTCCTGTAGAGAACCGGTTCCTATAGTGAACTGGTTCCTATAGTGAACCGGTTCCTGTAGAGAACCGGTTCCGTGTGTTTCAGCTCCATGGAATCATTTGGCAGTTACGCACAGTCAATTCCAGAAAGCACTTACGTGATTAAGTTACGTCGGTTTAGCACGTTAGCATTGCAGTTGTAAACAACAATGGCGCCCACCAGGTTCAAACGCTCCAAAGTTTGGCTTCACTTCACCAAAGAAAGATGGCAACAAGGCAACTAGCAGTCATTGTAAAGTGGAGATAACAGCGTCGGGAGGGAACACGGCTAACACGCAGAAACATTTGAACACACAACATGCTAACGAGTGTCGTGTTTTTGACGCTTCGGACTGATGGATCTCAACCCAGCAGCAGTAGCCAAGCTAAGATCACCTCTGGTAACTCTGGTAAGTAGCTATCCCGCTGCCTATGTGCTTCTTTGTAAAAACACGCTATAACATTAACGCTATGCTATTAAACGAATGCCTTCTGCATTACATTTAGAAGATGACCGTGACGAGAGAGAGAGTCTGGCTGGTTCAGAGGCTGGAAGACATGATTATTTTACTGATAAACAATTGTTAATTCTTCATAGTATTTGCAGATTTGTACTATGCACTGTTCCGTTGTATTTGATAGTATTTATCTTTATTATTAATATTTTTGAGTGCTTAGTGAGCTCATATATCCTTTTAAAAAGGAGATTTTTTCATATCTATTAGGAAAAATCTGTTAGTAAAATGTTACACATTCTTGTGTATTTGCACAGTTACATATTACAACAGTTAACACGTTATCCAGGCTTTGGGCCTCTTTTGACCTCGCTGTTGAGTTTGTAAGGTCGTGACTTCTAAGTTAAAAAAAACTGATGCTAATAAAACTGTTCTTCTTTTTGCCCCAAATTAGAATCGATAAAGAATCGAATCGTTAAACAGTATCGATAATAACAGACTCTCCTGGTCTCGGTCGTGACAGGAAATCGCAGGTATGTCGTAACGGCTCCGTCACAGGAAACGGTACGACCTCGTTGGAGCCTCGGCGCCACCGCGCGCCTGCTTCATTTCCTGAGCCGCCGTCCTGCGTCACATGACTGGTGTGATCCAGCTTTTACTCATTTATCTGTTTTATTTATAAACCAATGGCTACATTAATTCATTAAAACGTGATTTCAGTAGGTTGTGTAATCTGTGTGATCTTATTGTCGTCATCATCATCTTCTTCAAACAGAGATGACAGGATGATGGCGGGGATGCGACTTTCCTCCGTTTGTTTTAGGTCGTCGACAAATTTTACTCACAATTCAAACTGTTCAAACGTTGCACGTACGTGCGCCGTAGGATCAGCGCGGCCCGTCACAGTGACCCAACCACCGCTGTGCTGGAGGACGCGCCACGTGGACGCACCACGTGGACGCGCCGTCAGATGAGGCAAAGCCAGGCGGTAGACGGGGGGGGGGGAGGTCACCCCACCTGTATTTTTGTTTCACTTTTTGTTTTGCTTTGAATCACATCTACCAATCCGTGTCGCGGCCCGTCGGAGAGCGGCGCGCCACGCCCCGGGCGGCGGGTTTTTCCTGTCACACGGGATGTGAGTCACTGAAAACTTCACAGCTGGACGACTGGAGACGGGCGTCGGCGCTCATCTGTCCCCGCGCATCCATCACGCTGGCGCCTGTCAACACTCGTTACAGCGGACGCCACGGAGCGGCGGCGCGCCGGGAGGCGGGAGGGAGCTGATGAGGAGGAGCTCTGAAAGACGGGAGGTGATGTGTGATGACGAGAGACGGTGGAGGCAGATTAAAGGGAGATGCATGCGGCGCATTGAAGAGTGTTTTTTCTGCAACGTGATGTCATCGTTGTAGGCGGAGCCACAGCACGACCTGCTGCTTCACAGCTTCCCGCCTCTCTGAGCTTTCCCCCCCCCCCCACCAGACGATTTATTACACGGGTTCAAGGCGACAAACTCCTGGTTCATTCAGAATCTATAATCTGTTATAATAAGAAGGAATTTAAAACTCATATCGGTCTGGTGACCTCTGACCTCTGAAGCTCCGCCCACCAGCTTCCTTTTGAATTCAAATGCAGTTTGTGTTCAGTTCTGCGCCGGAGCCGGTATTTTTTATTTTATTTTATTACAGCTGATCAATCTTCACTTAGAATCAAGTTGTGCGCATTTATACGTCATGTTTTTTTTTTTTATTACATATAAACGCGACTCACATTTATCTCAGCTGTCTGAAAAAAGGCTCGGAGCTCATAACGATAATCTCACGGTCGGAGGGATTTAAACTGTAATTGGATTTTCTTTTAGACAAGAATAGAGTCTCTCTCTCTCTTTTTTTTTATTTCAAATCTTTGCAACTTTTCAATCAACATGTCTAAAAGCTTTATAATTTATTTTTCTTGCAGTGACCAATGAGGAGCAGAACGGCGTAAAGCTGCTCGTTCTTTAAGTTCAGTGAAGATGAGACAAAATAATAAAAAATAAAAAACCTTTTGGCACAATAAAGCTTCTCATCCTCGATCTAATCCTCATGTTTCCTAAATCCTCCGTTCAATACCGTCAGGAGCAGCGTGATCTAAAATGATCTGAATAGATGAATAGATGTAAAATGAGCGGGGGGGTGGGGGGGTGGGGGGGGGGGGTGGGGAATTATAACTATTAGGTCATGTAAAGAGATGAAGGTGCATTAACTCTGAGAGGTCGAGGTCAGCGTCGCATTGTCTGATATCAATTTGAATAAATCAGATTATTTAACGGTAAATTTAAACCCTTTAACCCTTTAATCTGAAACGTCAGAGCGGGATTACGGCCGTCGTGAAAAACAACCACACGGGACACGGCGGCTCGTTTTTATTCGTTTTCTGAAGATAAAAACCTCCAGACGCCAAAGAGAAGACGAGCGTCGACGGTTTTAAAGATAACGACCGTCATCACGGTGATAACATCACTCTGCTCTGATGGTCATCTGCCATTTCCTTTTCTGTCTGTCTCTTTTTAGCGGCCGAGTTCCCATGATCCTTCGCTGCGGGACAGCAGCATCCATCTTTCTGTCGACCCGGTCTGTCTGAAGCAGAACAGCTTATTAGCTCCGCCCTCAAGCGGTGGTTTTTTTTTTTTGCTCTTCCTTCTGACATCCGGCCGGACGGATCGTCCACCCGAAGGACGGCTGATGAAAGTTAGTGAGTTTTGATCTCCATCTCGGCCCGGCACTTCCTGTTTACTCACAACTGAACACGCCCGCGGTGCAGCCTTTCTTTTTTAAAGCGGCGGGAAGAAATGGCGACTGAACAATTCAGTCGTCCTCATTTTCTGATCTTATAATCTGGTTCATGAACGCAGACGAGGCTTGATTTGTGCCGGCACGGAGACAGGAAGTGGACCCCTGGTTAAATGGCGACCTCCCAGAAAGACAGACGTGGGGGGGGCGGAATAAATCCCCAGGCTCTTTGGAGTTGAAAGCATCGATGGCGAATGAGGAGCGAAGGCGACGCTTCGGGGAGAAAACTGATACGAGTAACTGAAGGACAATGGAGGAGGGAAGAAGGGACACCTGGGAAAAACTGTTCATAAAGTCCCGGGCTGACGATCCAATCAGGAAGTTCCACATCGCTACAACGTTAGCCAGATCAGCAGCACAAGTCACGTGACATTTGAATTTTTTTGGTTTCATGCAAAGACAAACTGATCTGCATAAACCTGAAGTCTCACTCAGTGCGTTAAATGGGAAGTTTAATTCCTCTTTAATTCAGAATTAAAGTTAAATCCGAATAAAAGTTACCATGTAAACACCTTATTCCGAATGAAAATGTCAATTCCGAATTAAACTTAATTCCGAAGTAAGTGGTTTGGCTGGTTTATTCTGATTTTAATTCTGAATAGAATAATTCCGCGGTCATGTAAACACTCATTCCTGTTTAAATTAATTCCCGTCTTTCTGCGCATGCTAGTTCTCTTGCCCGTCTGTCGCGATGACGCTTATATTCCACGCTGGGCTTGTTTTCGAAACAAAGTTTCAAGATGGCAGCACGCAGTAAACGGTGTTCAAGAGCAGAGACAATTTATTTAATAAATAGCTTGGAGGAACTGGAAATAATTAAAAGAACAGATGGCAGGAAACATAAAAATTGTGAGCTTTTCAAAGCGGCCAGGTTAAATGAAGGAGGTTTCACAGATAGAGACGCCACCCAGGTCAATAATAAGTGGAATGTTGTTGCTAAGTTTGTTTTCTTCCGGTAGACGTAAAGATGTAAAGATGTCCGCCCCCCCATCCAATCAGAACCCTTCCCAACCCCCAGACCTAAAGCGGAGTTGGATAAAGCCGAACAAACGTGTTTTCCATGTAAACCTGAATTCGGAATTACTATTTCCATGTAAACTCAAAGGACAATAGTTTAATTAGGAATTATTTAATTCGGAATTATTAATTTCGAATTAAAAAACATCATGTAACCGTGGCCACTGTCAACCTGCAGCTTCTATGTGGTTGAAACGAGGCCGTTACTGATCTCCAACGGGTTCTGCTTAGCTTGTTTCGCTGTCAAGTCCACCTCTGACAATTTCTGCAACACCTGCGATGCATCTGAAAGCCGTCGATACTAGGGACGCACATTGTTAACCGTTTAACCGTTAGCCGATAACGGTAACTCTAACCGATTAATACTAACGGTCAATTTTGTTTTTAAGCTACGTAATTCAATCAACTCATGGGGGCGTGTCGACAGGTGCAACAGGCCTCTGATTGGTCAATTCTACATCCGCGTAGAAAAGAGCGCGTCATCGAAAAAAATGAGGAAGTACCCACATCTGTACGATTCTGGTTCTCCGCACCACAAAGACAGCACATATTCTAGTAATTCATGGAGGGAGATAGCGATGAATGTGGGTCTGGATACGGCCGAGACGGTGAGGAAGTGGAAAAACGCAAGAGATAAGTTTAGTAACTTTAGCTAGTTCGTGATTGTCCCTCTTGCGTTGTGGCGTGGAATAACATAGCGGAGACCGCGCTAGTATAAATCAAAAGTGACGGTGGCATCTCTGCGACAAGCTGACGCCACAATGCTAGAGATAAGTTTAGTAAGTTTAGCTAGTTCGTGATTGTCGCTCTTGCGTTGTGGCGTGGAATAACATAGCGCAGACCGCGCTAGTATAAATCAAAAGTGACGGCGGCATTTCTGCGACAAGCTGACGCCACAATGCTAGAGATAAGTTTAGTACGTTTAGCTAGTTCCTGATTGTCGCTCTTGCGTTGTGGCGTGGAATAACATAGCGGAGACCGCGCTAGTATAAATCAAAAGTGATGGCGGCATCTCTGCGACAAGATGACGCCACAATGCTAGAGATAAGTTTAGTACGTTTAGCTAGTTCGTGATTGTCGCTCTTGCGTTGTGGCGTGGAATAACATAGCGGAGACCGTGCTAGTATAAATCAAAAGTGACGGTGGCATCTCTGCGACAAGCTGACGCCACAACGCTAGAGATAGTACGTTTAGCTAGTTCGTGATTGTCGCTCTTGCGTTGTGGCATGGAATAACATAGCGGAGACCGTGCTAGTATAAATCAAAAGTGACGGTGGCATTTCTGCGACAAACTGACGCCACAACGCTAGAGATAGTACGTTTAGCTAGTTCGTGATTGTCGCTCTTGCGTTGTGGCGTGGAATAACATAGCGGAGACCGCGCTAGTATAAATCAAAAGTGACGGCGGCATCTCTGCGACAAGCTGACGCCACAACGCTAGAGATAAGTTTAGTACGTTTAGCTAGTTCGTGATTGTCGCTCTTGCGTCGTGGCTTGGAATAACATAGCGGAGACCACGCTAGTATAGATCAAAAGTGACGGCGGACGCCACAACGCTGGAGATAAGTTTAGTACGCTTAGCTAGTTCCTGATTGTCGCTCTTGCGTTGTGGCGTTGAATAACATAGCGGAGACCGCGCTAGTATAAATCAAAAGTGACGGCGGCATCTCTGCGACAAGCTGACGGCGACACATTGCCACGAGAGTAAACACGGGGGAGTGTCCGCATGCGTCCACGACAACGCACGCAACATCGTGGCAGCCAACCGTCCTGGACTTATCGGTTAACGGTTATTAATCGTTAAACGGCGTCGGTTAACGGTCCTAGTCGATACCAACAAAGGCTTTTGTACGAAGCATTAAATACATTTCAGCAGGCGCGTTTAATACTTCGTCCCCTGTGTCTTTTCACATTATTACACATAATTAATGGACATCTGTGGTTTGATTTATCTGCACATGCGGAAACACCTGGATGAGCATCTTCCATCCAGTTTGTTAATTTGCAGCAGGTTGGTGACGTTAAAAAGAGCATCCAAACTGCAAAAAAAAAAAAAAAATATATATATATACAAAAAAACAATTGTAAAAAACTTTCAGCTGGAGCCGACTCCAGCTGCATAGATTAATCAAAATCTGAAATTCTTTAGGGAAAGCAGAAGCATCCGCTGGTATGAAGAGACGAGGCTCAGTTTAAAAGCCTGCGTCTCTGGTGATGAGCGGGAATATTACTGCCTCTGGAATAAGCAGCTTACGCCTGTAAAGGAAAGATCAGTGGCGGAAGGTATAGAGATTTTAGAGCAACATATGTTCCGGTCCAGATGACATCTTCCCTTTCAGGAACTCCATCTGTTGTAGAAGCTTTTCCAGGTGCTGGACCGGCCCACCTGCAAACATCTCCTCTAACGACGCTGCCGTTTAAACCTTTCACTCGTTTTCTGCGTTTTATGGTGAATAAAATGTGGGTTTAAGACAAAGGTTCTGGAGCTGTGGCTGTGCAAGAAAAAAAAAAAACAATAAAATGCTATAAAACCAGTTTAACTGTAGATTAGATCTCATGATGCAGGGTTATAATAGTTTTGGATTTTCAATTAGTTTTACTTTTTATTTTGTTTTTCAAATTCAGTTAGTTTTAATTTGTTTTTAGAGCAGTTTTGCTAGTTTTTATTCGTTTTTGTTTTGAAATACTTAGTTTTAGTTTAGTTTTTATTAGTTTCAGTGTTAGTTTTAGTTTTATTTTGTAAATTAGGGTTGTAATTTTGGTTGGAGTGAAGCACTGAACTTTTTGAAGACTATCGAATCACATAGTCGTGTTTACATTCTGGTCTCAATAAACATATTTATCAATGCGTCTTCCCTCTTGTGGTGTTCCTGCGTATTTACTGACCAGCAGCTATCTGGTCTCCATGGAAACAGTCCATTATAGTTGCTGTTTTCTCCCGTTCCTTCCCAACGCTGACTGGCCTGCAGCTGTAGCTTCTCTTTCCAGGGGGCTAGCTTAGGCTAGCTTATCCAGCTAGTATTGGTTAGCCTTCTTTCCAGGGGGCTAGCTTAGGCTAGCTTATCCAGCTAGTCTTGGTTAGCCTTCTTTAGGCTAGCTTATCCAGGTAGTCTTGGTTAGCCTTCTTTCCAGGGGGCTAGATTAGGCTAGCTTATCCAGGTAGTCTTGGTTAGCCTTCTTTCCAGGGGGCTAGCTTAGGCTAGCTTATCCAGCTAGTCTTGGTTAGCCTTCTTGTGTGAGCTTTTCAAATGGACTTTCAGATTCGTGGGTTTTTTTCTCCTTCAGAAGTATTCCACACATTGTATCACCTGCTTCTACAACAAGACACTTATTTTTATCGTTAACACAGTCATAGTCAAAGAAATCCCAAATAGGACTGAGACGCTTTCTACCAAGTTTAGCCGCAGCCATCACTGCTGATCAATTTTTTTTTTTTTTGTGGTTGTTGTTGTACAGCGGAGCGAAGTAAATAGATTTCAAACGTTTATGAGGAAAAAAAATTACAAATATGAAAACGACGGACGTTCTTGATATTATTATAGTTAATTTTAGTTCGTTTTATAGGTTATCGTTTTTTTTTTAAACTCGTTTTTATTTTATTTCAGTTAACGAAAAAAATTTTCAATTCTAGTTTTCACTATTTCGTTCGTTTTCGTTAACGATAATAACCTAGTCATGGCGGCGCGTTTCTCTCGTAGATCTCATCACCCCTCAAAGGCAGCAGCTGCATCTGAGCAGCAGCTGCAGCAGCTGCAGGAGAAGCTCCTCTCCGATCTGCTCAAGGACGGCGACGTCACCGCCGTTCGCTTCATCCAATTAAGTTAATGACATTCATACACTTCGCTGATGTCACACAGAAGACAAAGCGCCACAGGTTAGTTATCTGTCAACCACAGGAGGACCGTGGCCCCGTCCCCCCGGCCCTAGGCCCCCGGTACACGGCTCCAGCCCGCCGGCCCCCGGCCCCCCGGCCCTAGGCCCCCAGCACCTCTCTGGAAGTCCGACCCTCCGCGTCTCACGCTGCCCGTCTGTCTGCCAGCAGCAGTTTGGATGCAGCAGCATGTATCTCACACTCAGACACCCAGACAGTCACACTGTGGCTCATTAATGCTGTGGTCTGGTCTGGTCTGGTCTGGTTTGGTCTCTTCTGGTCTGGTCTGGTCTGGTCTGGTCTGGTCTGATCTGGTCTGGTATGGTCTGATCTGGTCTGGTTTGGTCTGGTTTGGTCTGCTCTGGTCTGGTCTGGTCTGGTCTGATCTGGTCTGGTCTGGTCTGGTCTGTTCTGGCCTGGTCTGGTCTGGTCTGGTCTGGTCTGGTCTGGCCTGGTCTGGCCTGGCCTGGCTTGGTCTGTTGTGTTCTGGTCTGGTCTGGCCTGGCCTGGTCTAGTCTGGTCTGGTCTGGCCTGGCCTGGTCTGGCCTGGTCTAGTCTGGTCTGTTCTGGTCTGGTCTGGTCTGTTCTGGTCTGTTCTGTTCTGTTCTGGTCTGGCCTGGTCTAGTCTGGTCTGTTCTGGTCTGGTCTGGTCTGTTCTGGTCTGTTCTGTTCTGTTCTGGTCTGGCCTGGTCTAGTCTGGTCTGTTCTGGTCTGGTCTGGTCTGTTCTGGTCTGTTCTGTTCTGTTCTGGTCTGGTGTGGTCTGGTCTGATCTGATCTGATCTGATCTGGTCTGGTCTGGTCTGGTCTGTTCTGGTCTGGTCTGGTCTGGTCTGGTCTGGTCTGGTCTGGTCTGGTCTGGTCTGGTCTGGTCTGGTCTGGTCTGGTCTGATCTGGTCTGGTCTGGTCTGGTCTGATCTGGTCTGGTCTGGTCTGGTCTGGTCTGTTCTGGTCTGGTCTGGTCTGGTCTGGTCTGGTCTGCTCTGGTCTGATCTGATCTGGTCTGGTCTGGTCTGGTCTGGTCCCAGTGTTCAGCTCACAGAGAGACTGAGGGGATGATGACTATTCAGCCTGATTAGATTTTGCTCAGGCTGGAAGTGGATCCATGTGCTTTTTCAGACTGTTTTCTACAAGGCAATAATAGACTGGGCCTCTTTGTTTTGTTTTTTTTAATGCCTTTTAGCGGACCGACCATTTCCTGCTGCTTTAGAGACCAACGTGAGATTAAAGGAGTCCTGGGAAATGTCTGCTCGCATATAAAAGCACAGGTTAGTAAAACGATTAGGGGTGAGAAAAAAAATCAATATCGTGATTTTAAGCTGCCCAATATAATATCGATTTTTCAGCTTCTAATATCGATATCGATCAGTATGTTGTAATGGTTACTTAAATGTGCAAGAACACTAATAATAAACAATAAATAGGTTGTTTTGAAGCAAATACTTTTGACCTCTGAATGATCAATATCATCTGATGAACATATACAGCAACTTAATTTTTTTAATTTTGATATTAACTGGGTAGATTATCGCAATATATTGTGATATCGCGACATCGTGATAATAGTTTTGATCTCTGAATGATCAATATCATCTGATGAACATATACAGCAACTTAATTTTTTAAATTTTGATATTAACTGGGTAGATTATCGCAATATATCGTGATAATAGTTTTGACCTCTGAATGATCAATATCATCTGATGAACATATACAGCAACTTGATTTTTTAAATTTTGATATTAACTGGGTAGATTATCACAATATATCGTGATATCGCGATATCATGATAATAGTTTTGACCTCTGAATGATCAATATCATCTGATGAACATATACAGCAACTTAATTTTTTTAATTTTGATATTAACTGGGTAGATTATCGCAATATATCGTGATATCGCGATATCGTGATAATAGTTTTGACCTCTGAATGATCAATATCATCTGATGAACATATACAGCAACTTGATTTTTTTAAATTTTGATATTAACTGGGTAGATTATTGCAATATATCGTGACATCGTGATATCGCGATAATAGTTTTGACCTCTGAATGATCAATATCATCTGATGAACATATACAGCAACTTGATTTTTTTAATTTTGATATTAACTTGGTAGATTATCGCAATATATCGTGATATCGCGATGTCGCGATAATAGTTTTGACCTCTGAATGATCAATATCATCTGATGAACATATACAGCATCTTGATTTTTTAAATTTTGATATTAACTGGGTAGATTATCGCAATATATATTGATATTGCGACATCGTGATAATAGTTTTGACCTTGAAGGATCAATATCATCTGATGAACATATACAGCAACTTGATTTTTTTTAATTTTGATATTAACTGGGTAGATTATCACAATATATCGTGATATCGCGATATCATGATAATATTTTTGACCTCTGAATGATCAATATCATCTGATGAACATATACAGCAACTTGATTTTTTAAATTTTGATATTAACTGGGTAGATTATCGCAATATATCGTGATATCGTGATATCATATTCGTATACTCACCCCTAAAAACGATAAAACAAAACTAATCTTTACAGATAAATGAGGCATGAAAAGCTGACAAGAATACATGCGCGCATGCACGAAAACACCTGCGCAGGTGCGCTTGGGTTTTTCAATGAGAAGTCCACTTGAGCTGAAAGTAAAAAAGTGATCAATGGATGCACGCACACGCGCACACGCGCGCCGTTTCTCTCACCTTCCCACTGATGACAGAGTTGTTGTGGTAGAAGCAGCAGAGGGCTGCTGTTAAAGCCTTCAGGTTGCATCGCTCCGACATGTCTGTCAACTTCCCGAACCCCCCACCCCCCCTGAAAGCCGCCCGCGGCCGGATCACTTCATCTGCGCGGTCCCGCCGCGCGCACGAAGCTCGACGTGAATGAGTTTATGAAGCGGAAGGACCCAGATGACACCCAGAAAAACCTCCATCACAGGGATTCAGAAAAGAAAAAAAATAAACTATTATCAGTGCACTGTGCACTGTCACAACACTCCGGGGGGTAAAAAATAAAAATAAAGTGTCATAAAAATGTCACAACCGTGCGTCTGTCCCCCGCAGACCCCCGCAGAGTGAAGAAGACTCCACCGCATCCTTTCTCACACCGCTCCATGAGCCCCACCCCCAGCTCCATATATGGAAGAGAGGAGCGTCACGTGGTCAGGTCTGAGCCAATCATGTGTGACTTGACCGGGAGCAGCCCAGAGGCAAAAATAAATAAATAAATACATAAAATCAACCTCTCACTTCCCATGAAAACACACGCACGACACATGCACGCTGCAGTATTTACTGAGTTTTAAGATATTCTGGGACAAAATAATGATCTAAACTCCCGCGTGAGTGTCTGAGTCCGCTGGTCTGTGTGGAACAGCTGTCCATTAGTGTCACTTAATGACCGCCCAGCAATTACGCACGCGCTCGAGTTAAGCGCCACCGATCCGCGCGCTCTTGACTGATTTATGGCTGCGAAAGCGCACGGACGCAACTGCGCGCGCGACCAGCCGCAAACACATCAACAAAAAGCTGAAACACCAAAAAAAAAAAAAGAAAAAGAAAAAGAAAACACCAGAAGTAACCGGTTAAATTTAATTACAGCGTGAACTCTGCGAGGATCCAGGAAGGAAGAACATGTTGAACATTCCCCGGGGTGACGCGCACACACACACGCACGCACACACACACACACTGTCAAACCGCAGCAGCCCCAAATCACCATCTAGGTCCGAGCGCGCGCCTTAAAATACACGTCCGCGTTGCTCCAGGAATGTTCTGGAAAAAAAACAGCGACGGACGGAAATCTGCGTTTTCTGTCCGGTTGTTGCATCTGTGGAGGGAAACCGAGAACCGAGGCGGAACCGGTTCACTGCGGCTCGGACGGGACGGGATGAGATCTGAGTGTTTCTGTTACGTTAAAAATGAATATGTAGTTTTCTTTCAGGTTCAGAGAGATGAGAGCAGTAATGAGAGATAACTGCACTGAAATCAGTTAGAGTGTTTACATGGGACGTTTAATTCCTCTTTAATTCAGAATTAAAATTAAATCAGATTTAAAATGATTAAAAATTAGTAAACACCTAATTCCGAATGAAAATGTCCATTCCGAATTAAACTTAATTCCAAAGTAAGTGGCTGGTTTATTCTGATTTTAAATCCAAATAGAATAATTCCGCGGTCATGTATACACTCATTCCGCTTTAAATTAATTTCCGTCTTTCTGCGCATGCTAGTTCTCTTGCCCGTCTGTCGCGATGACGCTTATATTCCGCGCTGGGCTTGTTTTCAAAAGAAAATCATCGACATGATGTTGTCGTGTTGCTGCTTCAAAAATAAAATCAAAACAAATCCAAAAAGGATGCTAATAATGTAGTCCTCCATGTTGTTGCTAATCGAGTAAGTTTGTTTTCTTCTTCCGGTAGACCGTAAATACTTTAAAGACGTCCCCCCCCCCCATCCAATCAGAACCCTTCCCCAACCCCCAGACCTTAAGCATAATTGGATAAAGCCGATCAAGCAGCGTTGCCAGGTGTACGATAATTATCGTATTTGTACAATAATCTGCCGTCTGTACGATGTACGATCAATAATCCAAAAAAAGGCAAAATGTACGATATTTTGACTTTTTCAAGTTACTGCCTGCTGCAACTGTCTGCCGGAGAGTTTTTTGTGAACCCTGAAGGCATCTGTTCCCATGTGACTTGTTTCTGGCCAATCGTGCTTTGCTGAAGGTGAGATACGAAACAAAGTTTCAAGATGGCAGCACGCCATCTTGACGTTTTATTTAATAAATAGCTTGGAGGAACTGGAAATAATTAAAAGAACAGATGGCAGGAAACAAAAATTGTGAGCTTTTCAAAGTTGTAGCGATTAGCAACCTCCATGTTGTTGCTAATCGAGTAAGTTTGTTTTCTTCCGGTAGACGTAAATACGTAAAGACGCCCGACCCCCCCATCCAATCAGAACCCTTCCCAACCCCCAGACCTAAAGCGGAATTGGATAAAGCTGATCAAACGTGTTTTCCATGTAAACCTCAATTCGGAATTACTATTTCCACGCAAACTCGAAGGAAAATAGTTTAATTCGGAATTATTAATTCCGAATTAAAAAACATCATGTAACCGTGGCTAGTGTCTCGTGAACGCAACGTCCAGTCTGGGCAAGTCTGGCACCGGACATTTCCCCCATAATGCAACTCACCGGCGACAGGGCAGTTAGAGGGTCAGGTGTGTTAAACAAGCAGCTAAATAGCTAAAATAGCTAAAATTCAAAGAATCTTTCTACCAACGCAGTAATGTAGATTATTTGCTCCACGGAGGTTTTTGTCGTCTCGCACCGTGTTGGACGGTCAAAGGTGAATAAAGTCTCAGCGTCCGGACCTTTCTGCACCAATCAGGAGGCTCTGCTGTCATCCAGGTAGGTGCTGGGACGGGTTGGTACTGGTGCGACCCGACTTCACCGCATCCTCACACTGCTGACGGAAACGTACCTGACCATCAAATAAAGCGGCTAAAACAATAAACCAAATATTTTAAAGTGCCACGTAAAGCTCAAATAATAAACCAAATATTTTAAAGTGCCACGTAAAGCTCAAACAATAAACTAAATATTTTAAAGTGCCACGTAAAGCTTTCTTTTGTGTTTAAATATCAGTTTCAGTTCTGTTTAAGAGGAATATTAAGTTACTTTCAGGATGCTCTCGCCGTCTCATCGCAGTCGTCTCATGTGACATCAGCGTATGACTGGCAGTTTCTCCAGCTCCACATCAACAGACGTGACATCATCCAAAGGTTTGTTTTTGACAAATAGCTTTATTGGTAAATAGATCAGACGGGTAGAAGAGGAGATCATGTGATCATTTGAGATCTGTCACGGTGAATGTGAGATCACGTAAAATAAAAAGAGGGCGGAGCGCTGTTGGGAAGAAAAATCTAGATTTTGTGAAATTTGAACACGATGCGTTTCGGATTCCAGGACGTTTGTACGAAGCTTTCACTCGGAGACGACAAACGCAGCGGCGGGAAGTAAAAGGAGGAGGGACTGCAGTTACTGTTGCGCTTCACCTGCGTTACCTGCCAACCTTGCATGTGATGTCACTGGATCAGCAGCACGACGCGTTCAAGTAGATCTCTGGCTACTTCAGCCACGCCCCTCTCTCTGCTACACCTCCGACTTTACTACATTTTGTTTTTCTGCTTATTTATTCCAAATTTATGCCGCTAAAATTATTATTTCCCTTTGGGAATCACTGAAGTGTTGTTCGATTCATTCATTCTGTTAGACACAGCTGAGGTCAGGATTAAAATGATCATGTGATGTGATGAATGAGTGAATGATGAATGAGTAATGATGATGATGAAATGATGAATGAGTGAATGATGAATGAGCCAATGATGAATGAGCCAATGATGAATGATGAATGAGATGAATGATGAATGATAATGAAATGAGTGAATGATGAATGATGAATGACAATGATGATGCCAATGATGAATGAGCCAATGAATGATGAATGATGAATGATGAATGATGAATGATGAATGATGAATGATGAATGATGAATGATGATGATGATGATCAATGATGATGAAATGATGAATGATGAATGAATGAATGAATGAGCCAATGATGAATGAGCCAATGATGAATGAGCGAATGATGAATGAGTGAATGATGAATGAGCCAATGATGAATGAGCCAATGATGAATGAGTGAATGATGAATGAGCGAATGATGAATGAGTGAATGATGAATGAGCGAATGATGAATGAGCCAATGAGTGAATGATGAATGAGTTAATGATGAATGAGCCAATGATGAATGAGCCAATGATGAATGAGTGAATGATGAATGAGAGAATGATGAATGAGCCAATGATGAATGAGCCAATGATGAATGAATGAATGATGAATGAGCGAATGATGAATGAGTGAATGATGAATGAGCCAATGATGAATGAGCCAATGATGAATGAGCCAATGATGAATGAGAATGATGAATGAGCCAATGATGAATGAGCGAATGATGAATGAGTGAATGATGAATGAGCGAATGATGAATGAGCGAATGATGAGATGAATGATGAATGAGTGAATGATGAATGAGCGAATGATGAATGAGCCAATGATGAATGAGCCAATGATGAATGAGCGAATGATGAATGATGAATGAGTAAATGAATGTGCCAATGATGAATGAGCCAATGATGAATGAGTGAATGATGAATGAGCCAATGATGAATGAGTGAATGATGAATGAGTGAATGATGAATGAGCGAATGATGAATGATGAATGAGCCAATGATGAATGAGCCAATGATGAATGAGCGAATGATGAATGAGCGAATGATGAATGAGCGAATGATGAATGAGTGAATGATGAATGAGCCAATGATGAATGAGTGAATGAGTGAATGATGAATGAGCGAATGATGAATGATGAATGAGCCAATGATGAATGAGCCAGTGATGAATGATGAATGAGTGAATGATGAATGAGCGAATGATGAATGAGCCAATGATGAATGAGCGAATGATGAATGATGAATGAGCCAATGATGAATGAGCCAATGATGAATGATGAATGAGCGAATGATGAATGAGCCAATGATGAATGAGCGAATGATGAATGATGAATGAGAATGAAATGATGAATGAGTGAATGAATGATGAATGATGAATGATGAATGAGTGAATGATGAATGAGCGAATGATGAATGAGCCAATGAGTGAATGATGAATGAGCGAATGATGAATGATGAATGAGCCAATGATGAATGAGCGAATGATGAATGAGTGAATGATGAATGAGTGAATGATGAATGAGCCAATGATGAATGAGCGCATGATGATGAATGAGCGAATGATGAATGAGCGAATGATGAATGAGTAAATGATGAATGAGCCAATGATGAATGAGCCAATGATGAATGAGTGAATGATGAATGAGTGAATGATGAATGAGTGAATGATGAATGATCGAATGATGAATGATGAATGATGAATGAATGAATGAGCCAATGATGAATGATGAATGATGAATGAGAATGAAATGATGAATGATGAATGATGAATGAGTGAATGAGTGAATGATGAATGAGTGAATGATGAATGAGTGAATGATGAATGAGCCAATGATGAATGAGCCAATGATGAATGAGCCAATGATGAATGAGTAAGTGATGAATGAGCCAATGATGAATGAGCCAATGATGAATGAGTGAATGCGAATGATGAATGAGCGAATAATGAATGAGCGAATGATGAATGAGTAAATGATGAATGAGCCAATGATGAATGAGCCAATGATGAATGAGTGAATGATGAATGAGTAAATGATGAATGAGCGAATGATGAATGAGAATGAGATGAATGATGAATGATGCGAATGAAATGATTAATGAGCGAATGATGAATGAGTGAATGATGAATGAGCCAATGATGAATGAGCGAATGATGAATGAGCGAATGATGAATGAGTGAATGATGAATGAGCGAATAATGAATGAGCCAATGATTAATGAGCGAATGATGAATGAGTAAATGATGAATGAGCGAATGATGAATGAGCGAATGATGAATGAGCGAATGATGAATGAGCGAATGATGAATGATGAATGACGAATGATGAATGAGCGAATGATGAATGAGTGAATGATGAATGATGAATGAGTGAATGATGAATGAGCGAATGATGAATAAGCGAATGATGAATGAGCCAATGATGCATTCAGTCGGACTCCAGATCTGAAATTCTGATGTCACTGTGTCAGCGTAGAGATTAAACGGCTTCTAAATCCACCAGGATGACTGAAGACTTAGCATTTTTATTATTGATCGTCTACTGTAGCGAGCTGCTGGCCAGCTGCCCGCTCCGCTAATAGGCTTGATTGATCGGCTGTCCGGAGAGGAAAGTGATGCCGTCGCTGCTAGAGTGGAATATATGACGCCAGGGGTGACAAGATGATTGGCTTCTTGCCCGCTCGCCATTTGAAGTCACGCTTCACAGGCAGGCGGGAAAGATGATCCCGGCGACTGTCTCGCGGTCGTCTGCTGTCTCAGTTTAGCAGTACCCCAAACTGGCCACTAGGCTGTGCAACTCCTCCAGACGTACACAGAGGTGTTATTGTTTTTTCCAAAGCTCTCTCATGAGGCTGCAGAGCCCCGTGAGAAGAAAGAGAGCGAGCAGCGGCGGGAGAAGAGAGAGTCGTGTTCATTTACAATCACAGAAGATCAATCAATCAACTTGTCATCAAAGATTACGGAGATTATAGAGCATTATGCAGCATAAAGTGACCTAAAACTGTGAAAGTGAGACCATCTACAAAGGGGAAAAGTCGGTCTTGAGTTTGCTAATGCTGCTGTTCTCCATGGACGCCTCTAGGGCCGCAGCGATACGATACGATATTCGGCTCACGGTACAATATATATCGATTGGGGCTGAGCAATTTTATCGATTCTGCGATATATATCGATATTTTATTTCCCCAGAGAGTATTGATTTTTCAGCCACAGGTATCGATATTCTAAGCTCCCTTCTAAACCTCGTGTCCCGCACGGGTGCCACACGTCACCACCCGGACAAGCTAATGCTAACTGAGAGCTAGCCAAACTTTATTTGTCAGGATTTGAGACCGTATTCAGTGGTGGAAACGCCGGTTTTAAGGGCTACGTATACTCTTGCGGCAATGTGTCGCAGTTACTTTTGATTTATGCTCAATTTTGAAGCATGTCTCAGCTATGTTATCACGCCACAACGGAAAGCGACAATCACGAACTAGCTAAACTTACTAAACTTATCTCTTGCGTTTTTCCACTTCCTCACCGTCTCGGCCGTATCCAGACCCACATTCATCGCTATCTCCCTCCATGAATTACTAGAATATGTTCTGTCTTTGTAGCGTGGAGAACCAGAATCATACAGATGTGGGTACTTCCTCATTTTTTCGATGATGCGCTCTTTTCTACGCGGATGTAGAATTGACCAATCAGAGGCCTCCTTTCTCTCCTCTCTGCGTCACCTACAGTTCAGTTCAATTAATTCAAACAAAGTCATTGGAACACTCACAAGATGTCACCAAAATCACTTTGACCCTTTAAAATCTTTCAGAAAACGATGTAAATATATCTTAAGATGAATATCGATATATATCGTATCGTGAGCCAAGTATCGTGTATCGTGTATCGTATCGTATCGCGAGATTAGTGTGTCGATATTCATCTTACAATACATTTACATCATTTTCTGAAAGATTTTAAAGGGACAAAGTGATTTTGGTGACATCTTGTGAGTGTTCCAATGACTTTGTTTGAATTAATTGAACTGAAAGCATCAATTACACATTATATGTGTAGTATAGTTTCTAAATAGTTTCTTTTATTTAAACAGTGCAAATTGTTGCTTGCGAGCTTTTAAAGGTGGGACACGGAGGTTTTGAAAGAAGCTTAGAATATCGATACCCGCGGCTGAAAAATCGATACTCTCTGGGGAAATAAAATATCGATATACAGTGGTACCTCTACATATGAAATTTTCAAGTTACGAAACGCCTCAACGGGAAAATATTGCCTCTAGTTACGAAAGAAATTTCAGGATACCGAATGTAAACATAGCTGTCGGCTCTGTATCTCGGTTTGAAAGCGGTGCGTCCGCTTAGCATCTACCTGGCATCCCATTGGCTATCGCTTAGCATCTACCTGGCATCCCATTGGCTATCGCTTAGCATCTTCCTGGCATCCCATTGGCTATCGCTTAGCATCTTCCTGGCATCCCATTGGCCATCGCTTAGCATTGGCTAGCAGCATCCCATTGGCTAGGAGGGCCCCTTGTCTGTATGAGCGTAACCCAACAACCAGGTAAACAAACAATTGTTACCTCCGCCAAGGAGGTTATGTTTTTGCCGGCGTTTATCTGTCTGTCTGTGTTCAAGATAACTCTAAAAAGTTATGGATGGATTTTGATGACATTTTCAGGAGTTGTCAGAAATGTGAAAAGGAAGAACTGATTTAATTTTGGGTGTGATCCAGAAGAAATCCTGGATTCTGGATCACTTTCAAATTTTCGCTAATTGTTACGTTTAGTGGAGGTCTGCGCTCTCTGTGTGCTTTTCTAGTTCTAACATGTATTTCTTACAGGTTTTTATGTTATTTCATGTATAATTTATAACTCATAACAAAATTATGTTCGAATTTTGGGGGGCTTGGAACGGATTAAGGCATTTTCATGGAAAACGCGCCTCTACTTACGAAAGTTTGAGGTTACAAAACTACTTCCAGAACCAATTAATTTCGTAAGCAGAGGTACCGCTGTCTATCGCAGTATCAATAAAATCTCTCAGCTCCAGATGTCTCCCTCCCTGCAGACATCTATTCCCGCTCACTCGTACCGTAAATGATCAATCCCTGATTGAACCGATGAATGCTGGGCCCTTTATCACGGATATAACATTGAGCACTCGTGCCTTCCCTGAAGCCTGCGGCGGCATACGCACATGGACACGCGTGTGCGTGTGTTTTTGTCCGCTGTGGAAATTCAAACACACCTGGAGGAGCAGAGAAGAGCTGACGGCTTCGTTTTCACACGTATTATATAACAGATGAGATGCAGCAGCTCTGCACACACACACAAACACACACAAACACACACTCTGTTGACACCAACTCACAGCTGAACTTTAACCAGACACACACACACGCTGCCGTTAGCGTAGCGTAGCTGTGCGTGCACAGCCGGTGCGCGTGTGTGCGTGAGGACAGCAGCCTGCTCTCGTGGGAAGGACTGAGTTTGCTTTTCACGCCGGGGTGTCAACACCCCAACATATGAGCTAATAGACGGAGGGCTGGACTGATGGATGGATGGAGTGACATGGATTGTAAAAGAAGGAGGGGGGGAGGAAAAGAAAAGAAAAGACAAACTACTGTCTCAGCGCAGATGTGAAGTCGGGACACGGTCGATGCTGAAATCTAGAAATCACCGGGGTGAAATAAAACACGGATGACACGCATGTGCAGCTGCGACATCTAGGATTTGTTCCCAGACAAAAGAAGAAGAAAAGAAAGAAAAAGAAAAAAAAGAAGAAGAAAAAAATTTTGTTTTCCCAGACAACAACGTCTACAGAAATTTTAAAGGGCTAGTTTTCACTTTCTACACGAACTAGTTCAGTTCACCATTTCAAAAAATGAACTAAATAGTTCATATTTTAGTTCTTTTTTCTTAAATTCTTTTTTAATGTTGCTGCGCGAGCAATTATTTGTCAAAATGATTACCGCTGCCAATATACTACCCCACCACAAACATCAATTATTTTTAATCCATTTTATCTGTTGAAAACTATTGGTCCAATTCAGAATCCTTCAACAACCAGGGTTCACATTAGCATTAGCATTAGCATTAAAGGGACAGCCTGTGTAAAACTGTAAAACAGAACACCAAGGCCCAATCTGAAACCTTTAATCACAACTGTGATCAACATACAGGACCAGGAACCATGATCAGATATTAATGTAAGGGGGCAACAAATAAGGTGACACTTGTCATATTAAGTTAAAATTACAGTAGAATAACTTAACTGCTTTGTTTTATTACTTCTTAAAGTTTTTTTTTAATAATGTCATGAATATTTTACAGTAACCGTATTGATCCGAATATGGAACGACTGATTAAAAGACGATCCCTAATTTTCAGATATCATTTTGGGAAAATAAAAATATGTTAAAGACAGATGTTTATTCATCAAACAACTTCTTGTTGTACAATCATTGTAGAAAAAGTCACACAGAGATAACGTTTTGCTGTATTGTTAAACATTTTAATGATTTCAATGATACTTAAGGTAACGAACGTGTCAGGTTTCCATTTTATTGATGATCAAGGTATAGAACTATTTGATAAACTGCTGTTTATTATGTTAATAAACATCAGATCTGCTCCATGTGATGCTCCATTCTTACTGGTTACGTTGGTGCTGCTCCATCTAGTGGCGCAGGTGTGTAACGACAACAGAAAACTCTCGACCTCGATTATAAGACGAGCCCGGTTTTTGAGAATATGAGTTCTAGAATAAAATATCGTCCTATATTCGGCCTAATACTTTAAAAAGATCGAGAATTTAAAACATGTTTAATTTTAATGACCTCTCACGGCCCACCTGCAGTACCACGACGGCCCAGCAGGGGGCCGCGGCCCACACTTTGGGAATCACTGCTCTACAGTAGATTAAAAATATGAGGAAAAACCTGCTGCTAAATGGTCTTTATTATCAGACAAAAACAGGTTCTTAAGGTGGAAATGTTTTATTTCAATCCCCCCCGGGAGTCACGGCGCCTCCATGTTTGTTTTAAATGTTTGATGACGTAATTGTTAGCGTGACAGCAGCGACAGCCGTGTTGCCATGTTTGATTGATTTCCTCAGATACATATCAGGCTCGTTTGTGGTGGATTTTAAATGGGGTTCTCTGGAAACCTGGAACGGTTTTGAACGTGCGTGAACTTTGAAAGAGCGTCGTTCACAACTGCCCAGATGAACTCGTTCACGCCCCCCGCTGGTGAAGGAGGAAGAGAGCGCGCTCAGTTCATGTTCGCACAAAATATGAACTAGTTCGTGAACTTTCGTTCAGTTACAACACTGCCTTTAACGCATGTAAAAACTTCACATCTAAACATTTCTGAACAACATCTGAACGCGTTTCTCCCAGCAGCCATCGTTCTCCGTCCGCCGCCGCCACTCGGTCGCCATTTCAGTTGGATACAAACAAGCCTGAGAACAAGAGACGTTCCTTTTTCTTTTTTTTTTATTGAACATAAGTACACTGTTGCTGGTGTGTAATTTAGATTACAGGGACTTCCTCGACAGTAACTGAGGAGTTTTCCAGGGCCGGAGCGACGGAGGACGAGAACAAAGACGTGAGCTGGATGATAACCGAATCATCGGCTCTGCTCCAAAGCTGAGGCTCAGGTGGCGTCTGAGAGTAAATATGATTTAAAGCAACGTGAGCGCCGCGGGCTGCGTGATTTAAAGGCGTACTACCCGTCTAACTCAGGATCAATTGGATTCACTTCTCCAAAGGTTGGCGTTTACGCTGAAACCGGCGGTGGAGGATTTATCGGCTGTTTGACATGCGTTTCACATGAAGTGTGAAATGGATTCGGCTGTTGCCAGGTGGGAAATGTAGGATTATCGTACCAGAGGCTCAAAATTATCGTATTTTGAGGGGAATTATCGTACATCTGTCATAACAAAAATAACAAGCCCAACGATGCGCTATAGTCAAATTTAATCACTCTAGTGTTAAATAGCGGGCGAAGCTAACCACTCAGCCCATTCAGCCGATCATGCTAGTCGTTCTGAGACAAACATTCGTATCTTCCGCTCAGCAAAGCACGATTGGCTGGAAACACGTCACATGGGAACAGATGCCTTCAGGGTAAAAAAAAACAAACAAAAAAAACTCACAGGCAGAGAGAGAAATAGTCAAATTATCGTACATTTGGCCTTTTTTTTTTTTATTATTGATCGTACTGAGGGCCTAATTATCGTACAAATACGATAATTATCGTACACCTGGCTTCGCTGAGTAACTCTCACAGCGTGCACGTAGCTGGTGACGGAGCACGTCCAGCGGTGCGTTTCCACTTTGCCTTTATGCGTTAATGCAGTGATTCCCAAAGTGTGGGCCGCGGCCCCCTGGTGGGCCGTCGCGGTACTGCAGGTGGGCCGTGAGAGGTCATTAAAATTAAACAAATGTGTTTTAAATCCTCAATCTTTTTAAAGTATTGGCTCGAATATAGGACGATATTTTATTCTAGAAATCATATTCTCAAAAACAGGGCTCGTCTTATAATCGAGGTCGAGACTTTTCTGTTGTCGTTACACACCTGCGCCACTAGATGGAGCCGCACCAAAGTAACCAGTAAGAATGGAGCATCACATGGAGCAGATCTGATGTTTATTAACATAATTAACAGCAGTTTATCAAATAGTACTATACCTTTATCATCAATAAAATGGAAACCTGACACGTTCGTTACCTTAAGTATCATTGAAATCATTAAAATGTTTAACAATACAGCAAAATGTTATCTCTGTGTGACTTTTTCTACAATGATTGTACAACAAGAAGTTGTTTGATGAATAAACTTCTGTCTTTAACATATTTTTATTTTCCCAAAATGATATCTGAAAATTAGGGGTCGTCTTTTAATCAGTCGTTCCATATTCGGATCAATACGGTTACTGTAAAATATTCATGACATTATTAAATGTAATAAAACAAAGCAGTTAAGTTATTCTACTGTAATTTTAACTTAATATGACAAGTGTCACCTTATTTGTTGACCCCTCACATTAATATCAGATCATGGTTCCTGGTCCTGGACGTTGATCACAGTTGTGATTAAAGGTTTCGGTGGGCTGTGGAGATTTTTCACATTTCAAATTGGGCCTTGGTGTTCTGAAGTTTGGGAAACGGCTGCATTAATGTGTGAAGCGCGTCTAAACGTGGGCGAAATGCACCTCTTCATTTCGAACGTCCCCGAAACATTTTACGGGCGATCGGCAAAGAAGCTGCAGCTGTGTGAGTTTTGCACGAAACCAGGACGGTTGGCTCCTACCTTGACGTAGTCCACGACTGCATCCAGGGCGGCTGCAGGGTCCCTGGGAAAGACAGACAAAGACATGGTCCGGTTTAGAGAGCACATCCTGCCGGTGGGGGGTGGGGGGGGGGGGACCGCCGAACTGCAGCGCTGCCGTTGGGTTCCTCCTTGTAGAGCGGTCGGTGTTGGAGAGCAGCTCAGGTGGTGCTGATGTTGCTGCTGCTCTTAAAGAAGATGTGGTTCAGGCGTGACGGGGCTTTTCTTCCCTTTAAACGGATTTCACGGGTCCAGACGTGCTCCCACGTCGCCCCGAGACCGTCTGAGGAAGCTTTAAACCATGACGGCGCTGCTCTCTGAACTTCCACCACTTTGCAAGAGAGCGAAAGCAAACTTCACACTAAACTGAGCCTTGCCCTTTTTTTCTCTGTCGCCCGTCTCTCACTCCTTCGTTCTCCGAGATAGCGGTAAACATGTTCCCTCACTGACCTCCTCCCTCCCTCCTTCCCTCCCTCCCTCCATCCCTCCCTCCATCTCTCTCCTCCCCCACCACAACACACATCACAGCCACACGCCTACCGTTCTGAGTCCACTGACACTTTCACAGAGAGGTTAAAAGCAACACCAGCACCCTTTTTTTTATTTAATTTTACTTTTTTATTTTCATCGCCACTTCACCGTCTCCTCACCGACATCCAAAAATGTTTCTTTCTTGCAGCTCACGTGTTGCTCCTTTAAGAGAAGCTAACTTTAACGTTGATGCAGGCAGCTTACATCCACCGGCTCAGTCGAAGAGGTAATTAGCTCAAATCCCCGGCTACATTAGCAAGGTTGGTAGTTTAAATCCCTTAAGCCGTCTATGGTGTTCCCACGGGAATATTAGCACAGCCCGATACTTACCAAACCAAATATGTTTAGCTCTAAGCCCCTCTCGGTTTTAACACGGGCCCAAATAATGAGCGGGATTTGGTTACGTAACCGAACAGAGGCCTCCATTCATAACCGACCGGCCGTGGACGGAGCGCCCAGGTCTGTCCGTCACCCTCGGGATCCGCTTCAGGTTCCAGTCAGCCAGCGTTTCCCGCCACGGGGGTCGGGGTGGGGGGGGTGGGTGGTTTAATGTCAACCGTTCGCCGCCACACGGTCGACGGAAACGCAGGGCGCCATCGTGGTCTCGGTGTGGCGCGTCGCCTCAGCGGGGGTCAGCAGTGACCCGTGAGAGACCTCTGCCACACCTTCGCCGCATCACCACAGGCGGACGACGCCCACTTACACCCCCCTCTGGGTTAAAATGAGCCGCTGTGGCGGGAAACCCCCCCACCTCGACCCGGGCAGGTCAAAGTTCAGGATGACGTCACAGACGCCGATAAAGGGCCTAGCATCTCCCGTATCGTTTGTCAGCTGAAGGATTTGACAGGACTTAGACCCGTGAGACGGTTCGGCCAAACATTCCAGACTACACTCAAGCTAGCCGCGGCTAAATCCGTCCCGTTTCTGCCCATGTCGCCGAAACGGCATCGGCCACTAAATGTTTTTCTGCCTCCGAGAACCGCAGGACCAATTTGTAACACAGTCAGAGAGAGAGAGAGAGAGAGAGAGAGAGAAAGAGGCGAGGATGAAAAAATAAAGAGCAGGCGAGGCAGAAGCCGGCGTCTCTCGCCGCAGTCTTTTTCTGGCTACTGTTGTTCTTTGTGCTCCACCGCACAATACTCAGCATGAACGCAGCTGGCTGCAGTTAGGGAGGAAACCATGCTGGTGTGTGTGTGTGTGTGTGTGTGAGGGCGAGAGAGGCAGGGAAGAGAGAGGACGGGCAGCAGGACTCGACGGCAGCGTGCAGAACCTGCAGGCCGCCAGCAGAGGTCAGTGTGTTTCTGTTAAACTGATCTGGATTTACTGCTCTGAGCATCAGGATTAGAGATTAGAGATTAGAAACTGTTACTGATGAACAGGTTAGCTTTCAAGGTGCAACAGATACATAAAAATAAGAAATAGGGATGCACGATAACTGTTTGTTAAAACCGATAACACACACATATACCTAAGATCATTACATCAATACTATGAACAAAACCAAAAATAGTTTAGACTTTTTAAATGAACAGATATTTATTTTTTCCAATGAAAAACTATTGGCAAGACTCTCAAACATTTTCTTAAAGCTATCAAACAAACCTATTTGATATCTCACATTAACTTAAATAAGGTTCATTACTGACTGATATAAAAAATAAAGGCTCCTTGAACTGATGGAAATACATGCATCAGAATTACTAACTGAAAAAGATTAACATTTAAAGGATTTTGGCTTGTGGTTCCATTTAAATTAATACTTTTAATTAAAGTAAATGAGGTTCAGTGATTTGCCTTTTTATTTCATGGAAGCTTTAGATGAGAAAGATGAGGGAGAGGAGAGACTGCTGCTGGCTTGCGCACGTTAGCATTAGCTTCCGTTAGCTCATGTTAGCGTGATTTCAAAACTCCATGGAAGTGATTGTTATGTTGTAGGTGGCTGATCAGGTTTTACGTATTAAAGCTTGTGCTTCCCTCCTCGTAGAATTCACTCGGAGGATTCGTCACAAATAACCACCAAACTATCTTCTTCTGAAACTTTAACCAAGTTCCACGCCGCCATGTTTGTTGTGATCAGCGCTGTGCTGCAGGCTGCATTCAAGGTGTAACGTAAATTCCTCCATTCCCTCGTTTGCTAGTCGTTCTTTCAGCCTTTTCTATTTTTTTTTCTTTTTTTATGTGTAACATGTGAAAGAATACTGTGAATATCAATTCAAGTCAGCAACTACTAAAATTATGACCGAGTTAACGAGTTGTTTTCTGGCATGAGGGGGTATTCTTGATTTTCCTTATTGAGTAATCGTTTTTCTGATTATGCCGACGTTACTTGAACATAACATTCACTGCCGGTCATTCAAGGCTCAGAGGGAGCGAGACACTGCTGTGTTGACAGAAATATAAATGTTATCGGGGCTATTCGTCGTGATATCAGAGTTATCGGAATGACATCATAATTTCCTGTTATCGGTGCGATAGTTATCGTGCACCACTAAGAAGAAAGGTGAATAAAATCACTCGTTTATTTGAGCGTCCATCTGTCGCATGTTGTTCCATCTTCAGCTCGTCAGAAGGACAAACAGATGATTGACAGATCAGTTTTCTTTATCCTCAGAGACGACGTTACGCTACAAACGTTATAAATATCAGCGGTGAGGTTTAATATCGGCCCGACTGGATCTCGTTCTCCGTCCACCCTCCTTTCCACTGTCTGTCTTCCATCCATCCATCCGTCCTCCCCCCCCTCCCCTCCTCCTCCCTCTCCTGGTGGTCCTCCAGCTGTCCACAGAGGTCAAGAGGAAGACAAACTGGTGCAACATAAGGTCAGGGGTCAGGGGTCAGCTGGCAGCAACGAGACCTGAAGACCGAGAGGCCGGCGGTCGCATACCTTAAAGATAAACCCGCTCCGCCTGTTGAAGAAGACTTGGACCCAAAACTGAAACCCGTTGGGACGAACGCAGAAACATTTATCAGGATGTAAATGTTCACATTCAGCAGACTTTAATCATTTCTGCAGACGTAAAAAGCTTTAAAGCTTTTGCGACTCTTTGGCCCGCTCGGCGTGACGCCTCCGGTCACGCCGCCACCTGCGCGGGGCCGAACGTGACCCGGGACAAATCGTCCCGCTTTATGTCATCGAACGTACTGAAATGGATCCAGAGGAGGAGGCAGAGAGATGAAGGAGCGACAGACAAAAGGCTCAGAGTAATCTGTGATCAGCCCCGCCACACCCTCACCTACAAAGGTAACCCAGCTGCTGGGGGCTACACGCACACACATGCACATGCACACGTGCACAAAGATGGCTGTATCAGATACAGTCTGTTGTAATTCTACACTAGAGACAGAAAGATGGGAGGACGTGATGATGTGTGTTTCCCTCTGAAGTGGAGCTGCCCCCCCCCACACCCCCCCCCCTCGGGGCTCCGCTAGAACCACCTCTCCCTCCAAACCCTCCCCCCCCTCCACTCTCCTCTCCGAAGACGAGCGGTTAGGGTTAGCGTTCCATGCCTCAGAATCAGCCCGGCCCAAAAAGGTTAAGCGGAAAACAGCGCGACGCGTCGAAGATTCCCTTTAATATCGAGGACAGAGCAGAACCGACGCTACGTTACGCTCATCTCAATAATCCCGCGGTTGTGTCATTCAGAGAGGACAGCAGTTTGAAAGTTCACCGTACAGAACCTGTAAATGAATCAGAACATCTGAGGCCAGAAATACTTTTAGCTAATCAGCTAAAATCAGCTAATGGAAGCATAGCCGCGGGAACATGTTCTCAGCAGGGGGTGCTGGGAGTCTGAGACAGCTGTATAACCGACCCGACCCGAGCTATTATCATAAGTTCGGGAGTCCGAGCCTAAATGGACCTGCAATATTTGGACCCAGAACCGACCTGACCTGAGCCTTTTAGTTTCCGACCACGAACCGAACCGAGTTACCCGAATAGAACCGAGACAATCCAGCCCATAGTTGCTCATGTTAAAGTTGTCTAGCGTTGAATAAAACTTGATTTTCTTCCCTAAAGTTGTCTTCTTCTACCGGTTCAGTTGCTACATAGGCTACGTGATGTAAACAACAATAAATCCACGTCGTTATTTTCTTTGTGGATACAGATGCTATTGGTAGCAACCGCTAACGCTAATAGCCTACACTGGTTAGGATGTGTCGTAAATATGTTCCCTCATCCAGCGTTGTCATGTTGGCGATCCGTTGTGCTTTACAGCTGCCGGACAAACCGCTAATAACACGCTAATAACACGCTACGGCAACACGATTGTTTCATGACAAACACGCCACGTTAATGAATAATTAATTAAACTGCCCTGAGTCCTGACATTAGCTGCCACCGCTAATATCTTTACCTCTCTGGAGTAAACGCGGACCCAGACTGTCAGAGAGCACCGACCGGACCCGAGACTAACTGTACCGATTCAGACCCAAACCCGGAGTCACGTCTTTTGAATGGACCTGAGACTGGATTCGGGTCGGAACCTTGGGTTTTCAGGTTGTCGGGTTGTTCCGAATACCTCTAATTTATATATATATATATATATATATATATATATATATATATATATATATATATATATATATAATATATATATGAAGTGTGTGTGTGCGTCGTATCAACTATAAAGTATATAACACCATTTGTCGCGGCTAGACGAGACGACGTAATCTCTAAATTACGCAGCGCCCTCTTCTTGTTATATTGTGTGTTTTTTTATTGGTAGCTTGTATGATTATAACGTCATGGTGGATTAAGTAGTTAAATCCGCACTGGCCCAGGTACCAAATACACGACCCGCCTCTGAATAATACTGTAATAAACATTAAACCAGACCACGAGAATTTAGAGAAAATTTTAAACATTTTATTTTTTTCCTACCATTTTTTCTTCCTTGTTTTCAATGTTTGTTTGTTTTTTGTTTGTTTGTGCTTTTTTTTTTTTTACATTTTTGAGGTGCTGCAGCCCCACCAGCAGGGGGTGCTGCTTCAGATCGCAGCCTGAAACGTGATCTGCATTTACCTGTAACCGTGGAAGTCGTCGGTGACGTTCTGGCCCAGCGGCGGCGCCGCGGCGTGATGGATGTTCCCGCGGAGCAGCGCCTGCGCGTGATTGGCTTTGGCGTCCCACGCGTGGCCCCCGTGGTTGACGCCGGCCCCGGCTCTCTTGCGTCGAGGCAGAGTTCCATGAATGGAGATCTGCTGGTAGGACGCCGCGGCGGTTTCCGGCGAGCTGCCCTGGAGGCCTGGAGGGAGGCTGCGGGAAGGAAACCACAACTTTTTCAGTAACGTGTTTCACCATAACATGTCGTCTCATATAAGAGTTTCTTTGTTTCTTCACATGAGCTGAGCCACCAGCGGTCATCAAACCTACCAGGGTTTAGAGCTGAGGAGGTCCATGGAGGTGGCAAGAGACGCCTGGAGCCTCCTGGAGGGGCAGGTGCCGTTGGCTGGGGTACCGAGGGAGGGGCTGGGCACTCCATGGTGGGCGGCGCCTCCTCCCAGGTGGTGCGCGTGGAGGGACCTGGGCAGACTGGCAAAACGCCCCTCGGCCATCATCCTCAGCTCTGGAACAACGACGTTAACAGAGACGTTAACAGCCCGGCGGAGACGACGGTGCATCACATCTTAAACCGTCTCTGCTCAACGGTGGAAGAGCAGTGACGAACAACGAACAAATATAGCCTGAAGCTGATTCGGAGTCGTTCTGCGTCTGTGAAAACGGGCCGGACGGAACATCAGGAAGGGAGATGCCACGCCCAGATACATTCACACTGCAGACACACTTACAAGAGATCAAAATACACAACAATGTCCAGAAGGATATGAGATACGACCATTATGTAATGTTAAGCAGCTACCAGCCCTGTAACTACACACACAGTCTCACAACTAATTTAATGACCCACACAGACCTGCTTTTTATTCTTCCGGTTAAGTAAAATCCGCACATTCATCGTCATTCATCTCCTGGGTGAAGAAACTGCTACGGCGTCGGCACTTCGCTCAATTTAATAACGAAGGGAGAGACTTGGACCGACGGACTCCAGATGCTTCCGACAGTACTCACTGAGGATTGACCGATACATCGGCTGCAAATATCGGCGCGATATATCGGCCCGATATATCGCGCCGATATATGCGTTTTTTTTTTTTTTTTAATTGAATGGCGTGTGTTTGCCAATGATTTTTCCGACGGCGTGATTTACCGACAGGCATCCACGGTTAGCTCTGTGTTGCCAGAAGACCCTGCTAAATTGTTAAATTTTTACTTTTCAATAATTGTTTGTTTGTTTAAGCTTGAGACCTGTAATATTTATTATAATTCTGTAATTTTTTTATGTAAATTGTGGGAGCAAAAGCAGTATCGGCCACAGATATCGTCCCAAGAAAATTGGCAATCCATAATCGGTCATCGGCTAAGGGTGATGGCAAAAAAAATTGGCATCGGCCCTGAAAAATCCATATCGGTCGATCCCTAGTACTCACTAAATTTCAACAAACTGTTTGGAAATATACGCAAGAAGGCAACGCTGAGCCAGTTGAGACAAGGAATCCAAAAACAAGAACAGAGGCAGAAAACAAACACGGAGAGAAACAACACACCAGCAAAGAGAGATTTGGCAACAATTTAGAGAAGATTTTGAATCTGAATACTGTAGTACAGGGGGGTTCTGGGTAAGGCTGGGACTCTAGCAGGGCTCCGCCTCCTTCTATGTCCTTTCAGCCGTCGTGTATTTATTTACAGCGACAGCATCCATGTCGCCCTATATAAGAGGGCCCGTAAAGGGCCTAACCCTAACCCCCAACCATAACCCTCTAACCCCCTAACCCTAAACCCCTAACCCTAACCCCCTAACTAGTGCTGGGCGATATGGAAAAAATCATATATCACGATATGGACTATTTTATATCACGATAACGATATATATCACGATATACCATAATAAAGTATGTTTTCAGTTATTCTCTGAAAAGTTTGACAAAAATTTCATTGCTTATTTTTCAACTTTATTTTGAAAGGACATTTAGCTGAACTGTCACAAACATACATTTTAGTGCAGCAAAAACAGGTAGGTACAGAGGTACAGTAGCTTTCACATTTTGTTTAAAGTGCACAACAGTTTCTGAGAGGAAAACCACATTTTTGCACTGAAGTTCAGCTATAAAAAATAAACACAAATTATTTTTCAACTTTCTGAAATCTGTAACCTTGTAGTGCAAAGTTTGCAAACCAATATAAAGTGTCTAAAGTAAACATCAGAGTTGAAGAGAACTCTGTTTAAGGCATTAACCATGAATAAAAGTGCAAACATAAAAGGCTACTTTGTAGAAGTAGATATGTTTCTATCAAATTTATCGTTGCAGGTTATTTAATTACATATTTACTGTAATAATTGATAAAATTAGGTTGGAAACGATAGAAACGATAGAAGAGAAATGGCACGATACACACTTTTCTATCGTCCCCACGATATGTATCGTCATATTGCCCAGCACTACCCCTAACCATAACCCCCTAACCCTAACCCCCAACCCCCCTAACCCCCTAACCCTAACCCCCAACCCCCTAACCCTAACCCCCCTAACCCCCCAACCCTAACCCCCTAACCCCCTAACCCTAACCCAACCCCTAACCCCCTAACCCCAACCCCCTAACCCAAACCTAACCCTAACCTGACAGCATCCATTGGTTTATCAAACCACCGCTCCGTACATCCAGGGTGGCACCAACCACCAGTGAATTAAAAAAAAAAAAAGACAAGAAGGAAAATAAGGAGCTGAGGTGGTTCTGTCTGCTGACTGCATACAGCAAAGTGAAAGTAAGTCATAAGACTTGAAGCACTCAAAGACTAAACAACATCATCTCCCGTCTGCAGCGATCACACCTGAACCTTGAATCACAACTAAAACCCAAACACCACTCATATCTGACAGATCTGTCCCAACAGCTCACACAGCTGCTCTGCTTACGCTAACCGGTTATACACCTTAACGGGCTCAAGCCCAGAAGGCCGACCCTCACCTTCAGACCGTCAGGAGATCCTCAGAGTACCTGATATTCCACCGACGTCCTCAAACCCTGATGCCACTCCGGACTCATGAAAAACTGAGAGGAAATATTTGCACTTTGCTCCCCACACGGCTCCGTTTTCCACCACGAGCTGACGCCCGATGACACAGACGCACAGATATAAATACACAACCATGAAGGAGACAGATAGCAGCGGGCAGGTCCTTCCTAAATTCCCCCGCAGCGTGACGACCGGACAGCTCGCCATCATCGTCTGCCGTGAGTCACTCGCCGCGTGGCTCTTAGTCACCAACACGAACCGAAACACCACGACGTGACGGATGCGTTTGGCAGGTCGGTTTCAATGGACCCTGCTAATCTCATCGAGCTGTTGTTGTGACTCTGGGCGAGCGACCTGATGGTAATCGGGGGAGAGTCGGCCCGGGCGTGTTCAGGCCCGGAGGGGGGGGGGTCGATGTGACCGCCTCGTCACGAACACGGAGGATTGCTCCTTTTCAGAAAGAAAAATTACTGAACGGTTTGATCAATTTTCAGAGTTTGGGCTAGAGATGAATACGTTTACGTAATCCGATTACTCCCCTGAAAACGGTAAGACTCAGTTAGATTAGTGCAGTGGTTGCACGGTTGCACCGGAGCGTGAAGACTGAGTCAGCCTTAGACAAACTACCCTGAAATGAGACACTAGATACCCGCTTGTCTTCTGCTCAGCTCAGTGGAGAGCCCCAGAAAGATTAGCACAGAAAGAAAAAGGATAAACATCTGGTCTCTAATACAGCCTGCCACTAGATGGCAGCACCAGGGGTGACGCTCTGCGCGAAGAGAGCAACGGACCAAAACGGGTGATGCAGGACGTTCATTTTTCATCATTTCCTGCCTTCGAGCACACGCGGTGTGCTACTGCGACGCTACGGATGGACGGTAAATAAGATCCAGACCAAAGAAGCTACACATCTATCCCTACGAGGATGACACGACGTGGGTAAAGCAGCTGGAAGATCCTCCGGAGGAGGTGGAAGGCACGTTCACTTCGCCAAGGAAGCGATCGGCAATGACGGCTACACGAGCGGCAACAGTCCGGAAGAAGACTGGCACTAGGGATGATTAGTCGTCTAAACGATTAAACGTCCGCCCACTTTCTAGTCGGCACCAGAAATATTAGTCGTTTAAACCAATTTGTGTTTTATTCACGTACAAGGCCGCTTAACTGTCATACAGCCTCCCGCCACTAGTCGGAGCTACAGAGCCGTCAGACAGCAGCCCCCTCTCCGCGGCAATGCTCGAGTAGACTGGAGTTTTAAAACGGCACGGTGGGAAGATAGTCTCGCAAAACCAGCGTGGTTTGGCGGAACTTTAATCTAGAAAATGAAAACAAGGTAGTATGTAGACTATGTTAGAAACAACTGGCATACAGTCACTCGACTGGAGCAATGAGCAACCACATTCAACTGAAGCATTTGGATGTTAATCTGCACGAGACGACGGCTGCTGATGCTAGCGGTGCTGATGCTAGCGGTGCTAGCCACACTCAGGCCGATTTGACATTGTTTACCCGGAGACGGTGTTCTCCCGTCCGGTCTGAGAGGATAACGCACCTCATCACGATAATGACTTCGCAAGATATGCGACCAAGATATGTGTTTTCCTTTTTTTTAGACTAGTCGACTAGTCGACTAGTCTTAATTAAAATTTTCGTTTATTCGACAGGGAAATTAGTCGCCAGGAACATCACTGACACACAGGTCTGCGAAGCCCCGGAGCGCTGCCCGTTCAGGAACGTTGCAACAACGAGACTCAAGAAAGCGACGATGGAAGAAAACGCGAGACAGCGGCGGAGCGGTTTAACCAACGCGCCAAGACGGCTCAAAGCTTCCTTTGAGCCGCTTTATCGTTTAAACAAACTGACGGAGCAACAAACTACCATCCAGATGGATTAAACCTGCTCCTTTTGCGGCTGCGTCGTGTCTGCACGTGCCCTCGCTCTTGACTGGAAAGCATGTTGACGAGCGTTGCTCTCTGACCGTCTACAGAAGATTAGTTTTTATTGCAGACTCTTAAAGAGCCCGGGGTAATTGAATGACTGTAAACGGTAGGAAATTGCAAACTAGACCACAAAAAACCACTTCTGCACGTTACACATCTGTTCTGCTTTAAAGCAGAGGTGTATGAAAAGGAAACAGACAAAAGGATTATCTTTAGGGCTGCACGATAACTATCGGGCCGATAACAGGAAATTATGACGTCATCCCGATAACTCCGATATCACGACGAATAGCCCCGATAACATTTATATTTCTGTCAACACAGCAGTGTCTCGCTCCCTCTGAGCCTTGAATGACCGGCAGTGAATATTATGTTCAAGCGACGTCGGCATGATTTAGAAAAACGATTTCTCAATCAGGAAAATCAAGAATACCCCCTCGTGCCAGAAAACAACTCGTTAACTCGGTCATAATTTTGGTAGTTGCTAACTTTAATTGATATTCGCAGTATTTTTACACGTTACACGTAAAAAAAGAAAAAAATAGAAAAGGCTGAAAGAACGACTAGCAAACGAGGGAACGTGGGAATTTACGTTACACCTTTAATGCAGCCTGCAGCACAGCGCTGATCACAACAAACATGGCGGCGTGGAACTTCGTTAAAGTTTCAGAAGAAGATAGTTTGGTGGTTATTTGTGACGAATCCTCCGAGTGAATTCTACGAGGAGGGAAGCACAAGCTTTAATACGTAAAACCTGATCAGCCACCTACAACATAACAATCACTTCCATGGAGTTTTGAAATCACGCTAACGTGAGCTAACGGAAGCTAATGCTAACGTGCGCAAGCCAGCAGCAGTCTCCCCTCCCCTCATTCCTCTCATCTAAAGCATTCATGAGATTAAAAAAATAAAAAATAAAAACTACTGAACCTCATTTACTTTAATAAAAGGTATTAATTTAAATGGAACCACAAGTCAAAATCCTTTAAATGTTAATCTTTTTCAGTTAGTAATTCTGATGCATGTATTTCCATCAGTTCAAGGAGCCTTTATTTTTTTATATCAGTCAGTAATGAACCTTATTTAAGTTGATGTGAGATATCAAATAGGTTTGTTTGATAGCTTTATGAAAATGTTTGAGAGGCTTGATAATAGTTTTTCATTGGAAAAAATAAATATCTGTTCATTTAAAGAGTCCAAACTATTTTTGATTTTGTTCATAGTATTGATGTAATGATCTTAGGTATATGTGTGTGTGTTATCGGTATCGGTTTTAAAAAAAACAGTTATTGTGCATCCCTAAGTATCTGGAATCTTTAATTAATATGAATTTAATCTACTGGTTGAGTGCAAAAATGTTGCATTGTGTACAAACAAAAAAAAAATCTTTTCAGGCCACTGCTGCACTCAAATGAAACTGAAGTAAGAAAATGGAAAAACAAAAATCTACTTCAGAAGCAACAGCTGATGGCCGTCGCTTTAACCGTCGACGGTCAGCGCCGCTTTGAACTGGGAAGGCCGCAACCTCGACACTTGATACAAACGGAAGAAAAGCGTCTGACGTTTGACTGAAGAGTCAGAAGTGCTGGACGCTGGCGAGCCCCCGCGCTCCGTCGGCCTTAAATCTCTTTTAAAATAGAACAAAAGTCTCAGCGGACTCCAGGCGGGGGGCGGGGGGTCACCGAGTCACCGGCTCGTAATGATGAATGTCAATAAAAAATGCAAATCCAGCTTAAGAAAAGGGAACAGCTGGCCAGTTTGGAGCTCTTCGGTGTGACAAGTGAAGTCCACACACACACACAAAAAAAAAAGGCTGTAAAATAAGTACTGAGGCATGCTGGGTCAGAGCGTGGATTCCTCCGAGGGGGAGCGCGACTACGGGAGGACCTGGTACAGGACCCTGAGGGATTTCTGAGAGCATTTGGATACATGTGTGTGTGTGTGTGTGTGTGTGTGTGTGTGTGTGTGTGTGACCATCTGCTACACACACAACCTCCCCTGCAGCGGAGAAAGGACCGACTCCCACTCGAACGCTCCGCCGCTCGGTCCGTTAAATAAATTATTCACCCCGAAAACCTCAGGAAGTCGTTCCTGAGAATCCGTCTCTGCTTTAACTCCTCTTCTCGACATCCTCCCATCTTCTCCTCCCGCGCTCTTTATTCCACACTTCTGACCTGCTGAAGTCACTCCTCTTTCCATCCTCACTCATTCATCTCTCCCTTTCATTGGCCACGGTTACATGATGCTTTTTTTTTATTCGGAATTAATTATTCCAAATTAAATAATTCAGAGTTAAACTATTTTCCTTCGAGTTTACATGGAAATAGTAATTCCGAATTGAGGTTTACATGGAAAACACGTTTGATCGCAGCATTGCCAGGTGGGAAATGTAGGATTATCGTACCAGAGACTCAAAATTATCGTATTTTGAGGGAAATTATCGTACATCTGTCATAACCAAAATAACAAGCCCAATGATGCGCTATAGTCAAATTTAATCATTCTGGTGTTAAATTGGGGGCGAAGCTAACCAATCAGCCTAATCAGCCGATCATTCTAGTTGTTCTGAGACAAACATTCGTATCTCAGCTTCAGCAAAGCACGATTGGCCAGAAACAAGTCACATGGGAACAGATGCCTTCAGGGTTCACAAAAAACTCTGCGGCAGACAGTTGCAGCAGGCAGTAATTTGAAAAAGTCAAATTATCGTAAATTTGGCCTTTTTTTGGATTATTGACGGCAGATTATCGTACAAATACGATAATTATCGTACACCTGGCAACGCTGTTTGATTGGCTTTATCCAATTCCGCTTAAGGTCTGGGGGTTGGGAAGGGTTCTGATTGGATAGGGCGGGGACGGACGTCTTTACGTCTACCAGAAGAAAAACAAACTTTCTCGATTTAGCAACAACACGGAGGTTGCTAATCGCTACAACTTTGAAAAGCTCACAATTTTTATGTTTCCTGCCATCTGTTCTTTTAATTATTTCCAGTTCCTCCAAGCTATTTATTAAATAAATCTTCTAGATGGTGTGCTGCCATCTTGAAACTTTGTTTCGAAATCAAGCCCAGTGCGGAATATTAGCGTCATCGCGACAGATGGGCAAGAGAACTAGCATGCGCAGAAAGACCGGAATTAATTTTAAGCGGAATGAGTGTATACATGACCGCGGAATTATTCTATTTGGATTTAAAATCAGAATAAACCAGCCACTTACTTTGGAATTAAGTTTAATTCGGAATTGACATTTTAATTCGGAATTAGGTGTTTACATGGTAATTTTTATTCGGATTTAACTTTAATTCTGAATTAAAGAGGAATTAAACTTCCCATGTAAACACAATGGCTGCGGTTACATGATGTTTTTTAGTTCGGAATTAAAATTAGGAATTAAATAATTCCGAATTAAACTATTTTCCTTTGAGTTTACATGGAAATAGTAATTCTGAATTAAGGTTTACATGGAAAACACGTTAGTTCAGCTTTATCCAACTCCGCTTTAGGTCTGGGGGTTGGGAAGGGTTCTGATTGGATGGGGGGGTGGACGTCTTTACGTATTTACGTCTACCGGACGAAAACAAATTTAGCAACAACTCGATTAGCAACAACATTCCACTTATTTTTGACCTGGGTGGCGTCTCTATCTGCGAAACCTCCTTCATTTAACCTGGCCGCTTTGAAAAGCTCACAATTTTTATGTTTCCTGCCATCTGTTCTTTTAATTATTTCCACTTCCTCCAAGCTATTTATTAAATAAATCGTCTCTGCTCTTGAACACCTTTTACTGCGTGCTGCCGGAATATAAGCGTCATCGCAACAGACGGGCAAGAGAACGAGCATGCGCAGAAAGACGGGAATTAATTTAAAGAGGAATGAGTGTAAACATGACCGCGGAATTATTTAATTCAGAATAAAAATGGGAATAAACCAGCCACTTACTTCGGAATTAAGTTTAATTCGGAATTGACATTTTCATATGGAATTAAGTGTTTACATGGTAACTTTTGTTCGGCTTTAACTTTAATTCTGAATTAAAGAGGAATTAAACTTCCCATGTAAACGCAGTGACTGTCGTGACCCCCCCCCCCTCCAGACGTCCGTCCATCATGATGGCAGCTCGTCTTTTGCTTCCTCACTTTGTTTCCCCCTTAAACCCGTCCCCCCTTTCGGGATGATGCACTTCTCTTCCCCCCCCCCCCCCCCCCCCCCCCCCCCCCCTCCTCCGACAGCTGCTCATCCACGGGGGTCACGCTGCCCTGCGCCTCACTAACGCACAAATATTTCCTCCGAGTTCATTGTACTCCGTATTAACTCATAATCCGTCCATTAACCGGAGAATGAAAGGGAAAGCTATTTTTAAACATTTTAAACTTCTCTTGTCAGTCGAGCCCATCTGGGCGAACGCTCCCCGCATCAATTAAGGTTAAACTCCGTTTAAAATAACCGTCTGTAATGACTTTAATTGGCAGTTCAGCAGGAGAAGTGGTCCTTTTAGCAACCTCGGTTAAAAAAGGGACATAATATAAATCATGTTGAGTTTTTACAGGTATATATTTGGGTGTCAGAAGTCAAAACCAACTCAGATGCTTGCAGTGCCAGTAGGATTACCCAAGATTCCCATCTTTATTGTCATCTGTGCCCTCTGACTGTCATAGAAATGATGACTAACACAACTGATCTGCAGTCTTTGATTCTTTACTCGTATGATGAGTGACAGAGGAACGTGATTTTAAACGTATCTGTGGCGCTTTGACGGTCGAGGAAGGTCCAAACGCCTGCGATGAGGAAGGAAGTGGAGTATTTAACCCGAAGCTTCCCAGTCGAGTATTTTTTTTATACTTTTGTTTGTGCTAGCACGTGCTCTCACTGGAAACAAGATCTGCTGTGAAGTAGAAATACCTCGCTTTGCTTTTTTTTAAAAAACAATGTTTGAGCTTAAAGCTGCAGGACAGACTTTAAATAAGCTGTTAAATAAGCTGGAGGTGCGGTGGAGTCGAGGGACCGTCTGCAGCCACATTCGACGAAAGATAAGCGATGGACGCGTCAAACTGTGGAGTATTTTGGTCAAAGAACGTCAGAGGAACGATGATGGTTTGTGCTAACGAGTTTCCCTCAGCGATCCGCAAGATTTACAGCTGGAACATTTCTAGGAAAGCATCCTGACTGACATGTCGGCCATTGCTGCAACGCGACTACACGTTGGGCTGTCACGAAGCATCGTTGGCATTTCCCGCCGCTGCTTCTTCTTCTTCAAAATGACATCAGCTGTGATGTCAGCAATAGTTAGCGTTGCTCAGTATTTACCAGCTGGAACTTCATCTGCTCTGCAGCCACATTCAAGCTGCAATAAAAAAGGACGGAAACAAAAGGAAGCACAGCACTGCAAACTACAGCGCTGCAAAAAAAAAGACAAAAAAAAAGAACGCACCATGACTAATGTTTGGTGGTGTAATCATAAGTGAAGCTTTAGTTCTGCGGCAAAGTCATTCTTAGAAACTATAAAGATCACGCTGCTCTTTAAGCGTATTCAAGGCCGCTTAACAGTTAACTACAAGAGGAGAAGTCTCGATCATCGTGAGAGACAAACGGATTATTAGCCACAATGATTAGCCACAATTATTAGCACCAGCTACACTGCAGTTCATGTTGCCGATCGACGGAAAGCAAACGACTCGGGCGTCATTTCTGTAATTCGGTCAGCAAAAAACGGTTACACCGTTATTCTGTCATTGGGGTTATTGGTTCTAAACATCTGGAACGAGACCTTTGACGAGACGAGCAGCTGGACGTTTTAATGGACGATTTAAAGGTGCATCTCCCTCACGACGCTTGAACAGACAAAACACTCTGAGGTGAACTTTGCTTTTGTCGGCAAAGCTGCTGAAGACCTTGTGGCGGGAAAACACGTGGACAAAAAAAAAAAAAAAAACACACCCGCTCAGATTAACAGGAAGAGGAAACGGAGGAATAAACATTAAACGATCATCAAAGATAAAACAAATGCTCCTGTCTTCCCCCTCCGAGCTATTAAAGAGTATCACTGGAGCCTCGCTAACTTTACTGGTTTCAGTTGGTTCTGGTCCAGATGTTTGATGGTGGCTCCCTCATAGCTCAGAATACACATCCGTCAGGAGTCACACAGCTCTTTGGTTAATCCCCCCCCCCCCCCCCCCCCCCCCCCAAAAAAAAAAAAAAAAAAAAAAAAAAAAAAAGCTGTGGTTTTTAAAATTGGGCTTTTGAAGGAGCTGCAGGAGTTCACAGTTCAATTAGTCCCACTGAATCCCACACTGGGAATTATCCAGTTCTCTCCCTCAGGTTTGCAGAAATGCGACACCAAAAACACGACGACAACATGTGTGTGCATGTGTGTGTGTGTGTGTGTGTGTGTGTGTGTTTGCATGAAGAGAGTTTCAAACGGTGAAGTTGCAGCAGCAGCCCGTCATTACGCACAGACGCACAACAGGGAGCAAGGACACAAACACGCTGGGGGGGGGTGAGGGGGGTTTCCTCTCGCCGGTTTAAAGTGTCTTCCTGCTATGAGCCGACACGCACGCGCACGCACGCACGTACACACGCATGCACGCACGCACACGCCCGCAATGCATTAGCAAAACCACCCCTGGCCAGAAGTGAACAATAGAGACAAGGGTCACGTGACCGCAGCGTAGAGACCGTCTATTGTTGGGCCGCGCTCTTCTGAGCGTGGGACCACCGGCGCGCATGTGTGTGTGTGCGCGCACGTGTGTGCGTGCAACATATTAACGAGGCCGTTATTAAAACGCCACGGCGGTCGCTGCCGTCTCACACTTCTACATCTGCCTGTCGCCTTCTCACACATTCACACCTGAATCCTGCTCAGGGGGGAAGTGTGTGTGTGTATGTGTGTGTGTGTGTGTGTGTGGTGTGGGGGGGGGGGGGGGGGGGTCAGCTGACTGGTTTGTGAAAATAAAAATAAAAACAAAAACGTCACATCAACTCACGGCTCTGTTTTAAAATGACTGCAGTCACCGTCTCCAGCGACTCCCCAGCAGATAACAGATAATTAATCAACGCAGGATGAACTTTTACTAATCAGAGCCGATAGGAGGGGGGAGGGGGGAGGGGGAGGGGGGAGGAGAGGGGGGGGGGGGGGTGATAAATCAGAAGAGGACGTTCAGTGACTGATAAAAACCCAGATACGTCCGTCCACGAGGCCCGTGGCTTCACGTTCGGTGATTATCTCCTGAGAAGTTCGCACAAAAACAAGCTGGAGCTTTCGGGCTTTCAGATATCTGAAGTTCTTTCCTCGTCGACCAAGATGGCGGGAACGTTTGGCCCGACCTGGACCGAGCTGAGCGTGAGCGCCTAAACTCGGCCGCACGCACACCGGCCGTCGCCTAGCTTGGCCCTTGCAACAAAATCTGGGAAACATCCAGCTAATAGTCAGTTTTCACGGCGCGTCATCCAACCGGAAGCCGCCATCTTGGAGGCACGCGGCAACGTAAACAAAGCGCACACGCTGGAGTAAATCGGACGTCTTCATTGAAAATGGTAAATTATTGCCGTGTTTTCGTCTGTACCAACCGGACAGACCGCTAGAGACACTTGGAGTTTTATAGACTTCCAAAGGTTATTAAAAATCAGGGAGAACAATGCCAGAAGTTGTCGGAGGAAAGGAGGCGCTTGTGGTTAGCAAAGCTAAACCAAGACCTGCGTGGCAAAAATCTGGACAACATCCGAATTAGTTCGGCCCATTTCATGTCAGGTAAGTTAAGTGAAATGTTGTTAGCTCTTAATTTCACACATGAACAATTATCAAGAAAAAAAGCTCTTAATTTCTAGTCTAATGATAATATCAAGCTACCACCTAGCTACGCTAGCAACACAGTTTTTAAAATGTAGAGCTACAATGTGCTATATTTCTCATTGTATTCCAGGTAAAAGGTCTGACCAATCCAATCGAAGGGAGGCTCTCCGGCTCGTCATTGCTCCAAGACGAGGGAACTAACTCGTACGGATTGGCACCACCGACTGTAACTGTAACTTTTCAGAATATCGTTCCCTTTCCCGTGGACCAAGTCCTTCTCTGGATGTTTTTGCGTCTGTAACGCCTTTTGAAGAGCTTTTCTGTGGTTTATCCATCCTTTATCCACCGTCGTTAGCATTGATCCAGCGGTGCGTTTACATCCGAGTACCTCCAAGATGGCCGCTCATCCGGGTCACTGACCAAAACGTGACGTAGGTGAAAACCCTACACGTCAAAACCCGACAGAGTGTCGCGGATTCACGCCCCCCCCCACCAGAGCCATACGTGCCAACATCATCCCACGTCATCCCGTACTGCGAAGACCAGCAGGTGTCACGGCTGCTCGATGTGACGGCGTCCAGCGGGGCCACGAAGACCCGGGAAACAACATGACGCACGTTCGCCCGTGCACGTTCAAGAGGCCGCCACTGATGAACAGATGTGGATGGAGTCGGGGAATCTTTCACTGCGTCCACAGAATAAACCGATGCGCCAGCAGAAACAGCATTAACCGAGTAAATCTACTCAAAGAAGCAAATGTAGCAGTTTACTAAAAAGAAATGTTTTATTAATTTCACCAAAACACCCCCAATTTTATTCATTTCCTTTTTGGTTCTTCTTTCCTGCCTGTTGATAGTGTAGTGGCGTGTACGTGTGTGCGTGTATGAGTGCGAGCAGCGGAAATCCCCCTCCCCTCCATAAGGTGGCGCATGCGCGCTCCGGGCACTGCTGCTCCGGCTGTGACCGGAGGTAAGTGGAGGAACGTTTTCTAAGCCATATATATGAATAAAGGAATAGTTTAGAGGTTAGTTCGGTTCATGAAACATGGGTAGGTTAAATTAGGATGATTATTTTGTGTTCCAGACTTGTTGCATAGTTTTTCTTCTTTGCTTTGGTCGCGGCTACCTACTGCTAGTTTAAGTTAGCATTAGCATGTAGCGCGAGCCTTGCAAAGTGGTCCGTTTTTTTTTAACACAAGTCATTTTTATTATTTTAGCATATGCTGCTGAGCACACACCCACGCACGTCACCCGCTGTTTTTTGTATTCATTTTCGTTAATAGGTATGTGATGTTATGTTCATGTTTCTCTTGTTGCCAGACGTTATTGTAAATGTGAACAACAGACTGCCGTTCCGTTGTTGTGAAATATCTTCCTACCCGAGTTGACTGCGCATGCGTACAGCAGCAGCTTCAGAAGGACGTAATATTCTGCTGCCTGACCGTTATCACAGGAGAGAAAAGGTTAGTTTCTTGTATTTTTAATACTTTGTATGCACAGTATTTATATTGCAGAGGTTTGACAGACAAATCAGATGCAGGTCTTTATGATGCCTGAGTGTGAATGAATGTGCTTTTCCAGGAATATTAAACCTTGTTCAGTAGGAGAGCAGATATATGTGCTGGTAGTTAAAAATTACAGATGAGGCTATAATTTAAATTTTTTTTAGGTAGGAAGTAGGGATGGGCATAATTAATCGATTAATCAATGATTGATCATTAAGAATTTGATCGAAGAAATTAATTTTCGTCGATGAACCGAATTTTTTTTTTTTTTTTTAAACAATCTGAATGTAGGTTATCAGTGCACGTCCTCAAACAATGCGATGCATTTCACTGTGCCACCGATAGAAATTAGGCAGCAGGGGGCAACATTTCACCATCACTCTACCCTGGCTGGACTCAGTTGTTACACGTGAGCTTCTGTAGGTCGTCTCGCCTAATCATGAAGCGGTCGTGGTGATGAAGTGTGGCGTGGAACCATTTTAGTTTAGAAAATGACCAAGTGTACTGCAATCACTGCAATGCAAATTACAAATACAATTAATCGACAACGACAATGATGTATCACTTGAACAACGCGCATCCAAGCCTTGTAAAGGACGGTGGAGGCGGTTCATCATCAGCCTAGCCTAGCCTAGCCTAGCCTAGCCTCAACGCACATCGAGCACACAACAAGCGCATCTTTTTAAGAAACAAAAAGCCTGTAATACTGGCGCCTTGATATAAATTGTCCTTGTTAAGTAGTGTCCTCGATATCTCTTGTTTTATTATCGTTGTTTTTTTAAAGAAAAGAAAAGAAACAGGAAATGTCACGTTATTCTCGACCACGAACATCCGGGCCACTGAACACATCTGGGCATGCGTGGGCCATAGCAACCAGGCCAAAGGGGAAAACAAACGCCACGCCGATATCGAGAATAATTGTGATAGTTTTCAATATAAAAATGTTTTGACCAAATGCCCATCCCTAGTAAGAAGAAATTTCAGAACACCGGCTGTAAGTATATGCTGCTGAGCACGCACCTACGCACGTCACCCACTGTTTTTTTTTAATTTTTGTTAACAGTAAAGCTGTTCAGGTGGTTCTGTGTCTCTGCTTTTTATTCATGAACAACAACGCAGAGGAATAATGGGTCAGGATGGACCACACTGGTCACACAAACAGAGGAATGATGCTGATCTTATCCGTCATGTTTGAGGTAATTATTCCCCGCTGGGCTTTACACACACACACACACGCGCACGCACACACACACACTAAACTCCAGCCATCTCTTCAACCACAGTTCCACCCAGCGTCTTGGGGACGGCCGATCTGCTGCTCAGAAAGTCCCGGAGACAAATGCAACAAGTCATCTGGGGGCGGAACAGAAAACACAAACAGGAACCACAGCAGACCTCTCCGGGTCGAAGCCCGATCCGTTCAGCCAGAAAACAGGTAAAAACGTGCTCCGCCGCCAACATCCGCATCCACACATCCCTCCATACGTGCGCCGGCGCGAGCGTCCCGACGCGTTCGTCCCGACGCGTTCGTCCCGACGCGTTCGTACCTGAGCTCTCCTCCGCTCTGCGACGCTTCCTCTCGGTTTCCGGCTCTCAGACTCGTGCGGTTCTGCCGGACTCGTTTCCTCTCATTCTCCGACTTCGCTCGCTTCACTTCTGACCGGCTGAAAGTTTCTCTCTCTCACACTCAGGCAACAACAAGTAGCCGTGCAGGATCGCAACCCTAACCCCTCCTCTTCGCCCCCCACCCCCCCACCCCTCTGGGGAGTGATTTGTGATCAGCCGGCCCCTCCTTCCTCCTTCTGCTCCTCTGCAAGAGAGGGCGAGTTTTCTTTCTTTCTTTTTTTTTTTTTTTTTAAAGCCAAGTTGCCCCCCTCCTCCTCCTCCTCCTCCCCCAACAAACCTCTGCCTCCCAGCGCCGAACAAACCCCCCCCCCCCCCATCTTCTCTCATCTATGTGCTTCCCGCACGGCCTCATATTTCATGCTGCAGCTCCTTTTGTTCAGCACCTATTAAACCAACACCACCAACCGGTCCGGTGCTGGAAGGAGATTTAGACGCCACCTGATGTTGCCGTTCGCGGTGGAGGAGAGAAGGAGAGAAGGAAAGAAGGAAAGAAGGAAAGAAGGAAAGAAAAGTGATCTCAGCACGGTCGTGACATGTTTGAGGAACCTCTATCGCTCTCCGGACTCACGGAGTTCAACGGCAGAAACACGACTCATTTATGTTTGGGAACGGCTGAGATGCAACAAGTTGTTGGATGCAGCGTGACATCATGCTGTGTGTGTGTGTGTGTGCGCGCACGTGTGTGTGTGTGTGCAGGTATGTGAGGCCGTGCAGGCCGCCCTCAGGACAACACTCTCCTGTCTTTGTCCTCCTGTTCCTTTTGTATTGTCTAGGGTCGATAACACTCAGACACGTGCACGTGCGCGCATGTTTACGCGTGCGCTCGCCTTCCTCCGGAGACAATGCAGGAGCCCATCCTGCTGCAGGGAGAGGGCCCGCATCGGACAACCCGCAGCTTTTTGATGTTCGGCTTTCCCCCGCCGAGTCCCATAAATCCAAAGACGCCGGTGACATTTGAATACTTTCTACTGCAGAGATGAAGCCGTGTGAAGAGCGGTCCGGTTTTATACAAGTCTGACGCCGACACACTGAAGCTGGAATAATCTGGTATCGGGCACAAATCGCTTCATGACAGGAGGTGAAGGGGAAAAAGACATTTCAGCAGGAATGCATGAGCTTCCTGTTGACTCATAGATGGAAACGAGCTCCTTTCTCACTCCGTTCCTCTAATCTGAAGGCAGAAGAACCCGTCTGCTTCTGAGTCACCATCACTTATATATATATATATATATATATATATATATATATATATATATATATATATACACACACACACACACAATGGGTACCTCTACTTACGAAATTAATTGGTTCTGGAAGTGGTTTCGTTATTTGAAAATTTCATAAGTAGAGACGCGTTTTCCATGTAAATGTCCTAATCTGTTCCAAGTCCCCCAAAATTCGAACATACTTTTTTTTAAATAAATTATAAATAATACATGAAATGACAAAAAAAACCTGTAGAAAATACATGTTAGAACTAGAAAAGCACTCGGAGAGCGAAGACCTCCACTAAACGCAACAATTATCGAAAATTTGAAAGTGATCCAGAATCCAGGATTTCTTCCGGATCAGACCCAAAATGAAATCAGTTCTTTCTTTCTTTTTTTCACATTTCTGACAACTCCTGAAAATTTAATCAAAATCCATCTAAAACTTTATGAGTTATCTAGAACACAGACAGACAGACTGGCAAAAACATGACCTCCTTGGTGGAAGTAATAATTGTTTGTTTACCTGGTTGCTGGGTTACGCTCATACAGGGAAGGGGCCCTCCTAGCCAATGGGATGCCAAGAAAATGCTAAGCGATAGCCAATGGCAGAGCAGCTCGGACGCACCGCTTTTTTAAACCGAAATACAGCCGACAGCTATGTTTACGTTCAGTAAACTCTGGGAGCTGTGAGTAGCAGCTCTACTGGATTTTTTCATATCCTGAAATTTGTTTCGTAACTAGAGGCAATACTTTTCCGTTGAGGCGTTTCGTAACCTGAAAATTTCGTATGTAGAGACGTTTGTAAGTAGAGGTACCACTGTGTGTGTGTGTGTGTGTGTATATATGTATATATATATATATATATATATATATATATATATATATATATATATATATATATATATATATATATTAGGGATGCGTGCGATTAGTCGTCTAAACGATTAAACGTCCGCTCACTTACTAGTCGGCACCAGAAATATTAGTCGTTTAAAACCAATTTGTGTTTTATTATACATAGTACACAGGCCGCCTCCTCCCGCAGCAATGCTCGAGTAGACTGGAGTTTTAAAACGTCACGGTGGGAAGATGTCCTCTCGCAAAAACCAGCGCGGTTTGGCGGAACTTTAATCTAGAAAATGAAAACAAGGTAGTATGTAGACTGTGTGTCAGAAACAACTGGCATACAATCACTCGACTGGAGCAATGAGCAACCACATTCAACTCAAGCATTTGGATGTTAATCTGCACGAGACGACGGCTGCTGATGCTAGCGGTGCTGATGTAGCGGTGATGCTAGCGGTGCTAGCCACACTCAGGCTAATTTGACATTGTTTACCTGGAGACGGTGTTCTCCCGTCCGGTCTGAGAGGATAACGCACAGCTCATCACGATTACACACAATATTTTTTGGGACAATGTTTCAAATTCTGTTTCGATGTTTCAATAAATTGTGCTAAATTTTCACTGTTTTCTGAGTGTTTTCCTTTTTTTCTTAGACTAGTCAACTTTTTTTTTTTTTAATTTTCGTTTAGTCGACAGGGAAGTTAGTCGCCAGGAACATACCTAATAAATATATATATATATATAGATATATATATATATATATATATATATATATATATATATGTATATATATATATATATATATATATATATATATATATATATATAGTATATATATATATATATATATATATATAATATTAGGGCTGGGCAAGATAACGCGCTATTATCGCATTAACTCATTAATTTATTGGGCCACCCGGTGGTGCAGTGGTGGGCAGGTGGCCCATATACAGAGGCTACAGTCCTCAACCCAGCGGTCGCGGGCTCGACTCCCGGCCCATGTGACCCCCCGCCCACACTGTCAAATAGAGGCCACTAGTGCCAAAAAAAAAGCTCATTAATTTATTAACGCCGACAATTATTTTATAGCGCGTTAACGTATGTTGCTCACATGCTTTTATTTTGAAAAGTCTGTTGCTGGCCGCTGCGGAACTGGAGGAGAATTGGCAGAAAAACGTGTGGAAAAAAACAAAACTCCTGTATAAACATGCACTTTACATTCTCGTTCCCTGTAAGGGAAATTTAATAGTGATTTTTTTTTTTTTTTGCGTGCTTCACACTTTCAGGGACAGCTGGTCCTGAACATAGACTGGTGACGCTGCTCCCCGTTAAAAGTTTCTGCTGTTACCTCAGAAATTACCCGTTTTAATATCATGATTGGGGCTCAGGATTTTGTTGATAGACTTTTTTTTTATTTTGAGATTAATGCCCTGGCAGTGGCAATAAGCTTCATTTTATTTTACATTTTTTAAGATATTTACACTTAATATGTGTTACTGAAAAGTGCTGATGTTAAAAGTGTTTGAACAACAAGTGTTATGGCACTTTAGTTCATATGGCAGCAGAACATTTTTTTAAAAAATGCACTTTAAACTACTTTTGAACTCATTATTTGATTTTGCGATACAATGCGATTAATCATCATTAATCAGGGAAATCATGCAATTAATCGCGATTAAAATTTTTAATCGTTGCCCAGCCCTAATAGTTATATGAAGTCAGAACATCAGTCTTTCTGTATCAGACCTTGGGAGATCTAAGTATCTCTTAGATCTTTGCAGGAACCCGACAGTCGTGGTGGGTCTCAATTTGGCATAAAACCCACCTTCCAGTCCCAACTTCCTTCCTGCTTCGTGATTTTCCTCACTATTATCCAGTGCAAACATATTTTTAGCAGCACCTGAGCCAACTGATGCTGGCCAAAAAGGGAGAGAGAGGGAAAAAAAAGGAGCTAAATATTGTTTACTGAGTTTTAGGTTGAGCAGGCGGCGGCGGCGGATACTGAAACGGATTCTCATTATTGTGATTTCAGGGACACTTTTGTGAATAAGAAGCTAATAAGAGAGTCGATGCTGAACAACGTCTTTACGCGTTAAAGCCGAGGCGTCCGTGCTCCCTCCTTCAGCGGGTCGCGCTCATTTGCTAACACGAGCCGAGCGTCGCTGCTGCACGGCCGAGACGTGACCTCACTTTCTGTTTGGCTTCACATGACGGCGACGCATCCACCCGTGCGCTCATCTGTTTTCAGTACCTGCTCCATCCGGGAGCCACGGAGAGAACGAGAGAAACGTAGTTCTCAAAGCGTGGCAGCCAAAAAAGCCGTCTGTCAGGACTTTCATCTCCCGTTCCTGCCGCGACTTGTCCACGCAGAAGAAGATTTAAGGGGCGACGGGCGCAGAAGCTTCAGCTTAACCTGCTTTCGTTTTCGGATTCAGTCACGGTTTGAGTAACGCAGCTTAACAGGACCCGTCCGTCAAAGCCCCGGGTTCAAGGTCGTACTCTTCACTCGCTTCAACGCATAAATGTTCAGGAAGAACAGTTCTGGCTTCACTCACAGCAACCAGAACCGTTTAGTTTAAAGTCCACAGCAAACTGAGAAGAGTTATATTTCTGGTGTTGGTGAAATCTAAGCAAAAGCAGAGTTAATTCCACTCTGAATAGAGTCAAATCCCTTATATGGAACTCTAAGTTTACAAATAGTCAAAACAAAGTGTCTTCAGATTAAATCTGTAAGTGTCATTGTAGTAACATCAACTCTGAACTATTTAACTCTTAACTCCAAATGTGGATGTGTAAATCAGACTCCGCCCCCACCGTGCTACATAGCTACAGGAGCTAAATACCGACTGAGGAGCGTCACGTTCAGCTGTGCGTTTCACCGTGGTTTTATGTCGACATTGTTCGGTAACTAAAATGAGCTAACTTTATGTTCGCGTTAGGTTTTGATATTTATATTACCCCTCTGGCACCTGGTCTGTCTTCAATGGCGAGACGCTCACGGTAAAGTTGTGTCGCCACATTAGCCGCGCTAAGCAGTGACGATTTTAGTTCGTCATTTGGTTCGCTAAAACTTGTAATTTGATGGTAAAGACTGTATCTGCTATGGTAAAAAAGTTTAAGACCGTATTTTTGTTGCTTTGTTAACTCGGCTAAGCAAGCTAACGCTGAACAAGCAGTGTATCGGTTGTGGGCTGTTAGCATTATGTTTGTGTTAACATTAAGTTAGCTAATGACGAATTGTGTCCGATAAAGTGTTTTAAATGTTAATTTGTGGTGCATGTTTGAAATAAACGAGTTTCAACTAAACATGATGACATTATCTTTTGGCAAACCTTATTTTCTAAGTTTTCTTTTTAGTAATTCAGAAGAGCTAATTTTACACCTTACAGCGTTAAAATGATCAACCAACAATCCCGAAAGAGAGTTAATGTCTAACACTAAATAAAAATGTTGAGATAAAGTAAAGTATTAAATTTTAATTTCAAAAAGAGTCAATAATTACACTAAGTTAGTGTTAAGGTACTAACTCCAAAAAAAAAGAGTTAAATGAACTCTTTGTGGTGTGGACCCATATAGACACTTCAATCAAATCTGAGAGTGTTAATTTGAGTATTCTGATTTTTTTGTGTACACTGGACAGTCACAAAACACAGATGAGCCGGGTTTTTACCGCCGAACGGATCTCAGCACCGTTTCACACCAGCACGCAGAAAAATTCTTGGCATGTTTGCGTGTGCGAGGGTGGCATTTCCAAGAAGCCGCACATTGACTCAGAGCTGTAATCTGTAATCATCTCCTGAGTCACTCCAACCTTCCCTAAATACGGGGGGGTGGGGGGGGCAGGACCGTGATCCTTCAGAGGTGACCGACGCCGCGACAGGTCTTTAAAAAAAAAAAAAAAGAAAAGACGTAGAGGTCGGTCGTAGAGCTGTGTGGATCAGAGAGAAGAAGAAGTCTGCAAACCAATTAATTGTTAATTAGATTATTTAAACGCGCTTGGACCTCACCGCGATGTCGTCGCCATTTCCTGCACTTCCTGTCCACGTGACTCTCTGGTCCAGCCCCGCTGGCACAAACGCCAACCGCCAGGACGCCTCGGGGCACAACGGCTCCCCGGATGATTAGATTAAAAAAAAAAAGGGCTCGGCTAGTTTTTCCGGCGCTGGTTTTATTTTATTTATAGACCAGTGATTCCCAAAGTGTGGGCCGCGGCCCCCTGGTGGGCCGTCGTGGGACTGCAGGTGGGTCGTGAGAGGTCATTAAAATTAAACAAATATGTTTTAAATCCTTTAAAATATGTTTTTAAAAAAAAAATTAAAAAAAAAACATTAAGAAGTAATAAAAAAAACAGTTAAGCGTTATTTTACTGTCAACTTAATATGACAAGTGTCATCTTATTTATTGACCCCTTACATTAATATCAAAACATAGCTTCTAGTCCTGGATGTTGATCACAGTTGTGATTAAAGGTTTCGGTGGGCCGCGGAGATTTTTCACATTTCAAATTGGGTCTTGGTGTTCTGAAGTTAGAGAACGGCTGTTATAGACGTTTTATTTTGGTTCTTTTCCTGTTTTGTGGTGTTTTCTATAAATTCCTCAGCTGGACGACACGAGCTGTGAACTGAACATTCTTATCCTCATATCATCCTCCTCCACTCCTTCCTCTCTCTTTTCTTTCTCTCCCCCGTCATTCCACAGATACCCCCCCTCCACCCCCCCACTGCCCTTTTACTGGAAAAAAAAAAAAAAAAAAAAAATGTACGTCCATGCTTTCTGTTCCCGCATGTATGTATGTGTGTCTCATCCCTCCCAGCCTCGTGGTAGAAAAATGTTTGTTTCTGTGGCGCATCGCTGAGATCAGTTTATGGTTATTTCGGCTTTACTTTGAAAAAAGGCTGCTGAGTTGGAGAGAGAAAGTCAGTCAAACACCGCAGTGTCCAGCGGTCAAATAAATTAGCTCTTCCCGGTAAATTTACCGATGTTTTCTTGCTGCTCCCTCATATCTGTGCCTCCTCGTCTCCTCTCCTCCAACCTGCGACCTTGAAATCGATCTGAAAACATCTTCAAAGATGTTTCGACTCCTAAACTCCAAACGGAGAAGGCGGCGAGGAAAAGGCCGTGAGGGAGGATTCAAAGGTGCGTCCTTTCACACAAGCTCGCTAGTGCGAGCGATTCCAACTCGCCGAGTGGCCTAACGTGCGACTGTCATCATCTTTCATTAACCGGTTAAGATAAAAATAAGCTGATTGATGATTCCTGTGTGGAGTTTGTCGTACACTTCCCCTTACCCGTTAACGCTAGCCGCTACCCGCAAATTGCGGGTATAGGAACCTCCACTAACCGCTAATGCAGGGTTGCCCCATCCTGGTCCTCGAGAGCCCCAATCCAGCAGGTTTTAGATGCTTCCCTGCTTTGGGACACCGTTATACAAGTGGCTGTGTCATCAACAGAACCTGATAACGACCATTAATTAGAATCAGGTGTGTTGAAGCAGGGAAATCTCTAAAACCTGCTGGATAGGGGCTCTCTAGGACCAGGATTGGGCACCCCTGCATTAGCGGTTAGCTGAGGTTCCTATACCTGCAATTTGTGGGTATAGGAACCTCCGCTAACCACTAAGGCAATCAGCTGCTCGCTAAAGCCGCTACCCGTTATGCCAACTCCCTTACTCACGCGTGGGTGTGGCAATGGGCGTGTCTTTTTCCCTTTCCGCAACCTTGGTATCTTGTGATCGCAATGACCACACGCTACCCGCAACCCGCATGTCAGCGCGTACATGAGGGCCTTATGGGTAATGTAGTGTGTGTGTCGTGGGACGGCAGAATGAAAACGGGGTTAGATGAAAAGTGTAGTGAGCATCAACAGCAGCCCAGCGTGTATAGATTTACATTCTCTGTTAACCGACAGGAGCCCAACAATACAACCTGTGTGATGTTACAAGTTCCTGCAGTGCCAGAATAAAGTTCCCATTCCATGCAGAGAAAACCAGACTGTTTCTGTTGTTGTTGTTAGCGTGTTAGCCGCTAATTACGAGCCAAAAATAGCACAATAGCAGTGGTTTGTTTACTACAGTTCAGAGACCAGAGGCTGTGAAGGAAACAGAAAGACCACAGTTGAGCCTTTGTCTTGTTTCGCTACTTTATTGCGGTTTTTAAACATATTTCAAACACATTATTTAGGCTCGGGAGCTCCAGCTCCAGTTTACATATTTTGATTTACGTGGGTGGAGTCCCCATTAACCACGAAAAATAAGGGATCACTGTAAATGTATTGCAAGATGAATATCGATATATATCGTATCACGAACCGAATATCGTGTATCGTATCGTATCGCAAGATTAGTGTACCCCAATGCTCAGGTATCAGTATCATTTTCTTCCACCAACTTAAAGCTGTGACGTTTAACTTCGTAACAGAGAAACAATCTCTCGCTGCAGAAACTCTGCTTACGCGCCGCGTTTTAGAGATGCGCGGATTACGTATCTTTTAACCCGCAACCGCTTCTTAAAATCTCTATCCGCCCGCTATCCATTTGCAGGAACGTTTTTTCACCAATTTTCAAAACCGAACCGACCCGCCATCCTTTTTAATAATATGTAAAATATTTTTTCTTATTATTATTATTTGAGTGCTTCAACCGCAACCCGCCCGAATTTAATTAAAGTATTATTTTTTGACGAGTCATCCGCCCGATATGCGGATTATCCGCTCCGCCCGCGATGCGCGGTTCAACCGCGCATCTCTACCGCGTTTACATGCATTACATCTCTCTAACGCACACAGTTTGTCCCATAAAAATGTAACGTTTTGAACTAAACAAATAAAAGCTATCATTAAAAAAAAAGCTCAAGACGAAGGCAACTGGACTCTCATCCAAGCTGTAACCGACCTTTGGGGGGTTTTATATCGAGCAAAAACCTAAAAACCTTCAGGATCCATCAGCTGGAGACTTCGGACAAGATGTTTACCCGTTTTAAAACAGTTAAACTCCAAGAACTGGGTGACTCGGACGTTCCTGTCAGGGATCAGCGTTACTCCAAGAACAAGATATTCTCCTTTTCCGACCTGCGAGAGATAACGGCCGGATGTTGCTGATACAGAGAGACAGAAACAACGAGATGTTGACGGTACGCTCAGTGTTGACTCGAGGTCACGCCGCCGCCGAGTCTCTCGCCTTCACGAGAGCAACACGAATCACCCGCCGCCTAAAAACATCCCCGTCCTTCACCGACGTCTGTTGTTCCAGGAAATAACGTGTTTCACAAAGCAAAGTTAGTTATTCTTCCATTTATCTAAAAGATGAGATTAAATGACATGAAGACGGAAGTTTTTGGTGCAGAAAGAAACAAGGATCAAAGCGTCGGGGGGGTTGAGGATGAGACGACCTTAAAGGTGTTTCTGCAGAACCGAGAGCATCGTGAATAACCACAGATGTAGCGGCAAACAAAACTTTAAAAGTAAATCCCTCAAATATGTGAAGTATGAGCGTGAAGGCGTGGGTCGTGCTGCTTCATCCCACTTTACCCTCTAATTGGTCTAATTAAGGCTTATCTGCTCCTGCTGCAGCGTTTCAGTCCCTGCCAACAAGGAAAACACACTCACGCCCTCCTGCTCAAATCACATTAGACCTGCCAACCTTGAAAACGTTTTCAGACAAATTAGACAAAAAGCTCCTAATAATAATAAATCAAATTTAGATTTGAACAGGACTGAAGCAGAACGGGAGTCAGAGCTTCTGCAGCTTCCAGACTCACAACAAGATCTGGTCTTAAAGATGCAGTTCTTGTTGGACTGTGGTCCGAGCATCTCTGGGACCAGTGACCTTAAAGGTGTTTCTGCAGAACCTCTGGGACCAGTGATGCTTCGTAACTTCAAATCTTCAAAAGCTGTCATGTGGTTTGGAAACTACTTGAGCGGCAGAACACAAAGTGTTCGGGTTGATGGCGTATCCTCCAAACCTTTGTTAACTCAAAATGGTGTCCCCCAGGGATCCATATTGGGTCCCATTCTATTTACTATTTATATAAATGTTTTGTGTCAAAATGTAAATGATGCCAAATTTCACTTTTATGCAGATGACACTATTTTGTACTGTTCTGCTTCATCATTAACAAGTGCCATACAAAAGCTACAATCTGCTTTTGATGTCATTCAGAGTAATCTTAATCAATTAAGGCTTGTGCTCAATTCCGACAAAACTAAATTGATGTGCTTTTCAAAATCAGGGAAGACAGATGATGCTTGTCAGATTGTTATAAAGAATGGAAAAGTGATTGAACGAGTTTCAGTCTACAAGTACTTAGGATTTTACTTGGATGAAAATTTGTCTTTTAAATATCACATTGAGTGTCTTACAAAGAAACTCAGGGTTAAACTTGGTTTCTATTATAGAAACAAAAGTTGTTTCTCCTTTAATGCGAGAAAAAGACTGATTCAGGCAACTTTTGTATCAATAATTGACTATGGTGACATCTTATACATGCATGCAAATCTCTCCTCTCTGAAAAAATGCTGGATTCGGTATATCATGCAGCATTAAGATTTGTAACAGATTTAGGTTTTCGTACTCATCACTGTCGTCTTTATGAGAGTGTCGGCTGGCCTTCTTTGTACAATCGTAGATGGGAACACTGGTATTGTTTCCTTTATAAGGCCATCCTGTGTGACTTGCCTCCTTATTTGTGTTCTCTCTTGGTTCCTAAAGTCAACACCAGAAGCTCTAGTCTCAGGCACGGGGGATTGATAATGTATACTATTCCTCGTACACGGACTGTCTTTGGGGAAAGTGCCTTCAAAGCATTCGCACCCCACGTCCTGGTATAAATTACAGAGTCATCTTAAATTGGATTACCTCCCAAGTATGGAAGATTTTAAAGCCAGGATCAGGGACTATTTGACTAATGAATGCTCATGTTCTCTCACCGAACGCAGCTAGTGATTATAATGTATTGATATGATTTGCTGTATTGTTTTAGCTGTTTTTATGTTTGTTGTTGATGTTGTCTAAATGTGGATGTACTGTGCTGCTTTCTTGGCCAGGACCCCCTTGCAAAAGAGATTCTGAATCTCAATGGGATTATTCCTGGTTAAATAAAGGTTAAATAAAAAAAAAAATATAAAAATGCTGTGCTGCACGTCAGCATTCTGGTCTCTGATGGTCCGAGCGTCGGTGCCGTCTCCTTCAGCAGAGAAACGAGGCGTCACATCTCCACAGTCTTGGACCGAACTCTTCCCTCCATGATGACGGCGCCGGTTCATCAGAGACCACCTCCAGGATCTGGCAGTGGAGACCCGGTGCCCTCTTGTTGGACCTCACTGACCTCCAGCAGAATCACTTTGCAGACATCAGAGCATTGAGCCGTCAGCTGTTTGGGTTTTAAAGCATCCACGGCTTCCACGTTCTTCTGCGCCGCAACCAGAGATTTAAAAACAGACCGTCAGACAACGACGCTCCGTCTAGAACTCGCGCAGGAGAGAAGGAAGAAGAAACAGTCGGACTGAACTTGAAACGAAGTCACTGCGACCTCATTTCTGTTTCTGGACCTAACAGCCTGCACGTCGTTAAAGAGCTTCAGGAAAATTAACCTCTGCAAACTGCTCTGCTTAGCCGAAACTGAGAGTGTGGTTTTACTGAGGCGATGAAGTCAAATTGTTTTTGAAACAAACTCATTTTGACCTCTTTTGTGGAGCAAGTCGTCCTTTAAACCGTAACTGTCACTGCCTGCAGCTGAAGCTATCCAGTGTAGTCGCTAACGACATCAAGACGTCGAGATTTCACATTATAATGAATGCAGAGGAAACTAGGGGTGCACGATAACTATCGGGCCGATAACAGGAAATTATCATTCCGATAAGTCCGATATCACGACAAATAGCCCCGATAACATATATATTTCTGTCAACACAGCAGTGCCTCGCTCCCTCTGAGCCTTGAATGACCAGCAGTAAATGTTATGTTCAAGTGACGTCGGCATAATCAGAAAAACAATTACTCAATAAGGAAAATCAAGAATACCCCCTCATGCCAGAAAACAACTCGTTAACTCGGTCATAATTTTAGTAGTTGCTAACTTGAATTGATATTCGCAGTATTTCCCCTCATGTTACACATAAAAAAAGAAAAAATAGAAAAGGCTGAAAGAACGACTAGCAAACGAGGGAACGTGGGAATTTACGTTACACCTTGAATGCAGCCTGCAGCACAGCGCTGATCACAACAAACATGGCGGCGTGGAACTTCGTTAAAGTTTCAGAAGAAGATAGTTTGGTGGTTATTTGTGACGAATCCTCCGAGTGAATTCTACGAGGAGGGAAGCACAAGCTTTAATACGTAAAACCTGATCAGCCACCTACAACATAACAATCGCTTCCATGGAGTTTTGAAATCACGCTAATGTGAGCTAACGGAAGCTAATGCTAACGTGTGCAAACCAGCAACAGAGATTAAAAAACATGAGACAACATGTTAACATGAGATTAAAAAATAAAAACTACTGAACCTAATTTACTTTAATTAAAGGTATTAATTTAAATGGAACCACAAGCCAAAATCCTTTAAATGTTAATCTTTTTCAGTTAGTAATTCTGATGCATGTATTTCCATCAGTTCAAGGAGCCTTTATTTTTTATATCAGTCAGTAATGAACCTTATTTAAGTTAATGTGAGATATCAGATAGGTTTGTTTGATAGCTTTATGAAAATGTTTGAGAGGCTTGCCAATAGTTTTTCTTTGGAAAAAATAAATATCTGTTCATTTAAAAAGTCAAAACTATTTTTGATTTTGTTCATAGTATTGATGTAATGATCTTAGGTATATGTGTGTGTTATCAGTTATCGTATCGGCCTTTGGGAGCTGAAAGTTATCGGTTATCGGTATCAGTTTCTAAAAAACAGTTATCGTGCATTTCTACGGGAAACTGGACAAACAAAGCACACACAAAACACACGTGCACGTGCCCACAGACACACACCCCCCCAGAAGATCCGCAGGTATAGACCTTTTCGGGCCAGCACCCCGGAAGTACCCCGTCCGCCATTGGCGTACTGTGTTTGTGCTACAGAGCGACACTTTCACCGGCTCACAGATTAACCAGTGTTTTTCTCTTTCTACAAATATATATTTTTATAATGTCGAGTCGGTCGAGTGGAAATACATGTTCCGTCATAAACTGTGCCAAAAACGGCGTGAAAATTCAACAATGGAAGAAGAAAGTATGTGAAATACACGATGATGATAAATTAAATATAACCTTAACACATAGCCTAATTTACCGCTAGCGTTAACGTTACAGTAGCATAATCTTTATGGCTTGTTGACGTTAGTTACAGCCAGCGTTGCATTTTTCACGTATTCCCACGGTTTTTAGTGTTTGATTATGGGAATAGATCATGCTATTTCCATAACCAATCATTAAAAACAGCGATAAACTACCTTCATCTGTAACTGGAGGCCACTGCCTAACATCATCAATCCAAGACATGTCTGCGTTATCAGTAACAGATGCTCCACGCTGCTGTGTTTGGGTTAGTTGGTGGAGCGCCGCACACTCCAGTTATGGCGGGGCCACTAGGGGGCGCATGTCCACAATTTTCAAGTCGAAAAGGTGTATAAACACGCCTCCACATTGACACGAACGGCTACCGCTGCTGCTACACGCAGGGAGGCTAGACTCTGGCGGCTCAGCAGACCTGGGGGAGCAGGTGGGGGAGCAGGTGGGGGCAGGTGGGGGAGTAGATGGGGGAGCAGTGGTGGGAGCAGGTGGGGGAGTGTGTGCGAGCGTTCGAGTACCTCTCCTCCTCTCTCGCTCCTGCAGGAGGCGCAGGGAAGTAAGCAGGTGCAGGCGGTGGAGGTGATTGTAGACGCCGAGCTCCAAGAGGTCGTACTCCGAGAGGTGGAGCAGATCCTGGAAGACATCAGAGAGTGGAGTTAATGCTCAGTTGTGCGGCAAATGATACGTTATAAACCTCACCTTGAGTATGAACATCAGATCAATGAAACGTTTAAACTTTCTCCTCCAGCGTCAAACGGAGGCTGAACTTGACCCAACTGAAACATGCGGACCGAAGGATGAAAATGCATCTCATCCTTCATTTCTGCATGGTAGGGTTATCCACCCTCCTCATCTTTTCCTCCACTCGACTCCACATTAAGTGATGTTTGCTGCACCTCAGGTGAGTCGTGCAAAGCTGCAACAGCGGTTTTATGCTGGACTGGAGTCTCCTAACTGAGTCTGGAGTATCCTGATTAAACCCTGATGCAGACAATCCACTCAGACCTCAGGAAACCGCTGAAACTCTCTGCGTAGGTCTGAAAATTTTTCCTTTAATGAGCGGCAACGTATAGGTAAAGGCGTGGCTGAAATAGGAGCTCTGACGCCGTATCCCTGTGGTTGACGTTGGACGGAGAACTTTTGAAATGATATGCTCAGAGTAAGCGACTCAGTGACGTTCTGTTAATGGTACGTTAAATTATGGAGGTAGTTATGGCTACCGGAATTAGCATTATAGATATCAATAATTTAATTTTGACTAGTCGTAATTATATTATGACTAGTAGGAATATTAATTAAAGATATCTGTAAATTAATTCTGCCTTGTCAAAAGTACATTTAGAGATATCTGTAATTCATTTTTGTCTAGTCAAAACTGAATTGCAGATATCCGAAATGATGTCACTTAACGCACCACTCGACTCGTCACACATCCTCAATGACAATTACAGATATCTGTAATTCGGTTTTGACTAGTCAGAATGTCTCAAACGTAATTGTGACTAGTCAGAATTGTTGAGTAAGACGTTGCTCATGCGAGGCGTCCAATTCGTTGCTTATTATTGGCTAGCTTTCTATTGGCTATTGGCTCAGTGAACCAAAGTTTCAGTTAACCAAAGAAGAGATCCTCTCCATTTCTGGCCGTTAGCTCCTGTTGTGCTGCGACGTTAAAAACCCGAACTTCAGCCCCCCGTTGCTCGGACATCGTGAGAAACAGTAAAAAGTCCTGCTAGCATTTCAGCTGGCTAGCTGGAGAAACAGAGTTACAGTAGCGGTCGATGGTTTTAATGGCTTTGATTGGTACCAAGCCCCGCCTCACTCTTTCACTTTTCTTTTCCCGCTCACTTTTCACAGATATCTGCAATGTCATTTCGCCTTGTCCAAACTCTAATACAAGATATCTGCAATTACATTCTGACTAGGAAGAATCAGGTTTAAAGATATCCTGAATACGAGATATCTCTAATAAAAGTTCCTTTCGAGATATCTTCAATCCGATGATAGATATCTACATATGAATTATGACTATCCATAATTCCAGTTAGAGATATCAACAACTTAATTTCGACTAGTCGTAATTCCAATTCAAGATATCAACAATGTTATTCTGGCTAGGTAAAATTCAATTTAAGATATCTTGATATACAAAAGCAGATATCTTGAATCAAAGCCGGGCTGCACATTAAAGTGATCGGGAGCTTTCCCGGCCCAAACCATCGATGTGGACCACGGGGACAACTAATTTTAACTATTTTTTTTGTCACTTCTTTTGTCTTATTCTTGCATTAATATCAATTAAGTTGCAACCGCCCGTTGCATCATAGTGGATTAAATAGGTCCACAGCCCCTTCCTAGAAAATCTGTGGTTCTACTACCATGTAAGCAGCATAATTCCCCCCGACCCCTCCCACGTGTTTCAGGTGGTTTGGTCCAAGGCTCGTCTTTACTGTAAATCACACTGGCGGGAAACAGAAAGAGGCTGGGCGGAACGGAGAGGGCTAAAATAAAAAAAAGAAAGGAGGCGGCGGCCAAATGTGCCAAATTAACTGACATCTTCTCAAGCCAAGCTGGTAGGTTACTGAAAGAGAGATGGATAATTGGCCTGGTTGTGAATTTTATCATATAACGTGGCGAGCGTTTGCAACTGTCACAACTGTCAACTTAAAATGTCCCAATGTAGGTATAGGATTATCTATGCTTAAAGTGCATTCATATTTCCATAGAAGAACCAAAAACTTGTTGCTTTAAATGCCAGTTTAATGATCATTTTGATGAACAGAGTTGTTGTAGTTGTTTATTTGTAGCCTGCCTGTATTACCACCAACGCGCACAGGTTCACACAATTAGACATATTAAACAGGTTGTGTAACAGGCTATTTGTTAGGGTATTAAATGCATGTCAAACGTGCTATTTAGGCTGCATTATTTAGAAGTGCTGTATACCAATTTTGCGCTTGGTTCGTGGGCGTGAGGGCAGGTGTTATTGAAAAAAAATATTCTTAATAATAATAGGCCTAATAATAAAATAGGCTACTCGAGAGTGTGCACGTTCTACATGCCTTAGCTTCTCTGCAACTGTAGCTTATTTCGTCTCGCCGTTATATCTGCATTTCCACAGGGGCGCAAACATGAACAACTCAATGTTAACTGTGTTTTTCATGGTTCTGGAATGTTTTGTAGCATCAGCGCAGGATGCCAGAACCACTGATGATCCAGATGAGGGCAGGACTGCTGAAGGGCCAGGTAGAGGAAGACAGTTAGTCAAGATAGACGTTTAGGATGTAAAATATGGCATAGTCTACAGAAGAAAACCATGATATGTGTAGATTAAATAGTGCAGATAATTTAACAAAATCATAATTAAATATGCAAACAAATTAATAAGTGAATGAAAGGATAGGCTAGATAAATACATAAAGTGTGTTTTTTTCAGCAACATAAAGAACCCCCTAAATGAAATGTTTGTGTAGCCTCAGAAGATCAGGTGCCTGAAGGTGAATGCAGTCATGGAGAGGCCAGGACCACAGAGGAAACAGGTAGCAGGATTTAAATGAACTAAACGTTGAAAATGCATCAAAATAAGACCAAATGAAATAGGTAACCACTGTTTAATCAATAATTGTCTATGTAACCTACATTACTTTTTAATTGTTATTATAGGCCTATGAAGTCAGATGCTAAGAGGGAGGTGCGCACACTGTTATCAACTCAATATTAAATATCTTTTTTATTGTTATGGAATGTTTTCTAGCGTCGAAGCAGCAGACCATTTCCACCACTGATGATCCAGATGAGGGCAGGACTACTGAAAGGCCAGGTAGAGGAAGAGAGTTAGTCAAGATAGACGTTTATGATGTAAAATATGGCATACAGAAGAACAACAGAAGTTATGTAAAGGAACCTTGATTTGTGAAAAGACTTCTTTATCATTATCTTTATTTTATTTGAATTTCAATTATACATTGTTAGAGGGGCGTGAATAATTGTATGCCATAATCTAAATAAAATAAAAGGCATTGTGAGAGAATTGTTTTTTGTTTTATCTTTTTCTATGTACTCAAATTTGTCCTCCGTATCAGAGTGGCCTGAATTTGAATTAAATTCCCGGACTGAGAAAAGGGCCCACTCCGGCCCTGTCTTGAATTAACAGTGTTTGGAGATATCTGGAATTGGAATTGTGACTAGTCAAAATTATGTTGTAGATATCTTTAAATGGAAATAAGGATAGTCGTAAATCAGTTGCAGATATCTGCATTGTGAGTTATGGATATCTGTTAATGGATTACGACTATCTGTAATATCAAATACACGTGAATGGGAAAAGTGACGTCATTTGTCCTAGTAAGAATGATGTTGTGAATATCTGAAATTACAATTGTGGATATTTGAAATGTTATTTTTGGATAGGAAGAATTGAATTATGGATATCTCCAATACATATCCAGTTTAACTATTTTATGTTAAAACGGCTTGCCATAGATAGTAACGTTTTAAATTTGTGCTTGTGCAGAGCATAAAGCTTTCCAAGACAGTAATCACCGTTTCGTAACACTGACTCTTGGCTTTATTCACAGCAAAGTGCTAATAGGTCTGAGATGAACAAATTAGCCGCATTAAAGGACTAAAACGACCCCTCCCAAAAGAAAACTACTGGGTTTGCTCCGTCCAGAAGATCTGGGACGACCGTCACCAGCTGAACCGCCTCGAGAGACAATGGAAGTGAGGAAGCAGTCGGTCTAGACGGCGTGGTGGCTCCAGAAGTGTAAAAGAAAAACAAAGTGTGCCGTTTCCTCGTGCTTCTCCTGTCATTACATTGTCTCAGCACACGAACAAACACACCCTGACCGACTCCAGCCCTTAAGACCTTGAAATAACCCAGTACATGTCATGTATCCCGTTGAAAGGTGTTATCTAAGACAGTGGTTCTCAAACTTTTAATGCTGCGTACCACCTGAGAAACTATTGAGCTCTGCAACCATTTTTAAAATATAGCCATATATGCCTTCTCAGTTAGCTTTAAACACACAGGAGAGATGTTTATTCCTTATTGTGGTTATTTATTGTTACCTGAATTTCATTTGAAACGTTGTATTTATAATGGATTGTCATGCATTGACAAGTCATGACGTTAGGGGTAGGGTTAGGGGTTGGGGTTGAGGTTAGGGGTTAGGGTTAGGGTTAATGTTTAGGGTTTAGGGTTAGGCTTTAGGGTTAGGGGTTAGGGGGTTAGGGTTTAGAGTTAGGGTTTAGGGGTAAGGGTTATGGGGTTATGGGTTAGGGGTAGGGGTTAGGGGTTAGGGGGTTAGGGTAGGGTTAGGGGTTGGGGGGGTTAGGGTTAGGCTTTAGGGTTAGTTGGGTTAGGGTTAGGGGTTAGGGGTTTAGGGTTTGGGGTTAGGGTTAGGGGTTAGGGGTTAGGGTTTTGGGTTAGGGTTTAGGGTTAAGGGTTAGGGATAATATTAAAAAAAAACATAATGAACAGAATAATTCAACTCCAAGGAATATTTACACAAAAATGTTAATGTTACAGTATTTTGAAGTCACCTATAAAGTTTGCTGAAATCCTATCCTAGGTTTTAACCAAAAAATCCGAAGACAAAAATGACAGCAACACCAAAATATAAGCAGTTTCATGATAGATTACGCTTAATATGAAAAAGTATCGGCATCGGTATCGGCATCGGTATCGGCATCGGTATCGGCGATACTGGTCCTGTGTTTACTTGGAATCGGATCAATACCCAAATTCCCAGTATCGCCCAGCTCTAGTGCGCAGCAGCTGATGCTCCCGCGCAGACGCACGGCCACGTAGATGACGCGGCGTGTCATCGGGGGGGGGCGTTGCAGCTCAAGTCAAAGCCCCCCCCCCCCGTCTGTTTTTGCTCTCCGAACAATGCGACTGTTCATCCAGCTGCTCACAAACACGACTCTGTTTAGACACACACACACAAAGAGTGGGCAAACCCATGAATATTAACACACACACAGAAACCACGCGCAGCATAACTGAATACCGGAGCAGCCAGCTGCACGCACACGCACAAACACGCCGACACGCACACACGTGTAACACATCTGGCCACCACAGGCGTGTCCGGACGGCTCAGTGATGACACGTTAGTCGGCACACACACACACGTCAACTCTGTGTGTGTGTGAATATGTGTGAAGGAGAGAGAGATGATGCCCCCCCCCCCCCCCCCCCCATCCATCCATCTCATCTCCTGTTGCGTCGAGCAGTGAGTTGACATGTTTTCTTTTTTCCTTTCTCTTCCAGATCATCCGCAGCGGAACGACTACACGAGGCCTCATTCCAGTCCGGCAGAGTTGATACAGCGGCGCTGCTGTTGGTCCTGCCGGCTGGATGTTGTCGCAACAGGAGGGGCGAAAGGGAACGAGAGCGCCGACGGCGGACCGGGATCTGGGATCTTGGGAAAAAAATAAAAATAAAAAATCGCTCACTTGTCTCAGCGGTGGGAAAGCGTAGTGCAGGAAACGAACCAGCAACCATCCATCCAGCCCTCATCTATACCTGCTTCATCCTCTGCAGGGTCACGGGGATCTGCTGGAGTCTATCCTAGCTCTCTTCAGGTGAAAGGCAGGGATCCACCTGGACAGGTGACCAGTCCATCACAGTCGAACAACCACGCACACTCACAATCACTCCTACGGGTAATTAAGAACCACTAATTAACCTGACATGCATGCAGCCGGAGAACCTGGAGGAAACCCACGCAAACACGGGGAGAACATGGAAACACCACACAGAAAGGCCCCTGCAGTAGAGGTCTTCAGAACAACCCGACCCGAATCGAGTCTCGGGTCCATTCAGAAGACGTGACTCCCGGTTCGGGTCTGAATCGGTACAGTTAGTCTCGGGTCCGGTCGGTGCTCTCTGACAGGCTGGGACCACGTTTACTCCAGAGAGGTAAAGATATTGGCGGTGGCAGCCAATGTCAGGACTCGGGGCAGTTTAATTAATTATTCATTAACGTGGCGTATTTGTCATGAAACAATCGTGTTGCCTTAGCGTGTTATTAGCGTGTTATTAGCGTGTTATTAGCGGTTTGCCCGGCAGCTGTAAAGCACAACGGATCACCAACATGACAACGCTGGATGAGAGAACATATTCACGACACGTCCTGACCGGTGTAGGGTATTAGCGTTAGCAGTTGCTACCAATAGCATCTGTATCCACAAAGAAAATAACGACGTGGATTTATTGTTGTTTACATCACGTAGCCTATGTAGCAACTGAACCGGTAGAAGAAGACAACTTTAGGTAAGAAAATCAAGTTTTATTCAACGCTAGACAACTTTAACATGAGAAACTATGGGCTGGATTGTCTCGGTTCTATTCGGGTAACTCGGTTCAGTTCGTGGTCGGAAACTAAAGACTCGGGTCGGTTCTGGGTCCAAATATTGCGGGTCCATTCAGGTTCAGACTGCTGAACTTAGGATAATAGCTCGGGTCGGGTCGGTTTCGGGTCCGAATTTTCACAGGTCCATTTGGGTTCGGGTCCATGAAAGTGGACCCGTGAAGACTAACCAGGAACCTTCTAGCTGTGAGGCAACAGTGCTGACCACCAAGCCTGAACCAGCAACCACCAGAAGAAAAAAACAAAAAAAATTTTTTTTTTGTGGTCTCATCTGTGTAGCAAAGAGTCCTGGTAAATGGTAAGAAGGTGCGCACGGATGATGATCGTCCACATGCACCAAAAAGATGAATAAAGACTAGAAAGAAAGCCACACACTGTCGAAACGAAATGACTTAACAAGCAAAAACCAGCATCAAGTGTGAAGAAAACATTTACTGTCGTTAGACATTTTATCTCTCTGCAACGGTAACTTCATATTTATAAGGCTTCCCGCATAATGTGTTCTCTAATTACAGCTGTGCATTCTGGGTAAGCGTCAGCAGGGGTTGATGGGATAATTCATCCCTCATTGTCTCATATGTCTCCCTTATTGTCAGGGACTGAAAGTTGGTGAGCGGCTGGACGAGGTTTTACGAGGCTACTTTATTAAACTGCTGTGGGAAACTGTCTTAAACACAGTCTTTCCTGTTTTCTTTGACAACCCTAACCCCCTAACCCTAACCCCCTAACCCACTAACCCTAACCCCCAACTCAGATGGATATTTTCTTTTTTTTTTTTCCATTGATCGGTGTCATTGGTGGCCACAGCCTCTGCAGAGAAGCGTCCCGCTGCTAAAGCTTTCAATTTAAAAATGCTCAACAAGAACTAACGTGGAAGTAAATCTGTTGCAGAATGCCTGTCACTCAGGAAGTCACGTTAAAAGTTAAATACGTGTTCACATTCAGCGTCAAGCAGATCTGAGCTGTGAAACGGCTTTAAGCAGGTTATTAAACAACGCAGAACAAAGGCTGCAGGTATTATATTACTGTGGAAATTATAGTCACTGTTGAGGACATCAGGACACCTCTGGACCGCCCACTGCGGGTCCAGCGGGTCCAGCGGAGGCCCGTCAACAACGCTGGGGTCTTTGGGTCTTCAGTCCTCGGTTGGGGACTGACGGGGAGCTGAAAATGCAAAGACTGGCCGCCGTTACCTCCACGCCGTCGTACTCCTGTTCCAGCGCCGTGCAGTACTGCGGCAGCCCCAGCTGGCTCAGCCAGCGGGAGATGGACTGGTGCTTCATGGGGCGGGGGGGACCAGCTCCTCTGGGCGAACTGAGGCTGAAACACAACGAATGAAGACAAAAAAAAGAAAAATCAGGTGAATTCAGGTGACCAGTAGATGCCAAGTGTAGCGCAGACCCTTTTTATTCTTAACGCCGGTGCAGATTTAGAGCACGTGAGGGGAGATGCACGAGTCGAGATAACTCCTCTTCCCTCTGTTCAGTGACCTTTCACAGCTAATGGCTCTGGAATGTGCCAGTTTACTTTTAGCTGCATTTAAAAAAAAAAAAAAAAAGTCCAGCCAGACATCCGTGATCCGTGCTCACGTCTATCTGGGGAGTCAGAACTGAAAATATGTTAGCCGCTTCGCTCAAGGCGAGATATAACTGCTGCTATAAGCACTTTGAGGCTATAAAAGTCTTCTTTATTGCAGCACCGGACCAGCGCTGGCCGGATACCTACTTCTAGAACATCTTAGTCCATCTAAGATGTGATCCACTTCATCTGCAACAGACAGTGACAGAGAGGCGAAGCGAGCTCCTGAGTCTGAGGAAGAATATTTTAGTCCGACAACGAGGAAGAGACGCCGCCATTAATGAGCTGTAAGAGCATTACATTCAATTGAATTAAATCTTATTTGGATAGAGTCTATTACAATGCAAGTTGTCTACAGAGACCCAGCGCGTTACCCTCGAGCAAATATCATTAACTAAAATTATAATATTAAATCCTAATCAAAATCATGGCAAGTATATTAAAAAAAAACTCCTAGCGGGAGAAAAAAAAACCTTTAAGCACAAACAGTAGCAAGGAAAAACTCCACTTTAAGAGGAAGAAACCTGGATCATATGGGAACCTTCCTGATGAAAACCAGCCAGGTAAAGAAAGAAAAGAGGAGGGAGAGAGGACAGAAAGAGGAGAGCACATACATCCTGGCAATTAGGGCTGTAGCGATACACTAATCACGCGATACGATAAACGATATTCGGCTCACGATACTATATATATATCGATATTCATCTTAAGATACATATATATCATTTTCCAAAAGATTTTAAAGGGACAAAGTGATTTTGGTAACATCTTGTGAGTGTTCCAATGACTTTGTTTGAATTAATTGAAAAGCATCAATTACACATTATATGGCTGACAGGCAGCTTGCAAATGCTGGACAAAATGAATAAAAGACAACAGGATAGCGGGGCTCCATCGCGTTCACCATGCGCCTAAAGCCGGCGTTTTCCACCGCTGAATACGGTCTCAAATCCTGACAAATAAAGGAAGCAATGGACTCCGTAATTTTCTGCGACCTCGGTGAAGTAGATGGAAACTGGTGGCAACAACCACCGTCACTGTCCAGCGTGGTTTGTTTCGGATCGCGCCGCAACTTCTTGGGCTAGCTCTCAGTTAGCATTAGCTTGTCCGGGTGGTGACGTTTCAGGTGGGCTCGCAGGTTGGTGGTATTTCCAGAGTACTTCACGTTTGTGTGACACAGCTTGCATTAGGGATGTCCGATAATATCGGCCCACCGATATTATCGGCCCGATATTGGCATAAAAAATGTAATATCGGTAAATATCGGTATCGGGTTTTTTGTTTTTTTTTGCACAGACAATGTGTTAATTCCACGACAGGAGATATGTGATGTTACCTAAAATTAGTTTTGAGGAAAAATAGCCCGCATATATCGGTATCGGTAGATATTGGTATCGGAAATTGAGAGTTGGACAATATCGGCATATCGGATATCGGCAAAAAAGCCAATATCGGACATCCCTAGCTTGCATCAATTACACATTATATGACTGACAGGCAGCTGGACAAATTGAATTAAAGATGTGTTGAGAAAAATAGTTTCATTTATTTAAACAGTGCAAATTGTTTCTTGTAAGCTTTTAAAGGTTGGACATGGGGGTTTTGAAAGAAGCTTAGAATATCGATACCCGTGGCTAAAAAATCGTACTCGATAAAATATTGATATATATCGCATAATCGATAAAATCGTTCAACTCTACTGGCAATACAATATAGGACAAAAAAATATCAATAATAATTATCTATTAACTGGAGAACTAAAACTTCCATGCACTTCTATTCTGACTGATACATCTCTGCTCTACAGACATGACTATATAAACAGATGTAGGCAGCAACACTGAGGTGGTCAGAGGATCAGACTGCAGGTCAGCATGTTAGTTAACATGATGTGGGAAAAACAATGTGGTGAAATATTGCTGCTGGGGACCTGCAACAGTGACTCGAGGTGTCCAGAACGTTTGGAGGGACATTTTTATTCTCTTTCCCAAGCCGAAACAAACACTGGAGAATGCAGCTGTGGGTTAAGTTGTGTCCGTCCACTAGGGTTGCCACCCGTCCCGTAAAATACGGAATTGTCCTTTATTTGAGAAAAAAATGGTGCATCCCGTATTGAACTAATACGGGACGCGATTTGTCCCGTATTTTCATTAACGCCCCATACACACGTCTGTCACACACACATCAACACTAAATTTAACAATAATGAACAAAATAAAATACAGGAAACATTAAGGCCAGCAAAATCTTTGTGGTGGGACAACAGGACCTGCTGCGCTCTGTGCCCATATCTTTATATGTGTCATCTTGTCACTCTCAGTGGCCGCCCCCTCCCCACGCTCTCACGGTTGCCTAGCTACCACAGACGCCGGTGCTGCGCTGCTACCTGCGCATTTTAAAAATGTCTACTTCGTAGGGTTGCCACCCGTCCCGTTATTTTTATGTCTGGAAAGTGGCAACCCTACTGAGAGCACAATTTAATAAACTGTGCGCACCGTGCGCACGGATTGGAAAAACTGAGAGCTCGGGTTGCCACCCGTCCCATAAAATACGGAATTGTCCTTTATTTTCATGTCTGGAAGGTGGCAACCCTACCGTCCACACAATCAACTGAACGTGGGGAAAGTTACAAAACAAACCTACATTTACTCCAAGGTAAGTTTACTTTGTTTAGTTGAAACCACCATTGAGTAAAAGTAATAATATGATTTAGCAGCAGGGAGGGTGATGAGTTCTCTGTTAGCATTAGCTCTGGTCCGTAGTGTCGATGACTTCTCCACTATGGACCAGAGCTTGCTAGCCAGCTATTAGCCTCCCTCGTTGTCTACAAATATATATGGCCCTGGATGTTTATTTCATTAGGTATAAGGTGAGGCTAGTGATGTTAATGTCACTTTATTAATTATATTAATACAATGCTGCGACTGTCTGATGCTAACATAGCTCTGGTGTGGGACAGACCTATGGACCAGAGCTAATGCTAACGGAGAACTCACCACCCTCCCTGCTGCTAAATCACATCGGAATAATTGCGAATTAATACAGTCCTTAACGCAGGAGCAGAAAGTTTGTCCGACCTAGTAACAGTAACTAGGAAGGGGGCGGTGCTTACCGAAAAGGTCAATTGTTCAGTTTGCGGTGAAATGCTGAACTGGAGCCCCGACGCCTTCGGTACCGTCCACCTGGCTGGTGGCTCGTTAATTCGGTGAGGACATCGGATCAGTGATACGGAGCACCAGGCATCAGTCCACCTCCTCCGATGTCGTTGAAACAATGTCGTTGAACCAATTAACCAGGAAGCTTATTAGGGCAATTCACCTGCTTAGCGAGGTTTTACGTCACAAACCTGGGGATCCATCCACCACCTCTCAGTTAGAGAGCAAACCCACTGTAGCCACAACTTTGATGAGTCAGAAGGGCATCAGAATAAAACACTTAAAACAAAGTGCACACTGGCTGAAATCCTTATACAACTATGGGCTGAGAAACGCTGCATTTACTGAAAAATCAATATGGAGGCCGTAAAAGAAACCGGGACTAATGAGACGGCGTGACTTAAACTGTTTTATTAACATCCGCCGTGGTTCAATCTGTTATTGTTCTTTCAGTTGAAGTGCCGCGATGCAGACGACACTTTTAGCCTTTTCACAAACGTCTGAGAGGTGGGAAGACGAGAGAGCGGTCGGGCTGGAAGAGAGACCAACAGCGACGAGGCCTCTGTGGGAAACGCTGAAACTCAATAAGTGTTTGTGGTTGGAGGCGCGTCAAATAATAATTAGAGCCTTTGTTTAGCTGCCTCGCGCAGCACGGAGCGTAAAAATACGGCGGTTTGTGCCTCAGAACCAGGAACCAGGGAGGGAAATAATCAGATTTTGTTAAACAATAACTAACTAAAACTGTATTATGTGTTTATAAAACGAACTAAAATTAACTATAATGATATCAAGAATGTCCTTCGTTTTCGTATTTGTATTTTTTTTTTCTTATAAATGCTTGAAATCCATTAACTTCGCTGTACAACAACAACCGCAAAAAACTGAAAAAAAAAGTGATCAGCAGTGATGGCTGCGGCAAAAGTTGGGAGAAAGCGTCTCAGTCCTATTTGGGATTTCTTTGACTATGACTGTGTTAACGAATAAAAATAAGAGTCTTGTTGTAAAGCAGGTGATACAATGTGTGGAATACTTCTGAAGGAGAAAAAAAACCCACGAATCTGAAAGTCCATTTGAAAAGCTCTCACAAGAAGGCTAACCAAGACTAGCTGGATAAGCTAGCCTAAGCTAGCCCCCTGGAAAGAAGGCTAACCAAGACTACCTGGATAAGCTAGCCTAATCTAGCCCCCTGGAAAGAAGGCTAACCAAGACTACCTGGATAAGATAGCCTAATCTAGCCCCCTGGAAAGAAGGCTAACCAAGACTACCTGGATAAACTAGCCTAATCTAGCCCCCTGGAAAGAGAGGCTAACCAAGACTAGCTGGATAAGCTAGCCTAAGCTAGCCTCCTGGAAAGAAGGCTAACCAAGATGAGCTGGATAAGCTAGCCTAAGCTAGCCCCCTGGAAAGAGAAGCTACAGCTGCAGGCCAGTCAGCGTTGGGAAGGAACGGGAGAAAACGGCAACTAACTGGCAATTAACATCCTGCCCAGGGACTAGTTGCAAATTAGCTAATCAGCTATAAACTGGCACATTTACAGAAATGTTCATTAATGTGCATTGTCCCTGAACAAATAAACTTGAAATAAAATAAATAAACTATAATGGACTGTTTCCATGGAGGCCAGATAGCTGCTGGTCAGTAAATACGCAGGAACACCACAAGAGGGAAGATGCATTGATAAATATGTTTATTGAGACCAGAATGTAAACACAACTATGTGATTCAATAGCCTTCAAAAAGTTCAGTGCTTCACTACAACCAAAATTACAACCCTAATTTACTAAATAAAACTAAAACTAACACTGAAACTAATAAAAACTAAACTAAAACTAAGTATTTAAAAAAAAAAAAGAATAAAAAAACTAGCAAAACTGCTCTAAAAACGAATTAAAACTAACTGAATTTGAAAAATAAACTAAAAACTAAAAAAAACTAAAACTAATGGAAAATCCAAAACTATTATGACCCTCCCCCCTCGTCTCGTCTTTTGACGTTGCATCATCACGTGGCTCAGCGGTGTCAGCCAAACAAGCATGCAGGTAGACTCAGTCTGGCCCCTCCCCCCAGGCCCGCCCACTCAGATAAACCATTATGAACAGAACAATTCAACTCCAAGGAATATTTACACAAAAATGTCAATTGTGATAATCAAGTATTTTTCTGTCATCTATAAAGTTTGCCGAAATTCTATCCTGGGTTTTAATGAAATAATCCAAAGTCAAAAATCACAAAAATGCCAGAAGGTCAGCAGTTTCATAGTTTCATAGCTTAATATGAAAAAGTATCGGTATTGGTATCGGTATCATGATACTGATGCTGTATTTACTTGGTATCGGATCGATGCTAAAATCCCCAGTATCATCCACCTCTACAAGAGACGGTTGGAGGTCTTCAGCGAGCTACCACCAACCTGCGAGCCCACCTGAAACGTCACCACCCGGACAAGCTAATGCTAACTGAGAGCTAGCCCAAGAAGTTGCGGCGCGATCCGAAACAAACCACGCTGGACAGTGACAGCGGTTGTTGCCACCAGTTTTCATCTACTTCACCGAGGTCGCAGAAAATTACGGAGTCCATTGCTACTTTATTAGTCAGGATTTGAGACCGTATTTAGCGGTGGAAAACGCCGGTTTTAGGCGCACGGAGAACGCGATGGAGCCCCGCTATCCTGTTGTTGTTTTATTCATTTTGTCCAGCATTTGCAAGCAGCCTGTCAGCCATATAATGTGTAATTGATGCTTTCAGTTCAATTAATTCAAACAAAGTCATTAGAACACTCACAAGATGTCACCAAAATCACTTTGTCCCGTTGAAAATCTTTCAGAAAATGATGTAAATGTATCATAAGATGAATATCGATTTATATTGTATCATGAGCCAAATATATCGTATCGTATCGCGAGATTAATGTATCGTTACAGCCCTAGGTGATCATCTGTTTCAGGTCGCAGGAGTCGGTGTGCCCTTCGTGTTCGGTGACATGCGTGAGCAACGTGCACACGGATGTCTGAGGCTTTATGTGTGTCCGTGTGTGTGTGGTGGCCAGTCATTGTAAAAAAAAATATATAACGAGAAAATGCTGTTTGGCAAAGATGCTGCGACTGAGCAGCCAATCACTTTAAGTGATGTCACAGGAATGTGCAGGATGTCAGTGAAGTGGCTGGAGGTTGTCAGACCCCCCCCCATCAATCACATCAGCCTTATCTATGTGCTCTCTATCACGTAGATTAAAGGCGGGGCGGTTCTTCATATATGGACTCCCGTCAGGGGCCGCCGCCGTTCTCGGTTTAGCTTAACGGCGGCGTGGAGGCTGTTCGGCAGAATGAACGGCCCATCTGTCCCGCGCTACCGTTCACATTGAACTTATAAACACTGGTCTTCTGTATGTATGACGTCCTACTAGTCATCAGGGGGACACGGGGAAGACTGATGTCCCTTTTAATGTCTCGGGGAGGCATTATTTGAAGAATCATTGTAGTAGTACGTTTGCTTGGGATGCTTTTCCCTAAATACGTCTGCTGCCTGTCTTTAATTAATTAATATGATGCTATATTTTATTTTAGATTCAGGTGGGTTTTGGACAAGGAGAAAATGTTCCTCGATGGATTTCAAATAAATCAATACGTCAATACAACAGGGGCAACAAAAGGCTGGAAATGTAGACGTAAAACTGCAGGTGACTTACTTTAAAGATTCCACCGCCTACAGTCCATGATATCATCACGAGATTCAGAGAACCAGGAGGAGTGTCTGTGTGGACGGGACAAGGCTGAAGGCCAGTAGGCTCTTGCCAATTGTGCTAGCATAATTTTTGGCATAATCTGAGGAATTCAGCATAATTTTTGTCCTTTTTCCAAAAGTAGCACTGCTAGCATAATCCGTATATTTTCTTGTCTTAATAGCACAATTGTAGAATAATTCAAGAAAACGAAGAGATTATTCAATGTTAAATTTGTTATCCAGGGCTTTGTCAGAAACTGCATGGTTTAGTTTTTACTGCATTTGTTTTTAATTTGTTTTGAAACCCAGCTCGCGGTGCTAGCGTGTGCACAGTTTGTTGTTTACTCAAAATTTGCATACTTTACCATGGTAACTGGAGGCCATTTGAGTGCAAAACCTTGCGCAAACTGTCACGCTCTGCTACACGCGATGGTTAGCAAGCTATCCGTGGATAGTTATCCACCACACTATCCAGGCTTTGTGCAACCTGTTTTTGTTAGCTGGATAACTATCCGCTGGATAGCAGATTTATCCGCTGTATAGGCCTAACCACCGGATAAAGTTTTGGACAACCGGGCCCAGAACGTCAGGCCAGGGTTAATAAAATACATTTTCAATGGGTTTAAATGTTTAATTAATTAAATGGGTTTGAGAAATCAAAATCACTGCTTTCTGTTTTTATTTATGTTTGCAGACCAACTTTTGGGGAATTGGGACTGTACGTGCAGGAATTTAAAAAACGATGCTTCTATTTGCAATTATGTCAGTCTGTCTAAATACTTTTGAGCATCCATGAAGCGAGTTACTTGGCTTGAAACTGCTGTACTCTGTGTTCCTAAACGGTAAACACCATGTTTTTGTGAAACCTTTTAAACCAAGGCTGATAATCTGCACTTCATTGTTTTATTTCACGTCCGTCGCGTCTGTAGTCCGTCATTACGTGCCAGTACCTGTGCTGTTGCTATACTTTTAAGTGTGTGCGTCAAAGCAAAAGTGCGTCTTTCGTATGTGCACACACGCACGCAGAGATTCATCACATTACAGATGTGCATAACGCTGATGGTGCAAGTGCAGCGTCTTCCTGAACGTCGCCGCAAATCATTTTAACTGCATGCGACTGTGACATGCACTACTGCTCCATCAGTTTTTAACTGTTTTTAAACCGATAACCAATAACTTTCAGCTCCTAAAGGCCGATACCGATAACACACACATATACCTGAGATCATTACATCAATACTATGAACAAAATCAAAAATAGTTTTGACTTTTTAAATTAACAGATATTTATTTTTTCCAATGAAAAACTATTGTCAAGCGTCTCAAACATTTTCATAAAGCTATCAAACAAACCTATTTGATATCTCACATCAACTTAAATAAGGTTCATTACTGACTGATATAAAAAATAAAGGCTCCTTGAACTGATGGAAATACATACATCAGAATTACAAACTGAAAAAGATTAACATTTAAAGGATTTTGGCTTGTGGTTCCATTTAAATTAATACCTTTAATTAAAGTAAATGAGGTTCAGTAGTTTTTATTTTTTATTTTTTAATCTCATGCTAACATGTTGTCTCATGTTTTTTTAATCTCTGTTGCTGGCTTGCACACGTTAGCGTTAGCTTCTGTTAGCTCACATTAACGTGATTTCAAAACTCCATGGAAGTGATTGTTATGTTGTAGGTGGCTGATCAGGTTTTACGTATTAAAGCTTGTGCTTCCCTCCTCGTAGAATTCACTCGGAGGATTCGTCACAAATAACCACCAAACTATCTTCTTCTGAAACTTTAACCAAGTTCCACGCCGCCATGTTTGTTGTGATCAGCGCTGTGCTGCAGGCTGCATTCAAGGTGTAACGTAAATTCCCACGTTCCCTCGTTTGCTAGTCGTTCTTTCAGCCTTTTCTATTTTTTCTTTTTTATGTGTAACATGTGGGAAAATACTGCGAATATCAATTAAAGTCAGCAACTACTAAAATTATGACCGAGTTAACGAGTTGTTTTCTGGCATGAGGGGGTATTCTTGATTTACCTGATTGAGTAATCATTTTTCTGATTATGCCGACATCACTTGAACATAACATTCACTGCTGGTCATTCAAGGCTCAGAGGGAGCGAGACACTGCTGTGTTGACAGAAATATAAATGTTATCGGGGCTATTCGTTGTGATATCGGACTTATCGGGATGACGTCATAATTTCCTGTTATCGGGCCGATAGTTATCGTTCACCACTAATCATATTTGCAGTGATGATGTGAACTTGCAGTCCCGTGAACGTTAACCTTTCTCATTTAAATGAGGAAAAGCTCATTTAAAGCGTGAGCCGCGTTAAATCTGCCCTTCAGTCTCTTTTACGTCTCCGCGTAAAACTGCAGAGCGATAAAAACTCTGCGTAAAATATAGATACAATTTAGGCAACTTCTCACAGCTGTGCAAAGCTGCCACAACTGCATCAAATGGCCCGTTTTACTTTCGCTTTAAAAAAGAAAAAAAGGGGGGGGGGGGGTAGAGACGGAAAACAGGCTGAAGTTGGAGCGTGTCTGCGCCATCAAAGACGTGCCATCAAGTCTCCCAGATTTAACGAGCGGAGTTAATTGATGAGCTGCTGCAGTGCGAGGATACCAGTGAAACCAGCTTTGGTTTTCCCCCCCCCCCCCACCTCCCCCTCCCCCCCGACATCAAGTCTTCAGCGCATCTTTCAGCCAGATGATGGAAGTTACTGAGCAGCACGAGCCCACCGAAGCAGCTGCGCGTCATTTCAGAGCGTTGAAGTTTTCCTCTGACTGCGAGCGGTTTGTCTCATAAAACTTTTAAAAGGAGCTCCACATGGCTGGTTGAGAAGTCTGGAAAGATAACGTGGACAAACAGCTACACTACAGGAGGAGGACAGGTTAGCGGAGTTTCCCTGAAGAAAGGAATAAATGTGCATCTGATGTACGGAGCCCCGTTTGGGTCATAATTCAATGAATAAATGAGTCTATTATTATGAAATACAGGCGTTTATTATTATGAAATACGTATCCATTATTATGAAATGTTTCCTATTATTATGAAAAAATGTAATTATTATAAAATATATTTTTATTATTATCTAATCTTAGTTTGATGCATAATAGTTTATTTCAGAATGGCTTTTTTTTAAATCTAAGAATGAATTTTTACATAATTGCTTCGTTTTTCATAAGAATGAGCTTTTACATAATAATGATATTTTGCCAGTGGGCGGGACCAGTGGTTGACCTGCATGCTCATTGGCTGATCCTTCTCCATTCTACACTCTGACTAGGGATACACATTTTGGATTTTTTTTTTTTTTGACCGTTAACCAGCGTCCTTTAACGATTAATAACCATTATCTGATAAGTCCGGGAGGGTTTGCTGCCGCGATGTTGCGTGCGTTGTCCGTGGACGCATGCGGACACTTTCCCTGTTTATACTCTCTCTCGCGGCAATGTGTCGCCGTCAGCTTGTCGCAGAGATGCCGCCGTCACTTTTGATTTATACTTGCGCGGTCTCCACTGTTTTTTCCACGCATAACGCAAGAGCGACAATCACGAACTAGCTAAACTTACTAAACGTATCTCTAGCGTTGTGGCGTCAGCTTGTAGCAGAGATGCCGCCGTCACTTTTGATTTATACTTGCGCGGTCTCCGCTATTTTATTCCACGCCACAATGCAAGAGCGACAATCACGAACTAGCTAAACGTACAAAACTTATCTCTTGTGTTTTTCCACTTCCGCACCGTCTCGGCCGTATCCAGACCCACATTCATCACTATCTCCCTCCATGAATTACTAGAATATGTGCTGTCTTTGTAGTGTGGAGAACCAGAATCGTACAGATGTGGGTACTTCCTCATTTTTTCGATGACGCGCTCGTTTCTACGCGGATGTAGAATTAACCAATCAGAGGCCTGTTGCACCTGTCGACACGCCCCCATGAGTTGATTGAATTACGTAGCTTAAAAACAAAATTGACCGTTAGTATTAATCGGTTAGAGTTACTGTTATCGGTTAACGGTTAAACAGTTAACCATATGTTAACCTAGCTCTGACATCGACTAGTTTTGGCCGTGAGGTCCCGTTAGCAGCGGGCCGTGGCGTCATCAAGATGCGCTCCTAGCCCGATTGTAGCTATGGCAGCTTGGACTGAGCTACGGGAAACCTTGACGTTTCTTAGTCGATGTCAACTTTTAACTGTAAACTGAGGTGCATTCTGCCACCTACTGGCCTGGAGTATATACATCGCACCTCTCGCCCACTATCGATATTCACTGTTCTGTTGCTTATGCCTGAATGAAAGAGCAGCCAATCACATAAATGGCTCCTCCCTCTCTGCTGTGATTGACACAAAAATCATTCTTATGAAAAACGAAATCGTTATCATAATAATGGGAAATATTTCATAATAATAAACATGCATTTCATAATAATGGGATGTATTTCTTAATAATAGACTCATTTATTCATTGAATTATGACCCAAACGGGGCTCCATACTGCTGCAGGGCGACTCGGTGGGTGGAAATGCCCCCGTTGTGGCACGTTCCCGCCTTTATTTACCTCCTCCAAATGAAAAGAGCGTGCAGATTCTCAGAGCCGCCGTCCTGAGATGAGATGAGAGTGATGCGAGCGCTGAGGAGATGATTCCCAGTAGGACCAGTGAACAAGTTCACCATTAAAAAAAAAAAGCTGAACCAGCGCTTCATCCCTTGAGAGTTGTTCTTCCTCTTCCTGTTGCTTTGACCTCAGCTTTTTCCCATGACCACCAGATCTCTAGAGCTCGATCGCATCCCTTTTTTTATTACAGACTATAAATAGACTCTCTTTGAGATCTAAAACAGACCTGGACGTTTGACATATTCTCACCGCGGAGCAAAGGAACTACGGCAAACGACAAACTGAGAGGCCGATGAAGAGTTAGAGGACGGTTTTCCTCCCTAATGGACCGACTGGCTGCCCTCTACATCCCAAGGGCGTCCGTTCTGCCAATCACATTAGACTGACACGTGATCCAGCCGCCGCCGCCGCCGAGCCAGCTCCAGCCCTCCTTACTCAGCAGAGCGGCGTGATGCGGGGTTGCTCCAAATAAAGGGACGCCATCAGAGAAAAGTGAGATACTTTCACTGCTGCTATGCTGCTTTACTCCACTGCATCTGACTCTTTCCATCGTTCCTGGTGATGTCTGGATGGATGCAGTCTGGTTGTTGAGCTGATCTGAAGGACACGTGAAGTTTGGAGGTCTGCAGTGATCGACTCTGCAGAAAGTTGGTGACCTCTTCTCACTACGTTCTTCATCATCCTCTGGCTCCGCCCCCTCAGTTTACCTGTCCTACCACTTCGTGGCTGAGTCGCTGTCGTTCCCAAACACTTCCATTTTCCCGATAATCCAGCTGACAGTTGACTGTGGAATATTTAGGAGGAAATTTCACCACTGGATTCTTTCACAGATGTTTCTAGAAACAGTCTGCATGTCTAGGTGATTAACTTTATACACCTGTGGTCGTGGAGGTGACTGAAACACCTGATTCTAATAATGTAGATGCTTGAGCAGATACTTTTGGGAATATAGTGTATTTCAGGTGGAATTTGAAGCAGCTTCACATCCGCCAGCCTGAGTGCCCACAGGTTTAGCAGAAGCAGCAGAAGCAGCTAACCCGGTTACGTCTGCCGTACGGTTTATATCCGTCGTTGGAGAATCGATTTCTATGATGTCGACCATAACGTCGTAGAGTTACGGTTAAACCCCTCATGTGGCCCAAATGGAGATGATACCTCTGCAGTTTTTATTTTTCGTGGTTAATGGGGACCGGCGCCCCCCCCCCACAAAAATCTAAATCCACCGCCAACTGGAGCCGAAGCCCCTCAAACCTAAATAATGTGTTTAAAATATGTTTAAAAACCGCAAAAAAGTAGCGAAACAAGACAAAGGCTCAACTGTGGTCTTTCTGTTTCCTTCACAGCCTCTGGTCTCTGAACTGTAGTAAAGCAACCGCTGGTATTCTGCTACTTTTGGCTCATAATTAGCGGCTAACACGCTAACAACAACAAAACAAAATGTCTGGTTTTCTCTGCATGGAACGGGAACTTTATTCTGGCAACTGCAGGAACTTGTAACATCACACAGGTTGTATTGTTGGGCTCCTGTCGGTTAACAGAGAATGTAAATCTATACACGCTGGGCTGCTGTTGATGCTCACTACACTTTTCATCTAACCCCGTTTTCATTCTGCCGTCCCACGACACACACACTACATTACCCATAAGGCCACACTATTACCCTTAAGGCCACCTTCTTAAAGGGGCCAGGCTGGCTCACAGCATTTCTTCGCTGTGAGAGAACGCGCACAACATCCTGTGATGATTCTGCGATTTTTTTATTACAGTGGTACCTCTACTTACGAACGTCTCTACATACGAAATTTTCAGGTTACGAAACGCCTCAACGGGAAAATATTGCCTCTAGTTACGAAAGAAATTTCAGGATACGAAAGTCATAAATCCAGTAGCGCTGCTACTCGCAGCTCCCAGAGTTTACTGAACGTAAACATAGCTGTCGGCTCAGTATCTCGGTTTGAAAGCGGTGCGTCCGAGCTGCTCTGCCATTGGCTATCGCTTAGCATCTTCCTGGCATCCCATTGGCTATCGCTTAGCATCTTCCTGCATGGCATCCCTTGGCATCCCATTGGCTAGGAGGGCCCCTTGTCTGTATGAGCGTAACCCAGCAACCAGGTAAACGAAACAATTTTTTACCTCCGCCAAGGAGGTTATGTTTTTACCGGCGTTTATCTGTCTGTCTTTGTTCAAGATAACTTAAAAAGTTCCGGATGGATTTTGATGAAATTTTCAGGAATTGTCAGAAATGTGAAAAGGAAGAACTGATTTCATTTTGGTTCTGATCCGGAAGAAATCTTGGATTCTGGATCACTTTCAAATTTTTCGATAAATTGTTGCGTTTAGTGGAGGTCTGCGCTCTCTGAGTGCTTTTCTAGTTCTAACATGTATTTCTTACAGGTTTTTATGTCATTTCATGTATTACTTATAATTTATAAAAAAAAATTATGTTTGAATTTTGGGGGGTTTGGAACAGATTAGGGCATTTACATGGAAAACGGGTCCCTACTTATGAAATTTTCAGGTTACAAAACTAGTTCCAGAACCAATTAATTTCATAAGTAGAGGTACCACTGTATGTTATATATTTCTGAAAAATCCGCTGAACTTAAAGCGCAAATTGGTGAGGGATTACTGAGACGCTGCAAAATCTCCCAGGTTGACGGTGATCCAGAGACCAACATGACAGAGATCACTGGAAACATCTCTTCACAGATGTTTAAATGAAGGTGTTTAAACTCATAAACTCACCACCAACGAGACCAACGCCGTACGGCGCTGCAGCGACAGTAAAAGAAAAACCCAGTAGAATATTGCAGGAATTAAACATTATACAGACTCATACAAAAATAACCTGTCAGTCTTTGTTTGAAATCCTCTACAAATACGCCACCTCTACTTTTTTTTTTTTTTTTTTTTTTCTGAAACAGGATGAAAACAAAGCTTTAAAAATCTCCTCCAGTGTGGGGAGTCCCACAACTCCATATTATGTTTCTGCTCTCTGTTTAGTAAATCTCTTCAACCTCTCCGGAGACATTTCTGAGATAAATGCGCGACTCAGGAGGAGGAATATCATCTTCCCTCTGTGGTCGGGCGCTTGCCTGAAGAACATGTCTGAAGCTGTTTCCAGAATGTTCTCCCCTGGAGGTTACAGCGACTCCAGCAGACCTGCTGCCCCGGGGGGGGGCTCTTCATGTTACGTAAAAGGTAAATAAGGTGAACGAATGCACCTGCCCGGACTGAACCAGAGAAGAACCACTGAGCCAGCTGGTTAACTGGTTAACTGGTTAATCAAACCTGGAGCCTACATGAAGCCATCACAGAATTAAATACCGAGTCCTGTCACATTTAACGTGTTTGGAAGGGAAGCACTCAGTCTGGATCGGGCTTCGGTCGTAACTGCTGACGTGATCTCGCACTTTAAGAGCCACTTTAGGATACAACGACTGAGGAGCCGAGTGATGTTACGATTTAACGCCGAGGCCAAGAGTGAGAAGCAGAAACAACGTGAATATACCGAGTTAAAACGATAAAACGATCCTCACCGAAGACTGCAGATGAAAAAAATGTGTTTGATTCACAAGTTTCATCACGATATGATAATATTCGATCAACTGGACGACAGTTTGATGTTAGCCAATATCACAAATGGTTTGATTTGACTCTGTACGTCTGAAACGGTTCTAGAGCTGAACGATTTTATCGATTCTGCGATATATATCGATATTTTATTCCCCCAGAGAGTATCGATTTTTCAGCCGCGGGTATCGATATTCTAAGCTTCTTCCAAAACCCCAGTGTCCCACCTTTAAAAGCTCACAAGCAACAATTTGCAACTGTTTAAAATAAATGAAACTATTTTTCTCAACACATCTTTTATTCATTTTGTCCAGCATTTGCAAGCTGCCTGTCAGCCATATAATGTGTAATTGATGCTTTCAGTTCAATTAATTCAAACAAAGTCATTGGAACACTCACAAGATGTCACCAAAATCACTTTGTCCCTTTAAAATCTTTCAGGAAATTATGTAAATGTATCTTAAGATGAATATTGATATATATCGTATCGCGAGATCAGTGTATCGCTACAGCCCTAAACAGCTCATCATTAAATCGATTGATCGGTGTAGATGGATGGGTTACGGTTAAACGCTGAATATCCATAAGGTTGGGAATCAAGAACCTGTTCCTGTAGAGAACTGGTTCCGTGTGTTTCAATTCCATGGAATCGTTTGACAGTTTATCCAGCGATTCTCTTATCGATTCCAACCAGCACGAATCTCACGTAATTTACGCAAGTTACGCACAGTCAGTTCCAGAAAGCACTTACATTATTAAGTTACGTCGGTTTAGCACGTTAGCATTGCAGTTGTAAACAACAATGGCGCCCACCAGGTTCAAACGCTCCAAAGTTTGGCTTCACTTCACTTCACCAAAGAAAGATGGCAACAAAGGCAACTAGCAGTCATTGTAAAGTGGAGATAACAGCGTCGGGAGGGAACACGGCTAACATGCAGAAACATTTGAACACACAACATGCGATAAACGAGTGTCGTGTTTTTTGTTTTTGACGCTTCGGACTGATGGATCTCAACCCAGCAGCAGTAGCCAAGCTAAGATCACCTCTGGTAACTCTGGTTAGTAGCTATCCCCGCTGCCTATGTGCTTCTTTGTAAAACACGCTATAACATTAGCGCTATGCTATTAAACGAATGTCCTTCTGCATTACATTTAGAAGATGACCGTGACGAGAGAGAGAGAGTCTGGCTGGTTTAGAGGCTGGAAGACATGATTATTTTACTGCTAAAGAATTGTTAATTCTTCATAGTATTTGCAGATTTGTACTATGCTCTGTTCCGTTGTATTTGATAGTATTTATCTTTCTTTATTATTATTTTTGAGTGCTTAGTGAGCTCATATATCCTTTTAAAAGGGAGATTTTTTTTTCATTTCTATTAGGAAAAATCTGTTAGTTAAAATGTTACACATTCTTGTGTATTTGCACAGTTACATATTACAACAGTTAACACGTTATCCAGGCTTTGGGCCTCTTTTGACCTCGCTGTTGAGTTTGTAAGGTCGTGACTTCTAAGTAAAAAAAATTGATGCTAATAAAACTGTTTGTTCTCGTTTTCCCCAAATTAGAATCGATAAGAGAATCGAATCGTTAAAGAAACAATAGTATCGAAACAATGGATCGATGGAATCGGAATCGGAAAAATCTTATCACTTCCCATCTCTGAATATTCATGAGGTTTCTTCTGTCTCTCATTTACAGGCGGACGCCTGCAGGGGCCCTAATGAGGGTAAGTAATAATAAAATCAGAACCAAGGGTGAAATAAAAGTGTCTTAAACTCTGAGAGGAGACCTCCAGTGGTTGATGTTGATGTTGATGTTGATGTTGATGCACAGCGAACACTGGAAACTAGACAACAGCGTTCCATCAGTACGACTTCCACGTGTTTCATTTCTGTGAGGATATTCACGCTGGGCTAGGCTCTTGCCGACTGCTAGCATAGTTTTTGGCATAATCTGAGGAATTGAGCATAATTTTTGCCCTGTTTCCAAAAGTAGCACTGCTAGCATAATCCATATATTTTCTTGTCTTAATAGCACAATTTTAGAATAATTCAAGAAAACGAAGATCTCAGCTACTAAAAACGATAGATTACTATTAACAGTTGGTTCCACTCCTACTTTGCGATTTCTTTTTAGTTGTGTTGAGATACCGCGGGAATTTTGATGAAACAGAACCGGAAGTCTGTGTCTCGGTCCCAGACTCCTTAGTCTTTCTCCCAGTGTTTTACTACTCTCGAAATTTGCATATTTTACCATGGTAATTGGAGGCCATTTGAGTGCTAAACCTTGGGAAAACAGCGTTGCGCTCTGCTACACGCGATGGTTAGCAAGCTATCCGCGGATAGTTATCCACTACACTATCCAGGCTATTTTTGTTCGCTGGATAACTATCCGCTGGATAGCAGATTTATCTGCCGTATAGGCCTAACCACCGGATAAAGTTACCCAGGTTTTGAACAACCGGGCCCAGAACGTCAGGCCAGGGTTAATAAAATACATTTTCAAACTTGTCTTGTGAGTTGTGAAGTTTGTGCACACAATAATTTTTTTTAAAAAGTAGCATAATTTTGAAAAGCGAGCATAATTTGGGCAAAAAAACTAGCATAATATGCTACTTTTACTAGCACAATCGGCAAATGCCTAGGCTGGGCCTCTGCCAGAGGTGGTTTATGAAAATGAAGTCTCCATCAAGCCATCTTTGTCTCATGTGGGGGGGGGGGGGTGGGGGGGGGGGTCTGGAGCATGGCTGGGCTTGCAGGTAAGTAGCCGCACAGCAGTAAACATCTTATTTGTGTGAAACGCTAGACGTCTCTGCTGCAGTCAGCCTGCAGCGCAGCATCAGCGGGTTTTTGTTTCCCTCCGCCCTCGAACTGCTTACGTTTCCTTTAAAGCTCTTCTTCTTCTTTGGTTTCAAGTACAAGAAATGTTTTGTGCTCTTTTTCCCCCCCCAACTTTATTGGATATTATTTACAAGCCCTGAAGGAAGGAGTAAACCACCGGCGTAAACCGACTCCATAAAACGGCGCATGTACATGTTCCAGTAAAAGTTAATCACCTGTCTTTTTCTTTAAACTTCTGATATGAACTGATAACAGCTCATATGCCGATTTTTTTTTTTTTGTTTTGTTTTTTAAATCAATACCTGTATGCTGCTTACAGTAGTCGGTTCATATCTCTGCTTGAATCTCAAAGCACTTTAAGAGCTCTGAGCCAACATGTTTCTTCTGCTCTATAAAACATCACGCACTGAAGAATTTGCTGCCAGTTGTCACTTGTAAGGAATTTTATTTCTCTCAAATTCTGTAGATTCAAAACCAGACGAATGTAAAACAATAAAAGCGCGACCAAATCTGCTGGATTTTTCCATCTTTCTTGTAATTCTGAATGACAAACGAGGCGTAATTAGGTGACTTCTGTGCCAGAAATGAAACGTCAGGCCAAGTCAAGACTTGTTTATGACATAAAAATGTCCGGATGAGATGTAGATGATGACAGGAGATAAATTAGGGTTAATTAGGATGAGTCAGCTCAGAGCTGAGGTCAAACATGGAGATGACTGACTGCTGCAAACAACACAGAAACATGTCTGTTTCACTGGATAAATAAACGTAGACGGTCAGAGGAGTTAGAGTTTTCTTTCTTTAAAATAATGCATGAATTATTTGTTTGATAAAAATTGAATTCGCGCTATAAATAAACACCTCAGAGTCTCACGCGACCACATATTTGAGTCGTTTACGGTTCAAATCTAGTAGAAGTTCTCAGAGCATTTCTGCCTGGAGATAATAAAAGTCTCCCTCACAAAAACTCGCCTTACCTTGAGAGAGTTGCGGAGCGTGAGACCCGCAGAGACCCGCAGAGAGCTGCTGCGGGAGCCGCGCGGCTGCAGCGCTGAGCGCGCGGATGATACCGGCACGAGCGACTGTCCGACACCTCTGGAGACCCGCCGGCTCAGACCACCTGACTGCGCCGACAGCGGGGATGCCTCCTTCACGCGCCGATAGAGGGGTTGTTGTTTTTTTTTTGTTTTTTTTTAATCCAGTGCTGCTCAAACAGACCAATAAAAATAAAGACACGTGGGCGGAGCCTGGGCTGCAGGTAAATGTTACCTTGTGATGCAGCGCAGAGGGAGACGCAAATCAAGGACGCAGTAATTCAGCTGGGAAGCTGTTTTTATCTCTGGATAAGTCTTCTCAGGAATGTCTGCATTTATGGAAAACTGGGAAATTATTTAACTCTCATAGTTCAGATTTGACTTTAAAGTAGTGATGCAACTGTTTTTTTAAAACCGATACCGATAACCGATAACACACACATATACCTAAGATAATTACATCAATAATATGAACCAAATCAAAAATAGACTCTTTAAATGAACACATATTTATTTTTTCCAATGAAAAACTATTGTCAAGCCTCTAAAACATTTTCATAAATCTATCAAACAAACCTATTTGATATCTCACATTAACTTAAATAAGGTTCATTACTGACTGATATATAAAAAATAAAGGCTCCTTGAACTGATGGAAATACATGCATCAGAATTACTAACTGAAAAAGATTAACATTTAAAGGATTTTGACTTGTGGTTCCATTTAAATTAATACCTTTAATTAAAGTTAATGAGGTTCAGTGATTTTTGTTTTTTATTTTTTAATCTCATGGAAGCTTTAGATGAGAGGAATGAGGGAGAGGAGAGACTGCTGCTGGCTTGCGCATGTTAGCATTAGCTTCCGTTAGCTCATGTTAGCGTGATTTCAAAACTCCATGGAAGTGATTGTTATGTTGTAGGTGGCTGATCAGGTTTTACGTATTAAAGCTTGTGCTTCCCTCCTCGTAGAATTCACTCGGAGGATTCGTCACAAAACCACCAAACTATCTTCTTCTGAAACTTTAACGAAGTTCCACGCCGCCATGTTTGTTGTGATCAGCGCTGTGCTGCAGGCTGCATTCAAGGTGGAACGTAAATTCCCACGTTCCCTTGTTTGCTAGTCGTTCTTTCAGCCTTTTCTATTTTTTTCTTTTTTTATGTGTAACATGAGGGGAAATACTGTGAATATCAATTAAAGTTAGCAACTACTAAAATTATGACCGAGTTAACGAGTTGTTTTCTGGCATGAGGGGGTATTCTTGATTTTCCTGATTGAGTAATCGTTTTTCTGATTATGCCGACGTCACTTGAACATAACATTCACTGCTGGTCATTCAAGGCTCAGAGGGAGTGAGACACTGCTGTGTTGACAGAAATATAAATGTTATCAGGGCTATTCGTCGTGATATCGGACTTATCGGGATGACGTTATAATTTCCTGTTATAGATAGTTATCGATAGTTATCGGCCCGGTAGTTATCGTGTAGCGCTACTTTAAAGGCTTAAAGATGCAGTTGGACACCACAGTCTGCAGTTAACACTAATTCATGACAGACAAGCTGAGTTTTGCTCATAAAATAAGTGAACCTTTAGAAGATCTGTTCTTGGCTGATGGGGTCCTGACAGCTGCCTTTAAATGCTGTTAAATAGCTTTCCTAAAACCAAACATTAAAATAGAATTTTTAAAGAAGTCCTAAAGGAAAATACCAGAGAATACATTTACATATTTATGTGTGTGTAGTCTTTTTGATTGATGGGGTTTAAAATAAATTCAGTTTCTGACATTTCAAGATAAAAACAATAAAAAACACTAAATTCTTAGAGACAAAAATGCATTTAAGGTGAATAAAAATTCACTTTCACTGAAAGTGAAATGTTTTCTCTTCTTCTCGGCATTTAATAAATGAATAAGTAAATAACTCTAACAGCTACTGTTTTGCTTTTAAACCCAGCCGTCGTGACAAACCGGGTCACTTTCCCTGCTTCGCTCCTGGAAACCCGGCTGCTGTTTCTCTGTGTTTATTGCTCCGACTGCAGACTTTGTAATTAACCATTTCTCTCTGGTTTCTCCTCAGCCACCAGTAGACGCCCACCTGCCCCCCCCCCCCCCCCCCCCCAGGGGAAGTCTGTCTCTGCCTGCGCTGCCTTCCAGGAATGCAGACATCAAACACATCCAGACTGTACCACCCTGTCTTATCACTTACAGTATTAAACTTTATTTTCTCTTTTAAATTAGCTATAACAGTCTCCAGTCCTTAGGAGGCTACAAAATCTTCTTCTTTTGGCTTTTCCCTTTAGGGGTCACCGCCGCCGATCACCTGTTTCCATCTTCTGGATCTTCTTCCACCACACCAGTCTGCCAGCTCCGTCTCCAGCATCCTTCTACCCGTTGTGTCCGAACTTGGGATGTAACAATATGGAAAATTTAATATCTCGATTGTAGTAAACAAATTATCACGGTTTACGATGTTATCGCGGTATTCTTAATTGCTGTACAAATGTCCAAAAAAGACACACATTTAAATAATTTCACTAAATCTTGTGATTTTCTTGTCACTAAAACATCAGAAGTCAAAATCTTATCAAAATGAAACCTTCACATTAAACGGTCAAACAACTGGCATAGAAAGATGTTTTATTTAAAATGAACAAAATAAATAACAGGAACAAAACTTATTTGTCTGGTGCAAATTTAAATAAAACACTTTAACAACCATAGTAGGTCAAAAATAGAATGTAAATCTATACACGCTGGGCTGCTGTTGATGCTCACTACATTTTTCATCTAACCCCGTTTTCATTCTGCCGTCCCACGACACACACACTACATTACCCATAAGGCCACACCATTACCCATAAGGCTACCTTCTTAAAGCGGTCAGGCTGGCTCACAGCATTTCTTCGCTGCAAGAGAACGCGCACAACATCCTGTGATGTTTCCATGATTTTTTCTTAATTTTTTTATTATATATTTCTGAAAAATCTGCGAATAACTAAAACCGGAACTTAAAGTGTGAATTGGCGAAGGATTACTGTACATCGCTCTAAATATGCTCTCAGTTCCTCACAGTTTGGCACGAGTGCACATTTCCTTCATTCCTTGTGCATTCTTTCACTCACCAAGACATTGTTGAATAATCTAGTTAAATACTCCACTCAGACCCCCCCCCCCCCACCCCCCCAACTCACGAGCCTCCAGTTTAGCCTTTGCCATTTTACTCTTTGCCTCATACCGTATCTCTTTGTTCTTTCATTTTTTTCATTTCTTGCAGTACCAACATTTTTTTTACTTTCTTTAACGGTCACTTCCTCATTCTGCAGCCAGGTCTCTCTGTTTTCCTTCCTCTGTCCAGATGACACACCGACCGCCTTCCTTCCCGTCTCCAGTAGTTTCTCAGTCATGGCGGTTCTTTACTATCACCTGGAGGCGTCTCAGCTCCTCCCTGAAGTTCACACAGCAGCTTCCCCCGGTTGATCTACTCTTTTCCTCCTTTGCATCCATCCATCTATAGCTCCATCCTGTCTGGCTGCACCTCCTTCCAGACTCAAGTCTCTTTCAGATTACACAACACTCCCTGTTTACCTGCGTGGTATCGGTGCTGTGAGACGTAGTTTTATTCATTGAGATGATGCTCCTCGATGTCCTGTAGACTCACCAGCGCTCATATTGTAACGTCAGCAGCTGCACATGTTTATATTTAATCTCCTTTGAAACAGAAACCACTCATGATCTGCTGCTCTTCTGGTCAACGCTGCCCCCATGTGGTGCTTTTGATGAAGCGCATCAGTCTGACTGGAAGGCCAACTGCTAAACAGAAAATGCAGACTTTTGTGCACGTTTTCAGTGATCACTGTAATCAGCTGGATCCTGTAAATAAATAAAATGAGTTCAGAAAAAAAGGTCAAGTTGAAATGAAATTGTGATTGAGACGTACTGAGAAACAGAAACTCTAAAACACATAAAACAACAAAAGATAGATTTGAGATTCAAGCCTTTATTTGTCATATGCATAGTTAACACAGGGTCAAGGATGCAATGAAATGCTTGCTGGGAGAAAGAACCGCTTATGACTCGCCAAGGGAATACTGGTAAAAGAAAATATGATAAAAAATATATTCTACACAGTAGAGAATTCCAACATAATATGCAATGAAAAAATTTCAAGCATATGCAGTGAGTGTACAGTAGGTCACAGTGTGTAATATAATAAAAATAATGATAATATAAGTATAGGTAATGTAAGTGTATATATAATGTGATATAGTATAGTATAGATACTCAGTATGCATATAATATGATAATATGATTGTAATTGTATAATATAATATAGGTATTTTTGTATATATAGGTAATTATGTATATAATATGTATATAATATGATAATAATAGTGATAATAATGATAATATGAGATACAATATACACATAGTGGATTCCAACAATATATAATAAAACATTTTCAAAAAATATACAGTAATGTAGAATATAAAAAGATATTAAAGTGTCAACATTAGCTAAAGTGTCGCAGTGTAAGGTGCATGGGATGAGTTTGTATACATTCATTGCACATTAATATTACATATGATATATTGCACATAGTGGAGTATTGCACATTATGACAGGTTATGGCAGGATATGGCATCACATCACAAAAGTGACTTTCATTCATGCATTTCTGTGACTTTACAGAAACGGTGATAAACCACACGTGTCTGTGTCCAGAACTAAAACAACAATCCTGGGTAAATCTTCCTTTTCCGTTTATCTTCATGCCGGGATTCTTCTTTTGTTTTAATGGAGAAAAGCTGCTAAAAATCAAGTTTGAAAACTCAGAGCACTGAGAGGAGTGATAGAGATCTTTATAGAGCGGTTTACATAAAAAGACATGATCCATCATAGTTAAAGGGAACATTTGTTCTTGGATAGTACAACTGAGGCCAAAGGTTTTGAGACGGACACAAACTGCTGCCTCAGTTTCTACGATGGCAGTTTCATAATGTCATGAAGAGTGATCAGACAAATTGCAATTAATTGCAAAGCCTCCTCTTTGAAGTGAAAATGATCTTATTCCATCCCAGCTGGCAGAAGTTAACCCGGGTCAGAGCTGCAGATCCATCTGTCCTGAGGTGCTCGAACCGTTGCTCCTCCTCTGGTCTCCATGGTTACCTGCAGCTAGATATAGTCCAGCTATCAGTCAGGATGTGGCATCCGTCTAATAATCACATTATTAAAAGATTCAAAAGAGACGTTGACTTGAATTGCACGTTCTTTTCTGCTAATGCTGAAACTGTTACTCATTTATTCATAAAAAGCCTCTGGACTGATATCTGTAATTATATAGCTAATCATATTGAAGCTGACTTCAAATTTGTTTTGGAAGGATGTATTGTTTGGAATTTTTGACTGTAATAGAAGTAAGGCAAGACCTAAAGAAACATTTATTATTATTAATTTCATTATAATTTTAGCAAGATTCCATATTCACAAATGTAAATTTACACATAGAAAGCCTTCTTTTGTTGCTTTCCATAATGAAGTCATACAATTCATGGATTCCATTAAGTTCTCCCAAAACCAAAAGGCCATCAAAACATCTAATATTTGTGTTCACTTTAATATTTTCAAGTGAAATGTTATCCCCCTGGCTTATATGTTTCGTTGTTTGTATTTATCACTTTTTTGTATGTGATACAATCCCTGCATTTTATGTAACTGTGTTAAATATAATATTAATAAAAAAAGAAAAAAATCAGTCAGGATGTGGCTCAACAGTTGACTGACAGCGTGACTGCAGGGCTCTTAAAAGGAAGGGAAATACTGGAAATAAACCTCATGCTTCTGTCATTAATTAACTAATTAAATGCTTGTAATTATACTTCATTGTACCACAGTAACACCTGTCAAAGAAGACTTCCGAAACTCGATTTATTTTTTGTTTTTTTCTCAAGAGAAAACGAACGGCACCTCGATAGCCAATAAGAGCGCCGAACGCGAACAGGCGTGCCCAGGAGCCAATCAGAATCAGAGAAGGGCGGGGCTTAGTTGTTGTGGTCCGTTGTTCACTTCCTCCTTCGCAGCGTGAAATCAATAAACTAACCCGAACAGGAAGAGACGAGGAGACGGTGGTTTTTACCGTCGATGAAGCTATTTTTTAAAAAAAAAAAATATAAAGAATCAATGTCCACTGATTCTGTGTAAAAACGAGCCGCAACACGAGGAGCCGGTTGACAGATTTACCTGTTTTGAGGTGGAGCAGCTGCTGATGCTCACGAGACTGCAGCATGTGACATCGATTAGAGCAAACCAAGCCCGTTTCAGCCCCTGAATGGCTGCTGAGGACACGTTTGCAGAGTTAAGGTCAGTTAACGGGGTTTTTAATGTTTGTTTTTGTCACAGACAACTTTCTCTTTTGGTTCTCTGTCATTTTACACGCGTCACGTGACCTGCTAACTTATTTCATAGCGGCTCCAGTTTAATAGGATCTTCAGTTTTCACAGTGGTCGTCATCAGTTACACGTACAGTGCATTTGTTGACTGTCTTAATAATAAGAAAATATATCAGCACAGTTCCAAAAAAAAAAAGAAAAAAGTTGGCATAATGTGTGAAAGGCTTGGTTTAATTGGTTTAATTAGCGACTGAGATGGTTCGGAAGGGTCCAGAGGAAGGAGGTCCAGATGAAGACCAGAGAGGAGACCGATGGATGCGCTGAAAGAGGACATGAAGAGAAGAAGATGCAGAGTGATCCAGAATCCAGGATTCCTTCCGGATCATTCCCAAAATGAAACCAGTTCTTCCTTTTCACATTTCTGACAACTCCTGAAAATTTCATCGAAATCCATCCAGAACTATTTGAGTTATTTTGAACACAAACAGACAGTTAAATGCCAGCAAAAACAAAAACAAAAAAACATGTGCATCACCTGCACAAATGAAACTCTGCACAGGTGTTTCCTCACCTGTGCGGCCCTGAACGTGTTTTAAACTCCCGCCAGGCGTGATTTCCTCCCAGCTGTCATCTGTGTCCCTGCAGGGAAACGATCGAGCAGACATGGTGCACATCTACAACTGCCACCCTTTCACCGCGCAGCAGATCGTCCAGGTGAGTGGGTACCTGACGCCGGGGCCGGTGCCACGTGTTTACGTGTTGACGGGTTTACCTGCAGCCTTTACTGGTCTTGTCTCCGGCTCAGGTGGAGCAGGAACCGGGACTGGTCTGCAGCGGAGGCGGAGCCCTGTTTGTGGTGGCGACTGGAGGATGCAAGGTCACCTTAAAACAGACGTGTTTATAAAACACATGTGGTTATAATCTGCAGAATATTCCAGAAATGATCCGTTTAACATGTTTTCAACCCGTCAGTTACAAATCACGGATCAATAACTGTGTAGTTTATACACTTGACTGTAGTCCGTCAGCGCTTGACTGACCTCTTGTCCTGTTGCGTTGTGTTGCGTTGTGTTGGACTGACTGAACAGGTGGAGGTGTACAGTCTGGACAGGGAGGGCTGCCCCCTCCTCTGTCGCTTCGCCACCATGGGCGCCGTGAGGAGCATCCAGCACAGCAGAATAGGTACGGACGTCCTCGCTTCCACCGCGGGAGAGAACGATGATGTCACTGCCGACGCCCACACGTTCCCTTTTAGTTATATTAGCAAAATAAATGAATCTACGAGGTGGATGGAACATAAAACAAACATTCCCACCCCCCCCTCCCCCCCTACAGGAGACTACCTGGTAACCATTGAGGAGAAGAACAGCGCCACCTACCTGAGAGCCTACACCAACTGGCGCTATCAGGTACTTTCACTTTCACTCCCTCCCTCCCTCCCTCTCTCTCTCTCTTTTCTTTTAAGTTTGTGAGATAGAGATAATAAGTCATTACTTAAACCGTATTATCACCTCAGCGTGATCTAAAACAACATGATAAACCTGTTTATTTCTGCTGTAAACCTGGAGATTTTATACAGGTTAGTGGTGGGGGGGGCACTGGGACTGTGGCCAGTGAAGGAACTGCAGTTTCTGTTACTTGACTGGTTTGGGACTTTAAAAATAAAAAAATTATATATATTATATATATTAGGGCTGGGCAATGATTAAAATTTTTAATCGTGATTAATCGCATTGTATACGCAAAATCAATTATGAATTCAAAAGTAGTGTAAAATGCACTTTTATTTAAATGTTCTGCTGCCATATGAACTAAAGTGTCATAACATTTGTTGTTCAAAGACTTTTAACATCAGCACTTGTCAGTAACACATATTTAGTGTAAATCTCATCTTAAAAAATGTAAAATAAAATAAAGCTTATTGCCACTGCCAGGACATTAATGTCACCCTGTTTTTATAAAAAATTTAAAAAAAAAGTTTACAAACAAAATCCAACAAAATGATTGTGTCTCAGCACAATCAGAACATTAAAACAGGTAATTTCTGAGGTAACAGCAGAAACTTTTAACGGGGAGTTCAACTTGTCAGTTGTTACAAATAACCTTGTTTCTGTTGAATCCTCCGTCTGGGAGAACTTTAAAATGAAAATGTCCATGTTAAAGTTCAGTAACTTTACCAATCTGTGTATCATTCATTCTTTCCATTTTCAATTGTCAATCAAAAATAAAAATAAAAAATTAAAAAGTGACATTTTATTACGTTTTTCGTTTTTTAATCTAACACACAAAAAAGAAAAAATTCCCCAATTTTTTTTTTAATATTTCAATTTTAGACTTGGATCAAAAATACGAAATTAAAAAACGGGCCACAGAACTGAATTAGTTTTATAATGGAGGACTGGACTTTCTGTTGTCATTACACATCTGAGCCACTAGATGGAGCCGCACTGCAGTAACCAGCTAGAGAACAGCAGGACAGTGAACACATGGAGCAGATCTGATGGAACATGGAGTTTTGTTGCAGTCCAGAATTTTCTTTTTAGACAGAATTGTTAATATTGCTACCTGAGTTGCTACCTGAACTATAAAGTTCACTGATTTTTACCGTTCTCCATGTCTGTTTTAGCTTTACCCGGTTCTGCAGCAGCCAGTAACAGACTTTTCAAAACAAAAGCATGTGAGCAACATGCGTTAAAGCGCAATAAAATAACTGTCGGCGTTCTTCTCTTCATACAGGCTAAATGAGTTCTGTGCAGTTTTCTTTTAACCTGTAACTTGGTGCAGCTGTACCCGTCTGGTTTTGTTGGTGCTCTGCGTCAGTTGTCTCCGTGTCTTGCATGTTTGACGTGGACAGGCGGAGGAGAAGGCCCGGGTCGGGGTGCGTCTGCTGGGCCACCTGCTGCGCGGCGCGTCGGTGTGGGGCGGAGTCCAGATGGAGATCATCGAGATCCCTCTGTCGGAGCGTCCCGTCGCCGTGGCGTGCTGCTCCGTAACCGGAGACCTGCTGGTGGGCTGCGAGAACACGCTGGTGCTGTTCACGTTGAGGAGGCAGAACCAGCAGAACCTGGTGAGAATCCAGCTGTGAAGAACGGATCTTCTTCTCTTGTGTGTTATTTTGAAGGAAAGAGATTCAAGAGGAAGCACATGACGTTCTTTTCTTCGTTCTGCTGTTTTCTGCTTTAAAAAACCGAAAACCCAAAGGCGCAGCAGAACCTGCAGAGCTCCTGGTCCAGCGCTCAGCAGAGCTGCAGTCAGAGTCCAGGTGAGTCGGGTCACGTCTCGTTTTACCGTCCACGAAAGAAGAGAAGAAATACAGATGAGGCTGCCTCACACCTCACCGTTTATACCAGAAGAGCTGTCGGATAAAAATAACATTAGTCTTAAATTAAGAGAAAAAGAAAACCTGAGTCATGTATTAAAGTCGTTACGTCATGTTACATCTGACAGATGCTCCATATACAGTAGGTGGGATATGATGGAGAACATCTCGTTAGGGACTTTTGTTTTTAACAACTACCTCCTCACACTCCTGTAAATACTCTCATAATCATGTAAATACTGTTCAAATCTGTGTAAATCTTATAGTCACATCTCTGCTCATAATATATATTTATTCATCCAAATCTGACCTGCACTTTACAACAATAGTTATTTATTATTTTGCACTATGTACATACATATTTATTTATATATATATATGTATATATACATATACGTTTTGGCTCACCAGCCACTGTGGCTAGTGTTTTTCATCAGTCATTAGCCATTTAGTCTTTATGCTAGCCACAGTTTTGCTGTCAGTGTTTTTCTTCTTCACAATATTCTTGCATTTACATTTTAAATACAAACAATTGGTACAACTATTTTGATGTGTCAACTTAGCTCTCGTCTCTCTCGTTTCCAAAACACTCAATCTCACATACTTAATCCCTGCTCACTACTTCCTCTTTCATTTCAACATAAAAGCAGTGATTTCAAAATAAAAGTTCTTGTACAGTCTTGTACAGTATATATATATATATATATATATATATATATATATATATATATAGATATATATATATATATATATAGCTATATATAGAGAGGAGAGAGAGAGAGAGAGAGAGAGGTGTATATATATATATATATATACATGTGTATATATGTGTGTCTACTATACATTGTCACTGCAAAAGCACTTCTAGTTAGTTGCTAACTGCATTTCGTTGCCCTGTACTCTGACATGTGCAATGACAATAAAGTTGAATCTAATCTAAAGTGAGAAATATGTCTGATAGTTGTTGTTTTTTTTTGTTTTACTTGCAGCTCAAACTTCAAATTCAAATCAGCATCTCTCCGTTTTGGATTTCGAGCGCTCGGTCATCCTGCATCTTCCAAGAATGACTCCCAAGCAGGTACTTTAACTTGTCGTCCAGCTCTTTTTTATTTCTTTTAAACAGTTCTTTGCAGTGCTGTTTTATTTAAAGGTCAGTCTTCGTGGTTTCATCTGCTCTAGTTGCTGTTCAGACATTAATCTTTTGATTTTATTCTTCCAATGACTGAAACATCTCAATAATCAGAAGCTAGTAAGGTTAGTAATTAGAAAAGATGTATTTGATTTGTAGCATTCATAATTTCATTTTTAAATTATGGAGGAATATTTTTTAGCTTTCGTGTTTGCTTGTTTGGGGGTGTCTTTTTTTTAATCAGTATTTATTCCATTATTATTACAGATTTTTTTTAATTATAATTGAGAAGAACAAAGAACTTTCTAACTGAGATATTAAGGTTCTCCACTTCTTACCAGAACGTCCATGCAAAAAAAAAAAATCCACTAATATTTGACATGAATTGTCCGTATTAGTGCATTCACAGTTATGAAGTAAACATTTATAAATTAAAAATAAAGGCTGAGAATCCTTTGAGGGCCCGTTAACAGTCCAGTTCATGGTGACTGAGCCTCCTGGGACGAAGGCAGATTCACCTGTACCTGTTGGTAGTAGCCGAACCTGAACCGCGCCACTTCTCCACCCCTCCCCCAGGTGGCGCTGTGTGGAGGGTACGTGGCGGTGCACGCAGAGCTGGAAGTTCTGGTGCTGAAGCTGGAGGCGACTCAGAACCTCAGACGGCAGAGGAACCATCAGACACAAGTAAAAGTGGTACAAATATACGACTTCAGCAGGTTTTTGTTTCCTCTTTCCTTTTCCCTCCCGTTCAGTCTAGATAACGTGGCCTGGAGGTGCCACAAGGTTTGGTATGGAGACCCGTTTGGGTCATAATTCAATGAATAAATGAGTCTGTTATTATGAAATACAGGCGTTTATTATTATTTTTACATAATAATGGCTTTGTTTTCCATTAGAATGATTTGTGTGTCAATCACAGCAGAGAGGGTGGAGCCATTTATGTGATTGGCTGCTCTTTCATTCAGGCATAAGCAACAGAACAGTGAATATCGATAGCGGGCGAGAGGTGCAATGTATATACTCCAGGCCAGTAGGTGGCAGAATGCACCTCAGTTTACGGTTAAAAGTTGACATCGACTAAGAAACGTCAAGGTTTCCCGTAGCTCAGTCCAAGCTAGCATAGCTACAATCGGACTAGGAGCGCACCTTGATGGCGCCACGGCCCGCTGCTAACGGGACCTCACGGCCAAAACTAGTCGATGTCAGAGCGTAGAATGGAGAAGGATCAGCCAATGAGCGTGCAGGTCAACCACTGGCCCCGCCCACTGGCAAAATGTCATTATTATGTAAAAGCTCATTCTTATGAAAAAGGAAGCAATTATGTAAAAACTCATTCTTAGATTAAAAAAAAAAAGTCATTCTGAAATAAACTATTATGCATTAAACTAAGATTAAATAATAATAAAAAATATATTTTATAATAATTAATTTTTTGTCATAATAATGGGAGATATTTCATAATAATACACATATTTTTCATAATAATGGGAAATATTTCATAATAATGGATACATATTTCTTAATAATAAACACCTGTATTTTATAATAATAGACTCATTTATTCATTGAATTATGACCCAAACGGGGCTCCATAGTTTTCAAATCTCAGGTTCAAATCTGTGAATCTGAAATGGGAGGTCTAAATAAAATGCTTTGCTAGATTATGGCCATGAATTTTCCTCATGCAGTAAAAGACCTCCAAAAAATGTATGTTTGTATGATGCAGATAAATGCACTAGACTGTTAGTGTGTATCTGCAACATGAGAGGTTCACGTGGCGTTTGCATGTTTGTGCGCGTGCAGCAGATGACCAGGGTGACTTCCTGCTCATCCCGAGACACCAGGAGCTGCTCGGTGACAGAGCCAAAGACTGCGACATCCCCGTCAGCATCGAAAAGACCGGACTGGAGGAAAGGGGCAGTACGCCATCACCTACGTCCTTTTCAGGTGCGCGCGCTTGTCTTTTTCTTTTTTATTATTATCTTCAGAGCATTTCTAGATTCTCGAGGTACATTTGATCTCGCTGCTTCCCTCTCGCAGGCGTTTTTCTCCCGAGTTCTTCCAGGGTTGCTGCGTGGAGGAGATGCAGCTCCACTCGCTGCAGCTCTACCCGCTGTTCACCTGTGAGTCCCGCCCACGACACGCAGTCATGAATCCAAAATGTGGCCAAATGTGGCCCCCCACGTCATTTTATGTGGCCCTCGAGAGCTTGTGGATCATTGGCTCACATATTAAACCAATATTATAAGACTTAATATAAGCTTACACCACTTTAAAGTGCATATTAACTATAAACTACATCTCCCACAATGCATTTGGTTACCCACAACGATAACGGTATCTCACCAAATGAGACATCAAGAGGATTTTTAGAACTGATGGACTTAAGAAAAACCTCTACAAACTAACCCCAACATGTCCAAGAAAAGAAGAATTGATGCAGAAGGAAGAAGGTTTAATGAACGACAGGAAAACGAATACAAGTTTGTACCTCAAGGTGAAAAAAACAGTACGTCTTTTGTGTTATGAGGCGGAGCTAAGTATGCTAAATTTAGCCTACAAGAAAAACAAAGAACCACAACCACAAACCCTGAGTTTAATATAATAATGGATTAAATATTTGAAACTTGAATACATAATAAATACAGAAACCGTTAAACATTATACTAAAGTGTAGTTTTAATATATTTTATTTACATTAGATTTTGTTACATTCATGTTGTCAATCTGGCCCTTCGAGGGCCACCATGATGCTGATGTGGCCCTCAGTGAAACTGAGTCTGACACCCCTGAAATAAAAATGGGGATCCCGTAGTCGCAGTAAAGGTCGTGTCTTCCTCTGCAGGTAAGCAGCCGGCGTCTGCAGGGCGAACCGGCGTGCGTGTTCTGCTTCTTCTCTCTGCCCAGCGCCGGATACCTGTACAGTCTGACGGGAGGGGTGGAGCTGCTCTCGGCCTATCAGTACCCGGAGAAGGTCCTGGGGGCGGTTCTCACTGATCACCTGCTGCACGTCATAACAAAGTACGTCTGCAGCTGTAATAAAGGGGCTCTCTCTGAAGTCCACACTGTAAAAAAAAAATTTAATATAACGGAATTTTACTGTATATTTTACAGATTTTTTTCTGTATTTTTAAAATACCATTTAATTTACAAAAATAGACTGTGATTTTACATGTCAAATGTAAAATAACATTAAATCACTGTAACTGTGAAAACACAATATTTCTGTTCTTCAACAAAAAAAATACATATATTTAGTGTTAAAATACGTTCACAAATATATCGTAATTTCACAAATATTTGTCTGTTATTTAACAAAAAAAATACATATATTTATTGTTAAAATACATTCACAAATATATCGTAATTTCACAAATATTTGTCTGTTATTTAAAGGGAAATAAACTGTAAAATTCAACTTTAAAACTCTAAAAAAAAGGGAAAAAATCATTTAAAATAATACTATAAAAATAATACTATAATTTCTTTGTTAATTCATTGAAAATAACTACAATTACTCTCATTTCTAGATGGTAACATTTATTAACATTATATTAATAAATGATTATTAATGATATTTATTTTGAAAGGACATCTAAAGAGACATAGGGAAAGTTAAAGCTTGAGAGGGTGAATAATAAAGAGTTGGACTTGAACTTAGCGCTGCTGCCTCTGCTGATGGAGCATCAGCTCTACCAAGAGAGCTGCAATTAAATGCTTTCAATAAAGCATTTCTCTGATAGATATGCTGCTAGTGATCTGGCAGGTCCTTTTGGGTCGTTTCCCAGCATCCTTTGCAGCCCTGGTTGTTTAGGTGCTTATCTGTGTTTATTTGTTAGCTATTTGATTTAATGCTGCCATGTAAAGTCTGTTGCTGGTTTGACCCCCTGTTGATTCAGACCTCTTACATTAACGTGTTAATTTGTGTCACCTTGAGTTAAGTCTGTCTGTGTTTGAATGAGAACCCGTGAGTTTGTTTAATTAAGTGTGTAAAACAAAACTTGTGCTGTGCAAAAACAGGAAGCTGATAAAATACTCCTTTAGCTAGTACCATGACTGTCAGGTGTTACAGACCAGGATCCACTACAATACAAAGGCTACAGTCCTTAAAATTGTAGCAATTTTAAACCCAATATCTAGTTTTTCAACAGTTTTTCGACATGTTTTTGAAAGATGAATCACATTAATATTTGTGTCATATACTGTTATATGACATCAAACACAAATTATTATACAACTTCTTTACATAAAATAATGTCATTGAAACCAATTAATAACAGCACATTTCTGTAAATTTAAGCATTATTATTCGTAATACAGCATTTACTTACCATATTGTTTTAAAATGTGAAAATGTTTCTAATTAAATGTTAAAAACAACCTGAACATAAGGCAAAAACTTGTTAAAATTACAACTACAAACTGTATTTTAAGTATGAAAAAAAACTGTATTTTTATGAGAAAGTAATTTTCTGTTATTTCACTGTATTTTTCTGACGCCCCAGCTGCTGGAAAATTACTGTTTTTTTACGATGTATTTTTTACAGTGCATCGTGATTTAAATTTAAATCGGAGCCTTTATTTAACTGTAATTGTGCGTCCGGCAGGAGTGCGCTGCAGTGTTTCACCGTGCGCTGCGCGGCAGTAGCGGCCAGGATTGAAGACCCGTACATCGACACCACCATGAGGGTACGAGGCTAGTCTTCTTCCCTTCACCTTCCCCCCTATGGAGCCCTGTTTGGGTCATAATTCAATGAATAAATGAGTCTATTATTATGAAATACAGGCGTTTATTATTATGAAATACGTATCCATTATTATGAAATACATGTTTATTATGAAATATTTCCATTATTATGAAAAAATGTAATTATTATGAAATTTTTTTTATTATTTAATCTTAGTTTAATGCATAATAATTTATTTCAGAATGGCTTTTTTTTTTTTTTTTTTTAAATCTAGGAATGAGTTTTTACATAATTGCTTCCTTTTTCATAAGAATGAGCTTTTACATAATAATGACATTTTGCCAGTGGGCGGGACCAGTGGTTGACCTCCACGCTCATTGGCTGATTTGCTGATAGCTATGGCAGCTTGGACTGAGCTACGGGAAACCTTGACGTTTCTTAGTCGATGTCAACTTTTAACCGTAAACTGAGGTGCATTCTGCCACCTACTGGCCTGGAGTATATACATTACACCTCTCGCCCACTATCGATATTCACTGTTCTGTTGCTTATGCCTGAATGAAAGAGCAGCCAATCACATAAATGGCTCCGCCCTCTCTGCTGTGATTGACACACAAATTATTCTTATGAAAAACAAAGCCATTATTATGTAAAAGCTCATTCTTATGAAAAACGAAACCGTTATCATAATAATGGGAAATATTTCATAATAATAAACGCCTGTATTTAATTTATTAATTGAATAATGACCCAAACGGGGCTCCATACCCCCCCCTGTGGCACATAAGCCACGTTTTGACCTGTTATCTTGCGTCTGACAGGCCTGTCCGCCGTGCACCCTGGACGTGTGCGCGCTGAGGATGCAGCTGTTCATCGGTCTTCGCTCAGTCTGCGTCCACGGCCGCCGCGTCGTCCTGCTCTCGGCGGCCGACGCGGACGCACCGGAGGACGCAGAGCGCAACACGCAGCGCAGGGGCCTGTAAGTCACACACACACAGTACACGCGCTCAGCCTTTTTTTTTTTTTTTCTTACATTAAAGCAGTGATTCCCAAAGTGTGGGCCGCGGCCCCCTGGTGGGCCGTCGTGGGACTGCAGGTGGGCCGTAAGAGGTCATTAAAATTAAACAAATATGTTTTAAATCCTCTATCTTTTTAAAATATGTTTTTAATTACTGTAAGATATTAACGACATGATTTAAAAACATGAAGAAGTAACAAAACAAACCAGTTAAGTGTTATTCTACTGTCATTTTAACTTAATATGACAAGTGTCACCTTATTTGTTGACCCCTCACATTAATATCAGAACGTAGCTTCTAGTCCTGGATATTGATCACAATTGTGATTAAAGGTTTCGGTGGGCCACGGAGATTTTTCACATTTCAAATTGGGCCTTGATGTTCTGAAGTTTGGGAATGGCTGGATTAAAGTTTTCTGCAGACGCATCATCAGAGGCCCGTCTGTGAGAAACGGACCAGTCTGAGCAGGAGGATGCCAGTTCTGGTGACCTGCAAGCTGGCATTTATAAACCTTTTCTTTTACTGTGTGTGTCGTTATTTTAGCGAGTTGAAAGAGCACAACATGCTGACTGGTATTTTCCTAGCGGTGGGAATCGATCCCGCAACCACGCCAGCTCTGGAGAGCCTTCTGTCACGCCCCTTCTTGTAAGAAAACCCCGCCCCCTTCCAGCCCCCTCCCAATCCCATATCTTTGTTGTCACTTTCAGGTCAAGCTGCAGCACCTAAACCCCCCACAGCAGACCTAATTAACCAGCAGACCTAATTAACCAGCAGACCTAATTAACCAGTAGACCTAATTAACCAGCAGACCTAATTAACCAGCAGACCTAATTAACAGACCTTATTATTTAAAGTGAATAACTGTCAGGCGGAGCTTTATTTCAGCTGTCATGGCCCCTCTGAGATCAGTTTATGTCACAGGTGTCAAACTCAAGGCCCGCGGGCCACATCCGGCCCGCCGTGTAATCATATCCGGCCCGCGAGATCGTTTTACATTATGAAGCGCTGATAACACAATACTGCACAAAACTACAGATCCCAAAATGCAACGCTTCAGATGTCATAAGAGCAAAGAAAACTAAATGATTTGAATTGTTATTGCTGAAAAGCTCACATTTTATGTATATTTCCGGGTTTTCTACCAAGTTCATATTTCTAACTTGTATAATTTTGACGGGAGAGCAAAATCTTTTGGGATATTTAAAAGTTAATTTTTTATATACATTGACATAGGAGCAAAGGAATTTTAATGTTTTTTTAATGTTAAGTTGCTCATATTTCTAACTTGTATCATTTAACAAGATCTTTTTATGGAGAGCAAAAAATATAAGTTATTTAGGGTTTAAGTTTATTACAGAATAATATTTCTGTCTGTTTTCATTCATATTTATGTTCCAAAAATATTTCGTTTTAGTGTGTTCAATTAATGTTTATTTTGTTTGGCCCGCGACCTGAAGCCTGTTTTGAGTTTGACACCTCTGGTTTATGTTAATTACAGTTACGTATAAAGAAGAACAGGCTCTAGTAGTGATCAGAACCATGAAAATGCTCATCCAGTCCAAAAAAAAAAACAAGTCATATAATTAGTTGGAACTTTAGTGTTGGTATAATTAGTTTGTTCTTCTGTTCAGGAGGTTAGAGAGGAAACTACTGAGTCAGCTGATAATCTGGATCTTTGTGCCGTTGCAGCTTGATCTAAAAGAGGCGACGCCTCCCCGTTTTAGAGCCTTGAAACTAGTCCCCCCCCCCCCAGTAACCCGCCTAACCATCCTCGGTGTGTGCGCCACTTTGCTCACAAACTAATCGGAGTGTGGACTAAAACGAAGAGGTCTGTTTCTGTATTTTATCAGCAAACTTCATAACCTGACTGTCAAATTCAAATTCAAATTCAAATATACTTTATTAATCCCCCAAGGGGGAAATTCAGGTTTCAGTACACCAGTCTGGTGACTAGAGGAGCTGCTAGCGTCCAGCGCTCCTTTTCATGCCCGGTCCCGTGGTCCGAGTGCTAACTCCAGTTAACAGCCGTTAAAACAGTTAACAGCCGTTAAAACCAGACAGGTTCAAACATCCTCAGAGCTCATAAATCCATCTGCTTTATTGGTGGATGTTTCTGTGAGCACAGATACTTCACCACAAGTATTTTTTATTTTACTCACGCCACCGTTTTCCCTCTTTAACTTGTTCACTAACGGCTCACTAACTGTTTGTCTGGTCGTCTCTAAAAGTAGCTCTGCAGCAGATGATGTCTTTTGTGAAGTGGTACTTGAGAGTTTTGGATTAAAGACACAAAACATGTCTTGCTGTGCAATAAACATAACAGTTTAAAGTAGTGCTGGGCGGTATGACCAAAAATTTATATCACGGTATTTTTCAAAATTATATCTATTTTATATATATATGTATATATATGTATGTATATATATATATATATATATATATGTGTATATACGTATATATATATATATATATATATATATAGATATATATAGTATATATCGGTATATATATATATATATATATATATATATAATATGATTATATATATATATATATGTGTATATCCGTATATGTGTATATGTTATATATGTATTATGTATATCTCTATATATATATATATGTATATATATATGTATATATATATATATATGTATGTGTTTTTGTTTTTTTTTGTTTTTTTTAAGTTGAACACAACTGGGTGTTAACCACATTTTCTAATCATTTAGAGGAATTGCTGCAGTAAATTGTCTTAGAATGACCTATTTTACTGTCACGAGGAGTGAATATTGTAGAAAAACATTCATATCTACACTAGTATTAATACAGGTTTGCATGGCCTCACAAAATGATACTATTTACAAAGAGGTGGCACTCGTTATTCTAATTAAGTGAAGGAATTAGAATGATGATAGTTGCAGTTAAAATACAGAACACTTTTATTTTTCACATTTTGCAAACAACTTGAAAAAAACATATTTTGTAAAAAATCAACATTAAAAGTATGCAACTTGCAATATTCAAGTTTCGAAAAAAAAAAAGGGTTATCCTGTAGCAGCATATAAAACAGCAGATTGCTGGTGTAGCCTCCCGTGGCTACAACGTTAGCTCGGCAACATTAGCAGATGATTGTAGTTTGTTGGACGTCGTCTTTTTTAAATCCACGGCTCCTGGTTCAGGAAGAAGTTCTTCAGTCTCATGTTGCCGTTCTGGAGCTTCCACTTCGGGACTTTCTCTGTTAGCATCCATCACCGTTTAACCAGAAACTAGTAGCGTGTTGCGCCTCCGGTGCAACTGCTAAACAGTCCCCTGTCAAACAACGTTCTGCGGCACTTACGTTCCGCCGCGCGGCGTTCCCAACGTTGTGTACGCTACAGTAGATACTCACCGGTATTACGGTATATGAAAAATGATTATAAGAAAAATAAACACCGGTATTCGGTATGAACCGCCCAGCGCTAGTTTAAATGTCGATCACAACATCCTAAGACTCACAAAGAAGAATGTGTCTGTTCAGCACAAACACGTTCTTCTCTCCTGGATGTTCCTGCATCTACGGACAACCTGGGAAGCTTGTTTAGTCCAGGATGAACCGTTCTTTTCTTGGTCAGCTCTTCTCCCATGATGCTCGGGTTTCTGGCAGAGTTACAGCCGCACAACAGTGGACAAAAAAAAAAAAAAGTCTTTGTGAGTTTGAAGCAAGGACAGGAACCCCACTGAGCTGCTAACCAGCTCACCCTGATCTTTTTTTTTTCCTCTCCTCGTGCACTTAGTGAAGCTCACCCTGTCACAGGTATTTTGTAGAAATATGGCGCACCTTGGGGATTCTTTCTCTGAATATGCGCAATTTCTGACACAATCTCTTCAAATAAAAATACTTATTATAATACTGTGTGATAAAAGCACATAGACACAGACATTATGTTGGTAGAGTAAAGCTGGGCGATATGAAAAAAATCATATATCACGATATGGACTATTTTATATCACGATAACGATATATATCACGATATACCATAATAAAGTATGTTTTCAGTTATTCTCTGAAAAGTTTGACAAAAATTTCATTGCTTACTTTTCAACTTTTATTTTGAAAGGACATTTAGCTGAACTGTCACAAACCTACATTTTAGTGCAGCAAAAACAGGTAGGTACAGAGGTACAGCAGCTTTCACATTTTTTTTTAAAGTGCACAACAGTTTCTGAGAGGAAAAAACACATTTTTGCACTGAAGTTCAGCTATAAAAAATAAACACAAATTATTTTTCAACTTTCTGAAATCTGCAACCTTGTAGTGCAAAGTTTGCAAACCAATATAAAGTGTCTAAAGTAAACATCAGGGTTGAAGAGAACTCTGTTTAAGGCTTTAACCATGAATAAAAGTGCAAACATAAAAGGCTACTTTGTAGAAGTAGATATGTTTCTATCAAATTTATCGTTGCAGGTTATTTAATTACATATTTTCGTAATAATATCGTCATATTGCCCAGCACTAGTAAAGCTGGTTTGAATAAATCTTTTTAAGACAACTTTATTGTGGAAACTGCATTTCGACTTTATTCTCGTAAGTTAGGAATGAAAAAAATAATAATAATTGCCCACAATTTTTTTTCTCAGTGTGGCCCGAATACTCCGTCGTAGTAAATAAAGGCGAGGGCCTGTTTATATAGAGGTCACCATGAACAGAACATGATGTCAATAAAAGATGAAGACTGCAGCGCCCCCTGGGTCCATCCCAACTTTCATTCTAATGAAAAGTGTTTTGAAAACTAAAAAAGAAAACAAGCAAAAAAAAAAAAGAAACAGAACATTAGAACCAAAAAGAGAGGATGAGGGGAAAAAAGTAAATGCAAATGGAGTAAAAGGTAACATGACTAGCTTTCAGATTGTACCTGTTACTGTCTTCTGCTTCCATGTTTGACCTCCAGGAGCAGGAAGTGGATGATCTCATCTCCCAAAGAAACCAGCACGGCCGGACACGGGTGGAACCTTTACGTCATCGACGCCGTTTCTCCCTTCGCGCTCTACAAGGAGATGGTACCGCCGACGCACCCGCCCAAATAACATCGAGAGCGCTCGACTCGTTGCACCTTGATCCAAGAAATGTGACTAAATCTGTCCTTCGTGTGTCAGGTGGAGTACAGCGAGCGCTTCGCCGAAGCCAACCCGCAGGCCCAAAGCCTCCGACACCTCCTCAGCGAGGCTCACCTCCTCCTCCGCGCCGCCTTGCTGCAAACGCCGGAGCAGCCAGGCGGCGACGGCGGCGGCGACCCTGCGGCGCCGGCGGACGCGAACAAAGCTGCGCAGACGGAAAGGCGGGAGATGGAAGAGGCGTTCAGGAAGAACAGCGCCCAGCTGGCAGACTGCTTCAGCAGGTACGCACACACCTGCACGTCACAGTCCATGTGATCCACTCGCTCCGGTTTAAGTTCTGTTGAGCCGTTATGGTTCTGGTTCTGGTTGGACTCGGTTCCTGTGTTTCTGTCAGGGGCAGCCAGAAGGACTGCCACCTGGCGCTGCCGTACTACAGGATGTCTGGGCTGTCAGTCACCGAGGTCATGTCCAGGAACCGCCCCCTCCCAGGCAGCCCCCACACCTACGGCCCCGGCTTCCTGTTCTACCTCAAACATTACCTGTTGGAGGAAACGGAGCAGCCGCTCAGTCAGGTGGGCGGAGCCAAAGGTCCGATATAAAATGATGCATTTAGAAATCAGGAACCTAACGTGAAATCTGGCGCCCCCCCCCCAGGAAGCTGCTGATGAGGTCATCCACATCTTCAGCCAATCGGAGCCCTCCCTGCTCGTCGGCGTGTGCGCCAGCCCGTGCATGACGAACGCCAGTCCCGCCGGAACGCTGCAGATCCTGCGGCGTCTGGAGGACACGGCCGGCGTGTCGGTCCCGCTGACCATCACCATGGCGGTGATGATGCTGCGCCAGGGCGACCAGTCGCAGTTCAGCGAGCTGATGGAGCGACACGCTGAGGTTCGGAGCTGCTTCCTGTTTGTCTCTGGAGGGAGCTTCACGTGTTGATGTTCTTTGAGATGGTAAATCGCCGTTTTCTCGCCGTTCAGATGCTGCTGGTGTACGGCTTCATCGAGGAGCCGAGGCTGCTGGTGCTGCACGGCGGAGGAGGCGGCCGCCAGGCGCTGGTCCGTCCCACGGCGCTGGCTCGGCAGCTGGCGAGCTCCCAGCCCGGGCTGCTGGTGGCGGCCATGGTGGCGCTGCACGAAAACAGCAAAGTTCAGCTGGAGCAGGCGGAGCACGTCTTCAAGGTGGGTGGCGCCGGTACCTGAGGACCCGCTGGTCCTTCCTCTGTTCCTTCCTCTGTTCCTTCCTTTGTTCCTCCTCTGTTCCTCCTCTGTTCCTCCTCTGTTCCTCCTCTGTTCCTCCTCTGTTCCCTCCTCTATTCCTCCCTCTGTTCCTCCTCTGTTCCTTCTCTGTTCTTCCTCTGTTCCTCCTCTGTTCCTCCCTCTGTTCCTCCCTCTGTTCCTCCTCTGTTCCTCCCTCTGTTCCTCCCTCTGTTCCTTCCTCTGTTCCTTCCTCTGTTCTTCCTTCCTTTCTTCCTTCCTCTGTTCCTCCCTCTGTTCCTCCTTCTGTTCCTCCCTCTGTTCCTCCCTCTGTTCCTCCTCTGTTCCTCCCTCTGTTCCTCCTGTTCCTCTCTGTTCCTCTGTTCCTCCTCTGTTCCTCCTCCCCTCCCTCCTCTGTTCCTCCCTCTGTTCCTCCTCTGTTCCTCCCTCTGTTCCTCCTCTGTTCCTTCTCTCTTCCTTCCTCTCTTCCTTCCTCTGTTCCTCCTCTGTTCCTCCTCTGTTCCTTCCTCTGTTCCTCCCTCTGTTCCTCCTCTGTTCCTTCTCTGTTCCTCTGTCCTCCTCTGTTCCTCCCTCTGTTCCTCCCTCTGTTCCTCCTCTGTTCCTCCCTCTGTTCCTCCTCTGTTCCTCCCTCTGTTCCTCCTCTGTTTCCTCCTCTGTTCCTCTCCTCTGTTCCTCCTCTGTTCCTCCCTCTGTTCCTCCTCTGTTCCTCCTCTGTTCCTCCTCTGTTCCTCCCTCTGTTCCTCCCTCTGTTCCTCCCTCTGTTCCTTCCTCTCTGTTCCTTCCTCTGTTCCTCCTCCTCTGTTCCTCCCTCTGTTCCTCCTCTGTTCCTTCCTCTGTTCCTCCCTCTGTTCCTCTCCTCTCTGTTCCTCCCTCTGTTCCTTCCTCTTTTCCTTCCTCTGTTCCTCCTCTGTTCCTCTGTTCCTCTCTTTCCTCCTCTGTTCCTTCCTCTCTTCCTCCCTCTGTTCCTCCTCTGTTCCTTCCTCTCTTCCTCCCTCTGTTCCTTCCTCTCCTTCCCTCTGTTCCTCTCCTCTGTTCCTCCTCCTCTGTTCCTCCCTCTGTTCCTTCTCTCTTCCTTCCTCTGTTCCCCCTCTGTTCCTCCTCTGTTCCTCCTCTGTTCCTCCTCTCTTCCTCCTCTGTTCCTCCTCTGTTCCTCCTCTCTTTCCTCCTCTCTTCCTCCTCTGTTTCCTCTTCCCTCCTTCTCTGTTCCTCCTTTCTTCTCTCTTCCTCCTGTTCCTCTGTTCCTTCCTCTCTTCCTCCCTCTGTTCCTCCTCTGTTCCTTCCTCTCTTCCTCCCTCTGTTTCTCCCTCTTTGTACCTGGACTGTCGCTGTCGTCCCTTTTCTGATCAGCTCCAGGTGGAGCTCCTCAGGTGACGTGGCTGTGCATGTGTGTGTGTGCATGTGCATGTGTGCATGTGTGTCTTTAGGAGCTGGGCTGTGAGAACACCTTACAGGTGGACTTCTGGGAGGCGACGCTCATGGCCTCCTCACAGGACGCCGTCATCCAGGAGCTGCTGTTCCGGCTGGCGTCGGTCTACATCGACCGGCTGACGAGCTCCGTCGGCGACCCGACGTCCAAACGCAAGTCGCTGAAGAGCGCCGACGATCTGGTACCTGTTACCTGTTACCTGTTACCTGGTACCTGGTACCTGTTACCTGTTACCTGTTACCTGTTGTCTTTTCACTTCTGGGATAAAATGTAGGTTTGTTTGGGTTTCTGTCTGCTGTGAAGGCTGCGTTTGGCAGGAAAATTATAGTTTTTAAAGTCTCAAGGCCTTTAAGCACACGTCCAGTCAGCTGAAATTAGAGGTGCACGATAACTATCAGGCCGATAACAGGAAATTATGACGTCATCCTGATAACTCTGATATCATGACGAATAGCCCCAATAACATATACAGTCATGGAAAAAATTATCAGACCACCATTTTTTCTTCAGTTTCTTGTTCATTTTAATACCTGGTACCACTAAACGTCATCATGTGACTAAAACAGACAGAAAAGAAAACACTGAATGCATAAAAGCAGTGTTTTTGGCAGTACAACGCCATAGCTATTGATGTAAAAACTTAAGTGATTTAGGTTATAATCAAGAAAACCATGGAAAATGGTAAGATATCAGCTCTTAAATAAAACTCTTATGAGCAATCTTTGTGGTTATCGTTATGTTTGTCCAAACAAATGTACCTTTAGTTGTACCAGGCATTAAAATGAACAAGAAACTGAAGAAAACAAGGGTGGTCTAATCTTTTTTCCATGACTATATATTTTTGTCAACACACAGCAGCGTCTCGCTCCTCTGAGTCTTGAATGACCGGCAGTGAATGTATGTTCAAGTGACGTCGGCATAATCAGAAAAACGATTACTCAATCAGGAAAATCAAGAATACCCCCTCATGCCAGAAAACAACTCGTTAACTCGGTCATAATTTTAGTAGTTGCTGACTTTAATTGATATTCACAGTATTTTCCCACATGTTACACATAAAAATAGAAAAAAATAGAAAAGGCTGAAAGAACGACTAGCAAACGAGGGAACGTCGGAATTTACGTTACACCTTGAATGCAGCCTGCAGCACAGCGCTGATCACAACAAACATGGCGGCGTGGAACTTCGTTAAAGTTTCAGAAGAAGATAGTTTGGTGGTTATTTGTGACGAATCCTCCGAGTGAATTCTACGAGGAGGGAAGCACAAGCTTTAATACGTAAAACCTGATCAGCCACCTACAACATAACAATCACTTCCATGGAGTTTTGAAATCACGCTAATGTGAGCTAACAGAAGCTAATGCTAACATGCACAAGCCAGCAGCAGTCTCTCTCCTCCCTCATTCCTCTCATCTAAAGCTTCCATGAGATTAAAAAATAAAAACTACCGAACCTCATTTACTTTAATTAAAGGTATTAATTTAAATGGAACCACAAGCCAAAATCCTTTAAATGTTAATCTTTTTCAGTTAGTAATTCTGATGCATGTATTTCCATCAGTTCAAGGAGCCTTTATTTTTTATATCAGTCAGTAATGAACCTTATTTAAGTTAATGTGAGATATCAAATAGGTTTGTTTGATAGCTTTATAAAAATGTTTGAGAGGCTTGATGATAGTTTTTAATTGGAAAAAATAAATATCTGTTTATTTAAAGAGTCTAAACTATTTTTGATTTTGTTCATAGTATTGATGTGTTATCGGCAGGGCTTGACGCTAACTTTTTGGCTCACCAGCCACTGTGGCTAGTGTTTTTCTTCAGTCATTAGCCATTTAGTCTTTATGCTAGCCACGGTTTTGCTGTCAGTTTTTTTCTTCTTTACAATATTCTTGCATTTACATTTTAAATACAAACAATTGGTACAACTATTGTGATGTATCATAGCAAAGAAGAAGTTACCAGCCAAAGTTGCTTGTGAGAAAGAAATTGTGACTAGCCATAGCCAAATTTTACCAGCGTTTGGCCGGTTGGCCGGTGTCAGTGTCAAGCCCTGGTTATCGGTATCGGTTTTAAAACAGTTCGTAGCTGAAATGATTGAACTGAGGATCAGCGTCGTTCTGGTTTCTGTCCGTTTCAGATCAGCTCGTGTTCCCACTACGGCGCCCTCTACCCGTGGCTCACCGTCCTCAATCCAGTCCACTTCGCCAGCTCCCGTCACCAGGAGGCGCTGCTCAAGCTACAGGTAAAAATAAAAACTTTAAAGGAGCTGAATTAATGATATCAGCAGCTCCTGCCTGGTTTCACCTCCTGCGTCTCCGTCTCCGTCTGCGTCTGCGTCTCCGTCTCCGTCTCCAGTCTCTGCTCTGTGGCCCCTCCCTCTCCGTCGGCGCCGTCACGCCTCTGTTGGAGCGTCTGTCTGAGGAAACCCTGTGGGGCTTCAGCCTGCACCTCCTCTGCGCTACCAGAAGGGGGCAGTACAGCAGAAGCATTGAGCAGCTGCTGGACAGATGTCCTCAGGCCATCATCGCCTACGCCAACCACCAGTTACAGGACAAGCACATGGTCTGTGACGACCGCCGCTGCGACGGTTTCTGTCCCAGTATGAGATGTGTTTCCATCTTCATGTCTGGTTGTCGTGTCTGCAGGCGCTCTGGTGGCAGAAGCTGCTTCCTGAACTCTGCAACCGGACGAGAGCAGCCGCCGACAGCAGCATCCTGCTGGGAGCCCTGAAAGGTACCTGCTTTTACCTGGAGGCGCTTTTTAATTAAAGATGGAAGAACGGTATCTCAATAACGTGAGTCACGCTGGATGTTTTTATCGGTGGATAAAAGCTGATGAGCAGGTCTGACAACAGTTTACGTGTTAAATTAGGAGCTTATGTAACACTGACGGCTACGAAGTCGTGTCTCTGGGAGTTTAGCACCTTAAAGGGGGATTTTAGTGATTCTTGGATTTATTTTTTCAAAAATCTGGATTTCCTTTTTTTTTTTTTTTTATTTGGAAAAATTAGTATGGCTTTTTAATTTGGGATTATGTAATCCTTCCTGTTTTATTTATTTATTTATTTATTTATTCATTCATTCATTCTTGGTAGTATATTAAAGGTTTTTAAACATTTAGAGTTGAACACATTCAGGACCAAAATGACTGACAGGTTCATCCTGAAACTTCCTCCCTCCGTTCCTCCCTCCGTTCCTCCCTCTGTTCCTCCCTCTGTTTCTCCCTCTGTTCCTCCTCTGTTCCTCTCTCCTTTTCTTCCTCTGTTCCTCCCTCTGTTCCTCCCTCTGTTCCTCCCTCTGTTTCTCCCTCTGTTTCTCCCTCTGTTCCTCCCTCCGTTCCTCCCTCCTTTGTTCCTCTTTTCCCTCTGTTCCTCCTCTGTTCCTTCCTCTGTTCCTCCCTCTGTTCCTTCCTCTGTTCCTCCCTCCTTCCTTCTTCCTTGTTCCTCCCTCTCTTCCTTCCTCTGTTCCTCCTCTTTTCCTTCCTCTGTTCCTCCCTCCTTCTCCTTCCTCTGTTCCTCTCCTCTGTTCCTCCTCTCTTCCCTTCCTTGTTCCTCCTCTTTTCTTCCTCTTTCCCCCTCTTTTCCTTCCTTTCCTCCCTCTTTCCTCTTCTTCCTCTGTTCCTTCCCTCTGTTCCTCCCTCTCCTCCTCTGTTCCTTCCTCTGTTCTCCCTCTTTTTCCTCCTCTGTTCCCTCCCTCGTTCCTTCCTCTGTTCCTCCCTCTGTTCCTTCTCTGTTCCTCTGTTCCTTCCTCTCTGTTCCTCCCTCTGTTCTTCTTCTGTTCTTCCTGTCCTCCCTCTTTTCCTTCCTCTGTTCCTCCCTGTTCCTTCTTCTGTTCTCCCCTCTGTTCCTCCCTCTCTTCTCTTCTCTGTTCCTCCCTCTGTTCCTCCTCTGTTCCTCCTTCTGTTCCTTCCTCTGTTCCTCCTTCTGTTCCTCTGTTCCTCCTTCTGTTCCTTCCTCTGTTCCTCCTCTGTTTTCCTTCTTCTGTTCCTCCCTCTCTTCCTTCCTCTCTCTCCTCTTTTCCTTCCTCTGTTCCTCCCTCTCTTCCTTCCTCTGTTCCTCCTCTTTTCCTTCCTCTGTTCCTCCCTCTTTTCTTCCTCTCCTCCTCTTTCCTCCCTCTGTTCCTCCCTTTTCCTCCTCTTTTCCTCCCTGTCCTCTCTGTTCCTTCCTGTTTCCTTCTTGTTCTCCCTCTGTTCCTCCTTCCTTCTCTGTTCCTCCCTCTGTTTCCTCCTTCTGTTTTTCCTCCTCTGTTCCTCCTTCTGTTCCTTCCTCTGTTCCTCCCTCTGTTCCTTCCTCTGTTCCTCCCTCTGTTCCTTCCTCTGTTCCTCCCTCTGTTCCTTCTTCTGTTCCCCTTTTTCTTCCTCTGTTCCTCCTCTGTTCCTCCCTCCCTCTGTTCCTCCCTCTGTTTCCTCTCTTCCTATCTGTTTCCTTCCTCTGTTCCCTCCTCTGTTCCTTGTTCCTTCTCCTCTCTTTTCCTCTGTTCCCTCCTCTTCCTCTCTGTTCCTTCCTCTGTTCATCCTCCCTCTTTTTCCTCTCTCCTTCCCTCTCTGTTCCTCCTCTGTTCCTCCCTCTGTTCCTCCCTCTGTTCCTCCTCTGTTCCTCCCTCTCTTCCCTTCTCCGTTCCTCCCTCTGTTCCTTCCTCTGTTCCTCCCTCTTTTCCTTCTGCTGTTCCACCTCTGTTCCTCCCTCTCTTCCCTTCTCTGTTCCTCCTCTGTTCCTTCTTCTGTTCCTTCTTCTGTTCCTCCCTCTGTTCTTCCTTCTGTTCTTCCCCGTATTTACTGTTCAATCAATAAGGTCCAAATGTCACAAATTTATCTTCTAACCCTTTTAAGAAAGAAAAGAGTCGTAGTTTACAGTATTCCAGAGAAGAGCAACATCAAATAAATTATTCTCATCTTTCACAACAGTATCAGTCCTGATTTAATAAAAATAAATAAATAAATACATTTAGAAAATTAAACTTGACTTAATGTCCTCGTCCAAGTCTAAACAGATATTTATTTCGTGTAAATTCCCCTGATTCTGAGCCCGTCCTCCTGCATCACCACTTGTTTCTGTTGCAAACAGAGACGCTGGTCGTGGTCGCCATGGAGACGAGCCCCGCGGAGTTCCTGGAGCTCATCCCCGACGACGGCACGGCGTCCTACTTCCTCCCGTACCTGCTGACATGCAGCCAGAGACACAAGCTGGCCTGAGGAACGCACCTGCGCCTGCACCTGCACCTGCGCCTGCACCTGCACCTGCGCCTGCACCTGCACCTGCACCTGCACCTGCACCTGCACCTGCGCCTGCACCTGCGCCTGCACCTGCACCTGGTGGACTAATAAACAGCACACCTGCCTTTGACCACACCAGAGCAGTTAGATGTTCAGGACGACTCAGCAGAATCTGAAACCTCCGGTTTGCTTCAGACAATCCTGCATCTCTGGTATTTAATGAATAAATCTACTCCGGCTGCAGTTGTGGATCCAGCGGACCGGTTCTGGATCTTCTCAGCTGCTCACATCTGCAGCACATCTGTAGTACCAACTGGTTTTAAACTTATGTCCGTTTAAATCTGTGACGTTGACGAGATATCGAGTGAGCTTTGATCTTTTTTGAGTTTTGTTCTGCTGTGAACTTCACAGATGTGAAACAAGAAGGCAGCTGACGAGATAAAGAGTTGTTTGTATTTCCGTGTCCTAACTTGACACTTGATAAACAAGTGTTTTTTTCAATTTCAGTATTTAACATATAAGCATAGATTTTATTTAAACAATCTTCTAAACTGAGTGACTTTCGTTGACTTTCTCCAGCGTTCTTCCTTTGTTTCCTGCTCCTTCTTTTAAGATTAAAGTGACTTTCCTTCTCATTAAATAAAGAGTCTTCATTCGTTTGCTGCGCGCCGCCGTTCACGTCGGTCCGGTTTGATCTCGGAGCAGCTGACGGGGCAGAAAGGTCGCCGCCGTCGCCGCTGCAGCTGATTGAATACCGATCGCAGATTGTTAAGTATGTGGTTTGATAAGTTACCAGAGCAGGGAGGTGACTCGGAGCAAACACGTCTGACTAAAACACATGATTAGATTATCAGAGCCTCCGCTCCACTCTGGAGACTAACGCGTCAATCACATTTGCTTTCAGTCCTTTAGAGAATAAAAGTTTCTGTACAGGAAAGCTTGGCGTGCTAATTAAGTCCTGCATTTATTCCTATAACGACTACTGTTGGAGAGTTTTTCTGTCAGAAAAGATGATGAGATGAGTTCTGCGGTTTTAGTTATTCGCGGATTTTTCAGAAATATATAATATAATAAAAAGTCAAGAAAAAAATCGCGTTAGCATCACAAGATGTTGTGCGCGTTCTCTCACAGCTCACTGGCCCCTTTAAGAAGGTGGTCTTATGGGTAATGTAGTGTGTGGTGTTGTGGGACGATAGAACGAAAACGGGCAGCGTTGCCAGGTGTACGATAAATATCGTATTTGTACGATAATTTGGCCCTCTGTACAATGTACGATCAATAATCCAAAAAAAAGGTAATTTGACTATTTCAAATTATTGCCTGCTGCAACTGTCTGCCGGAGAGTTTTTTTTTGTGAACCCTGAAGGCATCTGTTCCCATGTGACATGTTTCCAGCCAATCGTGGTTTGCTGAGCGTGAGATACAAATGTTTCTCTCAAAACAATGAGCGTGAGAGGCTGAATGGGCTGACTGGTTAGCTTCGCCTGCTATTTAACACTACAGTGATTAAATTTGACTATAGCACATCATTGGGCTTGTTATTTTGGTTATGACAGATGTACGATAATTTCCCTCAAAATACGATAATTTTGAGTCTCTGGTACGATAATCCTACATTTCCCACCTGGCAACGCTGAAAACGGGGTTAGATGAAAAGTGGAGTGAGCATCAACAGCAGCCCAACCGGACTTTTTGTTTTGTTGTTGTTAGTGTGTTAGCCGCTAATTTCGAGCCAAAAATAGCGCAATACCAACAGTTTCTTTTGTCATTGTTAGCGTGTTATCTGCTAATTACGAGCCAAAAATAGCGCAATACCAGCATTTTTTTTTTGTCATTGTTAGCGTGTTACCCGCTAATTACGAGCCAAAACTAGCGCAATACCAGCGGTTTCTTTGGTCATTGTTGGCGTGTTAGCCGCTAATTACGAGCCAAAAATAGCGCAATACCAACAGTTTCTTTTGTCATTGTTAGCGTGTTATCCGCTAATTACGAGCCAAAAATAGCGTAATACCAGCGGTTTCTTTTGTCATTGATGGCATGTTAGCCGCTAATTACGAGCCAAAAATAGCGCAATACCAGCGGTTTCTTTTGTCATTGTTAGCGTGTTATCCGCTAATTACGAGCCAAAAATAGCGCAATACCAGCGGTTTCTTTTGTCATTGATGGCATGTTAGCCGCTAATTACGAGCCAAAAATAGCGCAATACCAGCATTTTTTTTTTGTCATTGTTAGCGTGTTACCCGCTAATTACAAGCCAAAACTAGCGCAATACCAGCGGTTTCTTTGGTCATTGTTGGCGTGTTAGCCGCTAATTTCGAGCCAAAAATAGCGCAATACCAACAATTTCTTTTGTCATTGTTAGCGTGTTACCGCTAATTACGAGCCAAACTAGCGCAATACCAGCGTTTTTTTGGTCATTGTTGGCGTGTTAGCCGCTAATTTCGAGCCAAAAATAGCGCAATACCAACAGTTTCTTTTGTCATTGTTAGCGTGTTATCCGCTAATTACGAGCCAAAAATAGCACAATACCAGCGGTTTCTTTTGTCATTGATGGCATGTTAGCCGCTAATTACGAGCCAAAAATAGCACAATACCAGCAGTTTCTTTTGTCATTGTTAGCGTGTTACCCGCTAATTACGAGCCAAAACAAGTGCAATACCAGCGGTTTCTTTTGTCATTGTTAGCGTGTTACCCGCTAATTACGAGCCAAAAATAGCGCAATACCAGCAATTTCTTTTGTCATTGTTAGTGTGTTAGCCGCTAAATACGAGCCAAAAATAACGCAATACCAGCGGTTTCTTTTGTCATTGTTAGCGTGTTACCCGCTAATTACGAGCCAAAAATAGCGCAATACCAGCGGTTTGTTTACTACGGTTCAGAGACCAGAGGCTGTGAAAGTAACAGAAAGACCACAGTTGAGCCTTTGTCTTGTTTCGCTGCAGTGCTTCGATACTTTTTTGTGGTTTTTAAACATATTTTAAACACATTATTTAGGCTCAGGGAGCTCTGGCTCCTGTTCGCGGATTTTTATTTTCGGGCACGGGGGTGGGGGGGGTGGCGCTGCTTCCCATTAACCGCAAAAAATAAGGGATCACTGTATATCAGTGATTCCCAAAGTGTGGGCCGCGGCCCCCTGGTGGGCCGTCGTGGTACTGCAGGTGGGCCGTGAGAGGTCATTAAAATTAAACAAATATGTTTCAAATCCTCTATCTTTTTAAGATATGTTTTTAATTACTATAAAATATTAACGACATGATTTAAAAACATTAAGAAGTAACAAAACAAACCAGTTAAGTGTTATTCTACTGTCATCTTAACTTAATATGACAAGTGTCACCTTATTTGTTGACCCCTTACATTAATATCGGATCATGGTTCCTGGTCCTGGATGTTGATCACAGTTGTGATTAAAGGTTCTGGTGGGCTGAGGAGATTTTTCACATTTTTAAATTAGTCCTTGGTATTCTGAAGTTTGGGAATGGCTGCCGTATATATTTAAAACCACCACTTTCAGTTTGAAGAGGTGTCGTTCAGTGAGCCGTTTAGCCTGGCGGGGTACTTTATCTCTAATGAACTTCATCCCCTCCTGCATTTTATTTATACGGAGCCCCTCTGATGACATTTGATAAAAAAAAAAAAATAATGCGTGGCCACGAGATAGTTAATACGTTGAGCAGCCGAATTAAGTGTCTCTTGCTAAACAATACTCCATGCCTAACCGCAAGTGCTTTAAGAATGTCATTGTAATTCATTCCTGTCTTAAAATAAAATAAAATAAAGTCAAAAGCGTCCATGTTTGTTGGTTAAAGTACGAATCAAGCTAGCAACAATCAATCTCTGCTTGAAAATGGCTACTATAATTATCTCGTGGCCACACATTTTTTTTTTTTTTTAATCAAATGTCACCAGAGGGGCTCCGTATGTTTGACCTCCGAGGTGGGTGGATTAAAAATCAGGTTGTGGATCTGAAATCAGGTCAATAATGAACCGAAGTGAAGAGGAGTTCAACGCTGTAGAGATGGGTGTGATTACAAAAGTCTCAGGGTGACATTTTTCACCTCCATAGACACTGCTGAACCAAAAAAAAAAAAAAAAAAAAAAAGCAGCTTTTTAAGAGGCCTCTCAGCCAATAGCAGCTCCCGGACAGACCACAGAGCCAATCACAGCCCTGAGTCCTGACTGGGACTCTGATAGACCCCAGCTTGAGTTAATGACAGCTCAGCTGCTCAGATGTTTGCAGGGCTTCCTTCACCTGAGGAGCTTCACCTGCTGGGAACAAACGTCCTCTGAAGGAAACCAAAGTAAAAAAGAGCATAAAAAGAAAGGAAATTGGTGTAAAAAGGATTAATCTGAGAAGCAGTGGGGAGTAGCTGGTAGAAATCAGTGGAAGTTTTTTTTTTTATTATTATTTTTTTCTAGCGGTGTTATAAAGAATGAAGCTGGGTGAGAAGAAAACAGCGTTGCAGAGCATCACAGAGAACATTGAGATGGTGCTGTTTTCCTCAGAGGAGCGCTGCGTCACAGTGACCATCCAGAAGAAGGAGGACGACCACTTTGACCAGGTGTGTCTCGCCTGCTCTTCAACAGGTATCTGGGGCATGTGCATGTCTTTTTTTTTTTTTTTTTTAATGTGAGTGTGGGACATTTGTGCTTTTGCTCAGACGTCCAGTGAAATCTAAAGTTGGGAGTTTTACCTTTGTTGAGTTGAATGAAAGAGCAGAAATTCAGGGAAATCCTCTTTAGTGTGCTTTTTTACATGAGTCCTTATTAACAGGAGCGCGTCCTCTGGATAATCTACTCTTCACCTTTATTGTCTGAAAGCTTTGGACAGTCGGCGAATGTTTTACCAGAAGGTTTGAGTCACAACTCCCAACAAATGTAATCAATGAACCTCGACCTGAAGGTCAGAGTGAGGAGATAACTGGGGGGGAGGCAAAGAGGGGAAAACATCAGCCACAGGAAAGTCCTTTCTGCTTTAAGATGAGTCTCCTGTCATCTTAGAGTTTGAGTTTGTTCAAAATCAAACTACACTGTAAAAAAAAAAAATCGTAAAAAAAAAAAACGGTAATTTTGCGGCAGCTGGGGCACCGTGAAATAACAGAAAATTACTTTCTCATAACAATACAGTATTTTTCCATAATTAAAATACAGTTTGTAGTAATTTCAACAATATTTTTGCCTTAATTTCAGGTTGTTTTTAACATTAAATTAGAAACATTTTCACATTTTAAAACAATTAAATTACCTAGAAATATGGTAAGTAAATGCTGTATTACGGATAATAATGCTTAAATTTACAGAAATGTACTGTTATTAATTGGTTTCAATTACATAATTTTATGTAAAGAAGTTGAATAAAAATTTTTGTTTGATGTTATATAACAGTATATGACACAAAAAAATAATATTTCAAAACATGTCAAACTGTTGAAAAACTAGATATTGGGTTTTAAATTGCTACAATTTTAAGGACTGTAGTCTTTGTATTGTAGTAGATCCTGGTCTGCAACACCTGACAGTCATGGAGTTAGCAAAAGGAGTATTTAGTCAACTTCCTGTTTTTGCTAAGCACAAGTTTTGTTTTACACACTTTATTAAACAAACTCTCAGGTACTCATTTGAACACAGACAGACTAAACTCAGGGTGACACACATTAACATGTTAAATGTAAGGGGGGGGGGGGGGTCAAACCAGCAACAGACTTTACATGGCAGCATTAAATCAAATAGCTAACAAATAAACACAGATAAGCACCTAAACAACCAGGGCTGCAAAGGATGCTGGGAAACGACCCAAAAGGACCTGCCAGATCACTAGCAGCATATCTATCAGAGAAATGCTTTATTGAAAACATTTAATTGCAGCTCCCTTGGTAGAGCTGATGCTCCATCAGCAGAGGCAGCAGCGCTAAGTTCAAGTCCAACTCTTTATTATTCACCCTCTCAAGCTTTAACTTTCCCTATGTCTCTTTAGATGTCCTTTCAAAATAAATATCATAATAATAATTTATTAATATAATGTTAACAAATGTTACCATCTAGAAATGAGAGTAATTGTAGTTATTTTCAATGGAAATATTAGTCAATTAACAAAGAAATTACAGTAAAATTACACATTTTTACTATTAATTCCTCACTAATTTAAAACATTTTTTTCCTTGTTTTTAGAGTTTTAAAGTTGAATTTTACAGTTTATTCCCTTAAATAACAGACAAATATTTGTGAAATTACGATTTATTTGTGAACATATTTTAACAATAAATATATGTATTTCTAATGGGTTTTTTTTGTAAAAGAACAGAAATATTGTGTTTTCACAGTTAGTGATTTAATGTTATGTAAAATCACAGTCTATTTTTGTGAATTAAATGGTATTTTAAAAATACAGAAAAAATTAAACCGTAAAATTCTGTTATATTACATTTTTTTTTTTTTACAGTGTATGCTGACAAAGTCAACACAGAAGTTTTAAATGTTTTAAACCCAGATGGGTTTCTTGTAACAGCTCTGCTCCGTCCCGTCAGACCGGCCCAGTTACTCTGACCTCAACCTCGGTCGGCCATCTTGTTCCTTCGTGCAGCGGAGCACAGCTCCTGGATCGTTTTAGAGACGGACCCGAACGTTTTAGTTACGCCACCTCCTCTCTTCTCCCTCCTGAACTCAGAGGTACAGGTACTTGGAGCATCCCCTCGCCCCCGACTGCGAGGAGAACCTGGAGCCACGGATGCAGGACCGGCCCAGGCAGCGGGCCGAGCCCAGAGCAAAGCCCCCCGTCCTGGAGGAACCCCACCACTGCCCCCACGTCATAGACTTAACCGAGGAGATACAGGTGGAGATGGAGGTGAGTGATGACGAAGTCATGTCAGGGTTGAATATAAAGTTTAAGCTTCATTTTCTTCCTCCCCCCTCCCTGCAGTCCTTCCCCCCCCTCAGACTGTCAGACATCGAGCTGGTGGAGATAAGATCGGGCGACCCGTCCATCGTGACTCCGGTACGTCCTCTCCGGTTTCCGCTGAAGAATGTTGGGTCTGAAGTTCTGATCGATACCCGGCTGTTGTCTCGTCAATCATTTCTGTTCTAAGTTCAGTGTGTTCCAGTTTTTTTGTTTTTTTTCTCTCGTCATATGATGAGATCTGAGTTGCAAAACACAACAATGAAACGGAAAATGCAAAAAGATCAGGAAACGACAGAACAAGGCACAGAAACAGTGTTTATAGCAAATGAAGAAACATATTTTATGATTTGGGATTTTAGTTCTGAACTTGAGTCATTTCTTTTCTTTCTGTGATTTTCGATACACTGTGAGTGAATACAGTGATCTCTCGCCAATTCGCGGTTTAAGTTCCTCGGTTTTAGTTAGTCGCGGATTTTTCAGAAATATATAATATAATTAAAAAAATGTTTTTAAATCGCAGAAACATCACAGGATGTTGTACACGTTCTCTCACAGTGAAGAAATGCTGCATATTGTACGTATATAATGTACGTATGGTCGACATATTAACTATGAACTTAAAAACTTTTAGAAGCCAATTGTGAAAGACATATGTAGCAGTTACAAATAACTGAAAAAATTAGCATAGTTATTTGTGGTTACCGTTTTCAAGATCTTTTTTCAGCGCCTCATAAGCTCTTACTTTATCCGTTGCCTGAAAAGACGTAGAGAAGTTGTTTTTCTAAACTGCTGCTATTCAAACTAGCTAAAGCTAGCAGTACACACATATTTGAAAACAAAGCTCTAATAAATAATCACAACAAATTAATGACAAATAGCCATTAACTCACCATCTTTCCCAACATACATCAACCATTTGCTTTGGAGTTTTTCCTGATACCTGACGGAGGTTTTCCTGATACCTGACGGAGGTTTTTCCTGATACCTGACGGAGGTTTTTTCCTGATATCTGACGGAGTTTTTTTCTGATACCTGACGGAGTTTTTTTCTGATACCTGACGGAGTTTTTTTCTGCTACCTGACGGAGTTTTTTCTGCTACCTGACAGAGTTTTTTCTGCTACCTGACGGAGTTTTTTCTGCTACCTGACGGAGTTTTTTCTGCTACCTGACGGAGTTTTTTTCTGCTACCTGACAGAGTTTTTCCTGATACCTGACTGAGGTTTTCCTGAGATACCATGACTTTTCATCTGATGATTGAGACCTGACTTTGACGGCTGATGATGTCCTAAAATGTACACCGTACCTGTGTGATGTTACAAGTTCCTGCAGTGCCAGAATAAAGTTCCCGTTCCATGCAGAGAAAACCGGACTTTTTGTTTTGTTGTTGTTAGCGTGTTAGCCGCTAATTACGAGCCAAAATAGCACAATATCAGTGGTTTCTTTACTACGGTTCAGAGACCAGAGGCTGTGAAGGTAACAGAAAGACCACAGTTGAGCCTTTGTCTTTGTCTATTTTAAACACATTATTTAGGCTCAGGGGCTCCTGCTCCAGTTCGCGGATTTCGCGGAAAAATAAGGGATCACTGTACAGTTATTTTTGCTTGTATTTGCTGAAATCATTTCATTTATTTATTGTTCTGGATTGTTTTTTGCAAGAGTCTGAACCTGATTCGATGACCAGCGGGTCAGATTCGGTAACATTCGCCCGCTCGGCTGAATTAACACGCTTGTGCGTTTCAGCCAAACCGTTTCAAAGCGAACTGTGTCAAGTGGAGGAGGGTGATCCCGAAAAAGACGGGGCTGGTGGTCAAGGACGTGATCTGCCTCCCCAGAGCCCACTACATGGCCCAGCTGGACAGGTGAGGGCGTCGGCGTCACCTGTGCACGTTATTTTGGTGGCCTCAGTGTTTGAAGACTTTTCTGTTGAAGTGTTTCTCCCCTGACATGAGAGAGGGGACGCTGTCCTCAGAAGTGGGTCTTTTTGTCAAACTGATGCCAACTGCTGCATATTTTCACAGTTGAGTTGTGACCTTGTAAATATCCCTTAATGTTTCTTTTTTTTTTCTTTTTTTCAGACAAATGGCTCCAGAGAAGAAACGCGCCCTCTTGGCCGCCATGGGACTGAGCGCTCGCATCACCATCGACTACAGCTGGTCGGCCGGTCAGATGGAGAGTCGACTGGCGTTCCTGTTCCGGGGATGGTTCGTGTAAAAGAGCCGGACGAAGGTTTTCCTTCACGTATCTGCAGGTGTGTTTGTGATTTCACCAGCCCCCCCCCCCCCCCCCCCCCCCCCCCCCCCCCCCCCCCCCCCCCCCCCCCCAGGTCTGCATCCAGCACTGATATATGACGGTTTTGCGTTGCTGAAGTGCGTGCAGGGTTCCAGGGCTCTGTTCGTTCCCGACGCCCCTGCGGAGGGCTGGACCGGAGAGCAGGTGCTCAGGATCTGTGGACACGGTGCTTTGTATGTCCTCAGTCACCATGACTACCCACAGGTACTTTGAAACTTTCACCTGTTACGATCACTGCGAGCACAGCTGCAGTTAAAATGGATTTCAGTTCAGTTCTCACATGAATAATACCCACTAGGACTCCTTCGGTCAATGAAATCGTTATCCATCAACCTCACGGTCAGACAGTTGTACTTTCAGGTGTATTACAGTCTTTTTTTTTTTTTGCATTTTGTGGGCTAAACTCTCCTTGCAGGAATAATCTCAGTTTATGGCCTCCTGTAGGTTGAAATAGTGTCTTATGTGATGTCAAACTCTTATTGCACGTTCATCATCTACACAGTAAAATCAGAATACTCAAATTAACACTCTCAGATTTGATTTCAACACTTTTGAAGTGTCTATATGGGTCCACACCACAAAGAGTTAATTTAACTCTTTTTTTTTGAAGAGTTAGTACCTTAACACTAAGTTGGTGTAATTATTGACTCTTTTTGGAGTTAAAATTTAACACTTCTTAACACTAACTAATGTTACTTTATCTCAACACTTTATGTAGTGTTAGACATTAACTCTCTTTCGGGATTGTTGGTTAACTATACAAGTGTTACAGTCATTTTAACACTGTAAGGTGTAAAATTAGCTCTTCTGAATTACTAAAAAAATACTTAGAAAATAAGGTTTGCTAAAAATAATGCCATCATGTTTAGTTGAAACTCTTTAATTTCAAACATGCACTACAAATTAACATTTAAAACACTTTATCGGACACAATTCGTCATTAGCTAACTTAATGTTAACACTAACATAATGCTAACACCCCACAACCGACACACTGCTTATTGAGCGTTAGCTTGCTTAGCCGAGTTAACAACACAACAAAAATACGGTCTAAAACTTTTTTTTACCATAGCAGATACAGTCTTTACCATCAAATTACAAGTTTTAGCGAACCAAATGACGAACTAAAATCATCACTGCTTAGCGCGGCTAATGTGGCGACGTTACTTTACCGTGAGTGTCTCGCCATTGAAGACAGACCAGGTGCCAGAGGGGTAATATAAATATCAAAACCTTGCGCTAACATAAAGGTAGCTCATTTTAGTTACCGAACAATGTCGACATAAAACCACGATGAAATGTAGCTTAACGAGAGGCTCCTCAGTCGGTATGTAGCTCCTGTACCTGTGTAGCACGGTGGGGGCGGGGTCTGATTTACACCTGAAGTGTCACATCCACGTTTGGAGTTAAGAGTTAAATAGTTCAGAGTTGATGTTACTACAATGACACTTACAGATTTGATCTGAAGACACTTTGTTTTGACTCCAACTATTTGTAAACTTAGAGTTACATATAAGGGATTTGACTCTATTCAGAGTGGAATTAACTCTGCTTTTGCTTAGATTTCACCAACACCAGAAATATAATATATATATATATATATATATATATATATATATATATATATATATATATATATATATATATATATATATATATATATATATATATATATATATATATATATATATATATATATATATATCTATGTATATATATGTGTATATATATCTGTGTATATATGTATATATATATGTGTATATATATGTGTATATATCTGTATATGTGTGTATATATATATGTGTGTATATATATATGTGTGTATCTATATCTATATCGTCTATATATATATATATATATATATATATATATATATATGTGTGTATCTATATGTGTGTATATATATATGTGTGTGTATATATATGTGTGTATATATATATGTGTGTGTATATCTATCTGTATGTGTGTATATATATATATGTATGTGTGTATATATATATATGTGTATATATATGTATATGTGTATATATATGTGTATATATATATATGTATATGTATATGTATATCTATATATATATATATATATATATATGTATATGTATATATATATATAATTTGTTGTGTACAGCACGTTGGTTTAAAAATGTTCTTTTGCAAACAGGAGGACTCGGCGAGTGACGCGTCCGAGGTGAACAGGTAAAGTTGTCTCTGAGCAGAAACATTTGTACCAAAAGCCGAAGACATTTTCAGCAGTGAGTTTTGTCTCGATGCCAGCGAAGAGACGGACGTCCAGCTGGCGAGACAGATCCACCCCCGCATGTCCAGGAGTCCAGAGAGAGTGAGTTTATCCTCCTGATTGAAGCTCTTCTGTGATTCAGTTGAGAGGACGCCGACTTTATTTATTATTTTATTTTTTTGTGCAGCTCACGCTCAACCTGGACACCCTCCTGGGACTGTACAGGCAGGACGGCGTGCAACGCAAACGTGGAAGTGCACGTCCAGGCGAGGAGAGGGGACGTGCTCCACAGCGCTCTGAAGGCGGTGAGGAGGCGGGGCTTCTGCTTCAGGTGGACGCCCGTCGTCTCCTTCAGTGGAGAGAGCGAGGCCTGCGAGGAGCCCGTCAGGGAGTTCTTCAGGTTCTGATTATTTCACTGAAACCGCCACTCTGGACTCTTCTTCTGCTTAAAGCGTCTTTTTCTTTCGTGTTAAATTCATTTGAGCATGAAGTTGTGACTTGATGTCTGAGAGTTGACTTCCTACCTGCACAGGTTGGCTCTGCTGGAGCTGCAGCAGAGCTGTGTGTTCGAGGGACGTCCAGGACGTTTGTTCCTGACCTACGACCTCACAGCTCTGGAGGACCGGCGCTACTACGAGGCGGGCGTTCTCATTGGCTGGTCGCTGGCTCAAGGCGGTCCGGGACCTTTCTGTCTGCACCCCGTGTTCTACCAGGTCAGACGATCCACATTTTCGGTTTATTCTGCACGCTAGAGCTGGGCAGATCAATCCAAATATCGATAATATCGATACCAATGCTGGTATTGATATTGAATGATACTCATGTCAGATGCGCCAAGTCATTTTTGAGTTACGTGCAAATCCGGTTTAATATTTTCGGGGGGGGGGGGGGGGGGGGCTGTGCAAGTGGACCCATTTCGTGGGTCTGTTCTGGATTTCTTTGCTGTGTGGGGGGGTTTCAGTACACAGAAGGAGGAAAAATAAAGCAACTTGGTTTTAGTGTACAGGAGGAAAATGAATAAAACCATCAATGACTTTTCTGTTTTGTTTGATCAGAACTTTTCCTGCCGTGTTACAGGTTCTGTTCAGAAACAATCAGTTCAGGTATGTGAATAAACACTTATCTTTCGATGCAAATATCTTATTTCTCAGCCTGGATACCGGCGGCTTACAGTCCGGTGCGGCTTATATGTGACAAAATATATATTTCCTTTATTTTAATGGGTGCGGCTTATATTCGGTTGCGGCTTATAGTCCAGAAAATATGGTAGTTGTCGTCACTGAAGGTCTGAACCAGTTCAGTTGATTGAATGAACCAGTCAGGTGTGTTTCTGCTGGTTGGAACAAAAACCTGCAGCCACACGGACCTTTAATGGATCAGTTTGACACGCCTGATCTATTGTGACCTCTGGACACGCCTTCCTTTTCTCTAAAGTTCCTTTTTATTCAAGTTTCTTTTTTTTTTTTTTGCATTTCTTCTTCAGTTTACACTGCAACAATAAAATTTCTCTTAATGGATTAAAAAAATATGGTTTAATTTGATTGGAATCCCTCCCAACTGTGCAGATGCTCATAATCCACTCTGACTTTCACCACTTAAACTGAATAAACCAGTTAGACGCTTCAGATGACTTGATTTATCCCAGAGAGAGACTAGTTTGTCACTGCATCCAGGTTAGATGCTGTGTTTTTTAGTAAAACAGCCGTATTTATCTTTTTGCTAAGACTAAGGGCCCGATCTTCAGCCAGATCTCCTAAAGCCACTATTTAGCGGGTAGCGGGAGGGGCGTTCCCCCGCAAAGAACGCAATCTTCCACCTAGCTAAACCCGCTATCCCACCTGCGCTACCTGCTACATTATACATAGGAGTGGTTAGGACGTTCCACCTGTTAAACCAATCAGTGCGTCAGTAGCCATTACCTTTTAAGAGCAGGTTGCGCTACCCGCTAACCGCTATGTAGCGTCTTTTCATCCAGATTAGAGCAGCTCTCGTGTGCAGCTTGTCTGGGACTCTGCTGTAGAGCTTCCTCCTCTTCTTTCCTCCTCCTCCTCTGCACTGATATATACATATAAATATTTTTACACAGACAATTCCTATCAGCTACCTGAAAGTCCCAGATAGTCGGTGTCCTCCCAGTAAACACGCTCTGGTTTAAGCCGTTTAAGACGATCTCTGCCATTTTCTCAGGGGTTCAACTGAGGCCAAATCACGCTTTTTATACAAGAGTTAATTCCAGAGGTAGAGCCGTTTGTGCATGTCCACATGTGACCAGGTGGACGCACATTGAGTTGAGTTGAGTTTGAGTTGAGTTTAACTTTATTGTCCACTATGGAAATTTGTTTTAGACATCAAGTACATGCATAGCATATAGAAACGCATACGATCAACAGAACACAATAAAAACGACAGACTCAATATCACAATAAAATGAATAAAAACCAAGCAGCAGTGAACGACATTGCACGTGCCCAAGCGAATTTGCACTTATCCCAGAGCCTCATATCATTATTATAATACAATGCGGGAAGAACTCCTGACCCCTACCTGTCCTGATGGGGGACACTGCCCCCTAGAGGGAGGACAGGTAGTTTATTTAACAGGGACAGGGAAGTGGGGAGAAAAGAGAGTTTGTAACGGTTACTCTTACATTTGCTGGCCCTGAACCGTTTCCTGGAAGGCAGGAGCTCGTACTCAGAATGTAAGATATGTGAGGGGTCTCGAAGGATGCTACTGGCCAAAACTACCACCCTCTCCTCATAGATGGTCTGGAGATGTGGGTAGCTCTTGTTCCCAGTAATCTTCATTGCCATTTTGATCATGCTGTTGATTTTGCTCTTGAGCTGAACAGAAAGAGCGCCATACCATGCTGCCATACTGTACCTGATTAAACTACCAAGTACAGCATTATAAAACATCATCATGATGGTAGAGCTTACTCCAAAAAGTCTCAGCCTGCGAAGAAAGTGCAGCCTCTGTGCCAGTTTGCTGCATAAATAGTCAACATGCATGTTCCATTTCAGTAGATTATCCATTTTGACCCCCAGGTACTTGTAAGAGTTTACCTGCTCAATGCTGTCCCCCCCAATAACTACAGGTGCGTGATCTGTGACTTTTTTGGGATCAAATATCATTTCCTTGGTCTTAAGGGTATTTAAAATCAAGTGGTTACTGTCACACCAGTCCACAAAAGATGTAAAAGATGTTGATGCCACTTGGACGCGCCAACATGCGGATTGTGGGTCTGACCACCCGAAACCCGCAATCGCAAGATACCGAGTTTGCAGAAAGGGCAAAAGACACGCCTATTGCCACACCCACAATGTTAGTAAGGGAGTCGGCATAGCAGGTAGCGGCTTTAGTGAGCGGAAGATTGCATTAGCAGTTAGCAGAGTTTCCTATAGTTGCAATTTTGGGGTAGCAGCTAGTGGTTAGTGGCTTTAGGGAGGGGAAGGTTGCATTAGCGGTTAGCAGAGGTTCCTTTAGCTGCAATTTTGGGGTAGCGGCTAGTGAGTAGCAGCTTTCGGGAGCGGAAGATTGCATTAGCGGTTAGCAGAGGTTCCTATACCTGCAATTTGGGGGTAGCGGCTAGTGGGTAGCGGCTTTAGGGAGCGGAAGGTTGCGTTAGCGGTTAGCAGAGGTTCCTATAGCTGCAGTTTGGGGTTAGCGGCTAGTGGGTAGCGGCTTTAGGGAGCGGAAGGTTGCGTTAGCGGTTAGCAGAGGTTCCTATAGCTGCAGTTTGGGGGTAGCGGCTAGTGGGTAGCGGCTTTAGGGAGCGGAAGGTTGCGTTAGCGGTTAGCAGAGGTTCCTATAGCTGCAGTTTGGGGGTAGAGGCTAGTGGGTAGCGGCTTTAGGGAGCGGAAGATTGCATTAGCGGTTAGCAGAGGTTCCTATAGCTGCAGTTTGGGGGTAGAGGCTAGTGGGTAGCAGCTTTAGGGAGCGGAAGATTGCATTAGCGGTTAGCAGAGGTTCCTATACCTGCAATTTGGGGGTAGAGGCTAGTGGGTAGCGGCTTTAGGGAGCGGAAGATTGCATTAGCGGTTAGCAGAGGTTCCTATAGCTGCAGTTTGGGGGTAGAGGCTAGTGGGTAGCAGCTTTAGGGAGCGGAAGATTGCATTAGCGGTTAGCAGAGGTTCCTATACCTGCAATTTGGGGGTAGTGGCTAGTGGGTAGCGGCTTTAGGGAGCGGAAGATTGCATTAGCGGTTAGCAGAGGTTCCTATACCTGCAATTTGCGGGTAGCGGCTAGTGGGAGGTGTACGATTGGGGCCTAAAACTTAATTTTGACAATGAGCAGAAAAGTTCTTGGAAGTTGTCACCCTTTTTATTTTCTTCCTGCGCGTCACTTTCACTGGTAATTTAAAGCTGTACTCACTAATAAAAGTATTTTAGCAGGAAATCACTGACTAAGCATTTCACACAGAAAACCAGTTTCCTGTTATTTTATAACCTGTGTTTTTTTAAATGTAATCTTAAACATTCAGCAGCTAAAGAACCACGTTTGAATAAATCTGCTAACACTTGGTGGTAACTTTTGTAAACTGATACGGTTGAACAGGACAAACCTGTTCGGTTGCAGAATAAACCAAGTGATGCAGCTTCAGCTTCCCATGATGAAACACACGTGCGTACGTTTGTATTTTAACGTGCGGTGTTGGATTTGTACGACGGCTCACAGCTGTCCGCAGATCTCGTCATTTACTTGTTTTCATGTGTGTTTTCGTTGCCACAGCTGTTGTGTTGCCAGAATCCATCGATGGAGGACTTGAACTGGATGGACATTACTGATGCTGAAGCACAGATCCGATTACAAGAGGTGACATTTACACACCTGCGCTGAAACCTTTTCTCCTGGGACATGACACAAAAACATTATTTTCAACCCATTTTCAAGCAAAATTAGAAGTTTCACATCTAAGAGATGTAACTATGCTGCTCTGCTTTAATTAATGGGTGTAACTTGGATAAGAAGCTCTCTCTCTGCCGTTTTTGTGACAGCTGCACGGCTGCAGCGACGTTAAACTGCTGTCTCCCAGTCTCTGTGACTGGGTGTCGAGTTGTGGGATTCCTGGGATCTATTCGGCCCGCTCTGATGAGATACCGGCCATCTACGCCCGCTTGGTGAAACACTACACCTACCACAGGTGAGGTGATCTGGCTCCTAATGCCAGGAACAACTTCTCTATGAATACTGTATTTGGCCCGAATTTAGGACGACTCTGATTATAAGACGACCCCTATTTTTCATATATCATTTTGGGAAAATAAAAATATGATGAAGGCAATAAGGTTATTCATAAAACAATTTTCTATTGTGCAATTACTATAGAAAAAAACTCCCACAGATATAACATTCTGCTGTATTGTTAAACATTTTAATGATCTCATCTTTTTTACGAATATTAGAATATGACTCTGAATAAGCTACAACCATGTAGTTCAGTAACTGCATAACTGTTGAAGTTGAGTTTTATTCAAGAAGAACATAAATAATTTAGTCTGTAAAAAAACTACTTCTGGACTCCAACAAAACTTTTAAAGCCGTTTGCTCGAGTTAGCTGCGTGGTTCCTCCGTTCTGACTGGTTACCTCGGTACGGCTCCATCTAGTGACGCTAATCAAATCAAATCAAACTTTATTTATAGAGCGCTTTTCATGCCCTCAGGCAACACAAAGTGCTTTACATTTAAAAAAAAAAAAATATATATATATATATACACACACACAGTCATGGAAAAAATTATTAGAGCACCATTTTTTCTTCAGTTTCTTGTTCATTTTAATACCTGGTACCACTAAACGTCATCATGTGACTAAAACAGACAGAAAAGAAAACACTGAATGCATAAAAGCAGTGTTTTTGGCAGTACAACGCCATAGCTATTGATGTAAAAACTTAAGTGATTTAGGTTATAATCAAGAAAACCATGGAAAATGGTAAGATATCAGCTCTTAAATAAAACTCTTATGAGCAATCTTTGTGGTTATCGTTATGTTTGTCCAAACAAATGTACCTTTAGTTGTACCAGGCATTAAAATGAACAAGAAACTGAAGAAAACAAGGGGGGTCTAATCATATATATATATATATATATATATAGATATATATATATATATATATATATATATATATATATATATAATGAAAAAATGATAAAAAAAAAACAATGCAATTAAAACAAAATAAAAGCCGTCACACACCCCAAAGTCGCAAAGCCATCCTGCCATTACCCCTCACCCCCCCATGCACCACAAACATAACAAAACTCCATCTTTTTTGTCATTTTTGAGGATAAAGTACTTCTATTTAAATAAATAAATATCAAAATATCAAAACAAATATCAAAACACCTGGCTTGGCACTGCTGTGAAGTAACGATAACTTGGGGATCTATTCACCCCAGGAGCCCGCCCCCCCACATCCAGATGTGTAATTACAATGGAAAAGTCTAGTCCTCGATTATAAGACGACCCCCATTTTTAAGATTATGATTTCTAGAATAAAATACCGTCCTATATTCGGGCCAGTACGGTACTTCTTTCATCTGCATGTGTGAGGATTTCTTCAGGAAGCGACTTTAATTCCCCGCTGAATTTCAGAGTGGCCAGTATGATCTCCCAGTTCGTTGAGGGGCTGAACAGCTGCGGCAGGTTGTGGGATCTGGTGAGGTCCCACTGGGAGATGTTCCTGCCGGTCATGATGAGCACGCACCACCAGCAGCAGCAGCGACCTTTGACCCTGGAGGAGTTCAAACGGCTCTTCACCGTGTGCTACAGCCCCCCAGACTCTGAGCTCAGGGCGGCTGAGGAGAGGCCACGGTCTGGCACTGGGAGGCCATCCTCACCATGGTAACTGGTAAGCGCCGAGGGTGGTGGGCTCTGGGAGCAGAGAGCGTAGTGCCCTTAAGGGTTCGGGGTACAGTGATCCCTTATTTTTCACGGTTAATGGGGACCGGCGAATCAAAATCCACTAACTGGAGCCGGAGCCCCCCGAGCCTCAATAATGTGTTTAAAATATGTTTAAAAACCGCAAAAAAATAGCGAAACAAGACAAAGGCTCAACTGTGGTCTTTCTGTTTCCTTCACAGCCTCTGGTCTCTGAACCGTAGTAAACAAACCGCTCTTTCATCTAACCTCGTTTTCATTCTGCCGTCCCACGACACACACGCTACATTACCCATAAGGCCACTACATTACCCATAAGGCCACCTTCTTAAAGGGGCCAGGCTGGCTCACAGCCAGTGTTGCCAGATTGGGTGGTTTCCCGCCCAATTGGGCTACTTTTGATTACAGCTGGCGGTGAAAAATGCATTGGGCGGGTTTACACAATTTGGGCTGCTTTTACCAACATCTGGTGGGGTTTTTTTTTATATTGTGAAAACAGCACAACAAGTATAAAAAATATTTAATCGCAGTGAGTTATTCAGTCGCTGTAACAACGCGCTACCATGACGTCACCTCAACAAACCTTAGTGCGCCGATGCAGACGTCTGAGGCAGAAGCCTGCTCTCTCAACTCAAAGTGGTAGGCTAATCTGTTAGCAAAATAAGTAGGCTATCATGCAGAAAATGTAAGAAATGGTGTTTACGTGGTTGATGTTACTGCACTGTGTTAACTTGAGCCTGGCACTGGGATACACGATGTGAATTTTTGCACATTTTCTATGACATGCACTATGATAAAATACAACTATTCATTTAGGCTTAATTGTTGAACACTGTAAATGCATTTAAATCCACGTTTATTCAAATATGAGATGATTTCGTATGAAAACACTTATTGGGTGATTTTTTTTTTTTTTCCTGAAGTGGGCGGGTTTTGGAACGTGATTGGGCGGAAATGGCTCAACCAAATCTGGCAACACTGCTCACAGCATTTCTTTGCTGCGAGAGAACGCGCACAACATCCTGTGATGTTTCCCCAATTTTTTCTTGATTTTTTTTTTTTTTTTTTTTTTTTTAAATATTATATATTTCTGAAAAAATAACTAAAAACGCGGAACTTAAAGTGCGAATTGGCGAGGGATCACTGTATTTCCCGTGGAGCTGTGAGAGCGCTCTAACTGATGTTTCCTTCTGCTGTGCCATCAGATTACCAGGTGGATTTTTCCTTACAAGACCTCCTCATCTTCATCACCGGAGCTCATCATCTTCCTCCTCTTGGGTTCCTCAAACCGATCTCGCTGTGTTTTTACTCCCAGGTCGGTGTCCGTCAGATCAACGTGAAAATATCGCAAAGTATTCCTGTTTTTACACAAAAATAGTCTCAGGTGGAAAAATAAGAGCAGTGTGTTTAAAAAAAAATAAAATAAAAAAGTGAGTTGAGCTTAAATATTATTTTTAAAGGCTGTTATCTCCAAACACGCAACTGCACCGGGAACACTGCATATTCTATTCAAAATTAAAACAGAAAATGTTAATAAAATGTATTATTTTACAGCAAGTGAAGAAAAGGGAAAAAGGGAAACAAATCAGGTCTTTATTTAAGGACGAAGGCAGCTAACGTTCCTGCTGGTCATCGTGCGTTTACGTAAACATTCTGGGTCATTCCAGACATTGTTCAGAACAACATACTTGGATTTTAAAAAAGTTGATTTGGAGAAGGGAAAACGTATGAAGAAGTGTAGAAAACGACAGGCTCTTTAGCTGAAATAATCTCGAATGCTTTAAAGTGGCAGCTAAAACCAGAAGGGTCTGGAAAAAAAAAGGGAAAACGCAGACTCAGCCATCGATCAGAGAAGGTTTAAAGTTACCTGTGAAGACTGAAATAATTAAGACGTCTATGTGAAGGAAGTCACTGCAGACAGTGAAGCACGGCAGAGGAAGCATCATGATGAGGGGATGTGGCTCTATTTATCACACACCAGGGATTATGGGTCATCTTGAATACATCAGAGTACTTGAAGAGGTCACGTTGTCTGATAACGAAGAGGAAATGGGTGTTTGAACGAGATAACGACCTCAAACACTCCAGTCAGACCAGACCGATCCTGGACCTGGACCCAGTAGAAGACTGGTGGGGTGACATCATCAAAAACCAAGAACGGCAGAGCTACTGTTGGATGTGGTCCAGCGGTCCTGGACCGGGATACCTGTTCACAGGTGACCGAAGCCGGTCGACTCCATGAACTCGGATGTGAAGCAGTGAACAGAAACAACTAAATATTAGTTCAGTGACTCACAGGAAACATAAATCTGCAGGTCGTCAAATCTTCAGTGCGTTTGCGTGTTTGAAAAATAACCATGACAAGGATTTTGAGCTTTACTCACCTTTTTGAACACACTGCTGCTATTGTGAACCCAACTGAGGGCAGCATTTAGCCTTGGTGAGAACATTTAAAGTAGTGTTTAGCTCAGGTTTCCAGACTCTCCAGAAAACTAGTATTTAATTATTGTTAAAATATATAATTCTTTGAGCAGAGCACAGTCGGTCAAGTTATTTATTTTTATTACACCTTTATTTAACCAGGCATGTTAATTGATAACCAGTTCTCATTTAGAGTGATGACTATTTAACCTGCTGCTGTAAGTTCACTTGATCTCAATTGCTGTCTTTATGAAAAAAAAAAAAAAAAAAAAAAGCTTAACTGGTAATTCCAAGAGGCTTTTTTGCTTCTTTCAAAACACTGTTTCATAGATGCTGGGGGGCTAAAATATATGCTATGCTATATATGCTAAAATATAATTTCTCTCTTTGGTCCATCTTAACACGAGTTCAGCTGAAATTGTGTGTTTAATACTGCAGTCGTTCATTCAGTCTTCAGTCTTTATTTTTGAGCTTTAAACTTGCAAATGTCCAGTTCAGGTTGTGCAGTTGCCACCCGCTAACCGACGGTGCAACTGGCCCATCGTGTCTATGGAGAACATTTTTCACTTAAAAAAAAAAACTCTAAATACTTATTTCTTTTGCTACAGTCGTTATAAAACTACTTTACAGAACAAAATTAAAAAAATCAAGTAATAGTAGAGAAGTTTTAATTTATCGAAAATAACAGTATGTTAATGAAAATCAAGGCCCCAATAGTACACTTCCTGCTAGCCGCTACCCACTAGCTGCTAGCTGCATATTGCGGGTTTAGGAACCTCTGCTAACCGCTAATGCAATCTTCCGCTCCCTAAAGCCGCTAGCCGTTATGCCGACTCCCTTACTCACATTGCTCCATAGCGGTAAGCGGGTAGCGCAACCTGCTCTTAAAGGCAATGGCTACTGATTAGAGATCCGCGGATGACGTATATTTTAACCCGCAACCGCTTCTTAAAATCTCTATCCACCCGCTATCCATTTGCAGGAACGTTTTTTGACCAATTTTCAAAAACCGAACCGACCCCAGGGGGGAAGAATAGGGAAAAATGGAGGGAGGAGGAGGAGGAGGAGGAGGAGGAGGAGGAGGAGGAGGAGGAGGAGGAGGAGAGGAGGAGGGGAGGAGGAGGAGGAGGAGGAGGAGGAGGAGGAGGAGGAGGAGGAGGAGGAGGAGGAGGGAGGAGGAGGGAAGGACGGAAGGAAGGAAGAGGAAGGAAGGAAGGGGGAAGGAGGGATTCCTTCAGGTATGGAGGGCTTGGGAGGAGGCTTTCTTAGGGGGAGGGCTTTTTTCTTTCTTTCTTTCTTTCTTTCTTTCTTTCTTTCTTTCTTTCTTTCTTTCTTTCTTTCTTCTTTCTTTCTTTCTTCCTTCCTTCCTTCCTTCCTTCCTTCCTTCTTCTTCTTCGAGTGCTTCAACCGCAACCCGCCCGAATTTAATTACAGTTTTATTTTTTGACGAGTCATCCGCCCGATATGCAGATTATCCGCTCCGCCCGCGGGTGCGCGGTTCAACCACACAGGTGGAACGCCCTAACCACTAGCGCAGGTGATATAGCGGGTTTAGCAAGGTGGAAGATTGCTTTCTTTGTGGGGGAATGCCCCTCCCGCTACCCGCTATCCCTAAATAGCAGCTTTAGGTGATCTGGCGGAAGATCGGGCCCCATGTCTTTGCTGCTCAGTTACAACAAAGTTCGACGTACAAATAAGAGCATCTGTGAGACAAATTCCTGATTATTTTAGATTATTAAGTGTGGGCCGCGGCCCCCTGGTGGGCCGTCGCGGTACTACAGGTGGGCCGTGAGAGCTCATTAAAATTAAACAAATATATTTTCAATTCTGTCTTTTTTTTTAAATGTTTTCAGTTACTGTAAAATATTAACGACATGATTTAAAAACATTAAGAAGTAACAAAACAAACCAGTTAAGTTTGTTTAAGTTATTCTCCCGTCATCTTAATTTAATATGACAAATGTCATCTTATTTGTTGACCCCTTACATTGATATTGGAACGTAGCTTTTAGTCCTGTATGTTGATCACAGTCGTGATTAAAGGTTTCGGTGGGCCGCGGAGATTTTTCACATTTCAGATTGGGCCTTGGTGTTCTGAAGTTTGGGAATGACTGATCTAGATATTTTAAATCTGGGTCGATCTGAGAACTGGGCCTCTTCTAGAGGAGCTTTTGGACCTGGTGGATTATGATATGGGTATGAAAATATTACCTTTCAGGTGGGCTGTTATTTCTGGAAAAATGACACATCTGTTGATATTTGAAACATTACACGGACCGTTGCCCCCCCCCCCACCCACCACCACCACCACCACCACTTTGTTCAAAATTTATGGACTGTTTGAAGCTAATGAACGGAGGGAGGATCTACTCAATAAATGGGACGAGAAGTGATCTGGTTTAGAAACTGTACAATTGCTCACCCTACTTTTAAACCTAAAACCATAAATATCAGCATCCTGATACATTTTGTCATCAAAATTCTTCATTTTTCAGCTCCTAGAAAAGGAAAGTAAAAGGATCCCGCGTGACGACGGTTGTCTGTTTAAACTGAAAACATGTTTTCTGCGTACGTGGCGTCGCGTCTCTGTTTCTGTTTTTGGAGTGAGACGCTCACGCCACATTTCCTTCCCTGTGAATCAACATTTCAGGACGCGACGTCAGATGTGCGTCTGCCCCGCGTCTCCGTGGGTTCCCTGGAGCTCTTCCTGCCCAGGGGGGTGGCGGGAACGGCGGACCTGCTGGCGCTGCTGAGCAGAGCCTTGCAGAAGGCTGTCGGCTTGACACACCTGATTGATGATGAAGATGATAAAGACGATGTAGCTGATGATGATGATGATGATGTAGCTGATGATGATGATATAGATGTAGATGATGATATAGATGTAGATGATGATGATGATATAGATGTAGAAGAGGACTGCACAGACGTAGTGACATGATCATGAGGTGGAGGACCTAACGGATACTTTGTCAGGTCCTGAGCTCAAAAGTTGCTTAATGTGCCGAGTCTGACAGCTTTTAATGATGAAGAGTCTGAGTATTTTAGTGGCTGTGGACACGATGGTAATTCTGTCATGAACAATATCATCTGAGAAGCTTGGGAGAGAAATACGAGACCTTTATTGTTGTAAATGTGGAGATATGCTGGCTTTTGCTGACACAGGAAAGGGGAATTCCTTTTAAATTTTTTAGAGTGGTTTTTAATAATTAATCCACAGATGAATGACAGTTCAAAGGTCATGTAGTCTGAACACAACGACACCTTCACGCTGCTGTTTCATCAACCTCCAGAACCAGTCTGACAAACTGTACAATTCACATTTATGTGTCTTTCATTTATTTTCTGCACCCTTTAAAATCAAATTTTGAATAAAGGTTCTTTCTGTAAGATGTATTATAGTGTAAAAATAAACGATTTAACTCCAGATACTTGGTCTTGTACATTCCTGCATTATAACCTTACAAACCTGATAATCTTGTATAATTTGTCTGGTTTGAGTTGATGGAAGGATGTTGGCAATATCTAATTTATAAAAGATGTTTTTAAAGTGCTAAATGACCGCAGCAGAACAGTTTGATAAATTATAACATCATCTGGGGAAAGAGCTAAGAAGAAAGAAATGGTTTATCCCACTTCAATTTGTCACAATTCTAGATATTTCACACGTGAACAACTAGAAAGGTCAGCTTGCTAAATGAAACGGTGTATCTGAACAATCATTCATTTTCGTTTCGCTCTGTATAAATAATACATCTTGGATTTTCCTGTCTTTGTATCTGCAGCATTTTATTCCATTCTTTTAAAATAGAGTATATTCCACAAATATTTACACTTTCAAACAAATTGGTCCTCGTCACAAGGAGAAAGAAAAGTAGATGCATCATAGTTTCCTGCTTCAGGGTAACATTGTCATACACTTGGTATGAGGAACCGGCCGAGGTTACTGCTGCCGGTTTCCTCATTGATGTATCGTTAAATGGAAATGTGTGAACAAGAGGTTCGGGGTAACCTGGTTTGTCAAGGTGGCATCTGGTTTATCAAAGATAATTAGAGCTGGGAATTTCAGACACCTTGCATTAATATAAATTTAAAATATTTCACTTCAGACTGTTCCAGTACCTAAAAATCTCATTTTTCTGTCCTGCTTGACAATAGATCAGTTACTCTAACCAAGTGCTTCTAAATTATTTTCTGCTGCCCCCCAGGAAGAAAAAAAACAATTTGCGCCCCCACCACCCACCGCAACTATAATTGTTATAATTTGACTATAAAATTATTATAAGTACACCTCTGCATAACACTGTATCCCTATTAACATTAAGGGAAACAAAAAAGGAAGATCACCATAACAATGAATAACTTTAATAACTAAATTAACTTAATTTAAAGTACATTAATCCAACCGTAGTCACAGTGAAGCCAAGCGCTACATCAGCATCGTCATATTTCCTCGTCTAAACTTTCTGCTGACTTTCGTTTGTCTCATTATCTCCATCTCTCTTTTCATCCCTTTTAAATAATCCTCCGTGGTGTCTCTTGAGGGTTTGTTCACTTTATATCTCCTGCTCTGTGCTGTGTGTGCGCATGTCCGTGCAAAAAAACCGACACAATATAGCTAATACTCCCTGCGCACACTGTGACAATGAGAGTGCCACTGCCCCCTACTGGAGCATATGTGTAATTACATTTTATTTAAGAACGGCAAAAAAAATAAAGCATGTTTCCCGGGATCACACTATTCATGCTCAATGGTGTACAATGACACGTTAAGGTTTAAAGTAGATATGTAAATTATTAACAATTGCCTGACATTACTTTAATAACACAAGTACTTCCTTAAAGTCTTGTATTCCATGGAAGATTTCTGTACTTGACCTTCTATGGATGACCTCTAAGTCTTTGAATGGCTGTGACGGTGACCATGTGGGCTGTTCCATTCAGGATCTGGTCTTGGAAGAACTAAATGGTTTAAAAACAGCCGAAGATTAAATTCTGAACCTTTATTTATATTATCACTGAAAGCAAAAAGTAAATACAAATTTTTTACATACCTGTTTAACAAGGTCCGTGATGGTTTCATTGCTGAGCGGTCCATATGATGTTAACTTCATCCGTAGATGTATCAGTCCTGGTTGAGTTTTAAAAAAATGCATGGATAAATTAATAAAATAAAAAATAAAACACAAATATGTACAACTGATGACATGCTACAATGATGGCTTGTAAAAAGACAAAGCTCAATATTATACTTTATAAAAGAAGGATAAAACTATAATAAATCAAGCGTGAAGAATACTTTTGAGGCATTGTGCAAATGGTAAAAAACAGGAAATATTTTGTGCTGTTTATGCTGTTTACAACAACCAGTCCAGTTGTGTCAGTGGCAGGGACAGTTAATAAAGACTAAACATGTACCTTGATTTGTTTCCACTCTGGCTGTTGTTGATCTTGGGAGTGGTGTTGCACCTGCAGTTGTCGTATTTGGTGTCACGCTCTTTGGGATTGTAGGTGTGCTTACATTTGTTGTAGCTTCAGGAAGTGTTGTGATGGTGACTGTGCCAGCTGTCATTGTTGAGGCTGTAGTTGTGGCAGCAGATGTTGTTTGGGCTTTGCTGGTAGAAGTTTTTGTTGTTGGGGTTGTAGTTGAATTAGCTTTTGTTGTTGGGGTTGTATTTCCCTCAGCTATTGTTGTTGGTGTTGTAGTTGCCTCAGCTTTTGTTGTTGGTGTTGTAGTTGCCTCAGCTTTTGTTGTCGGGGTTGTTGTTGACTCAGCTTTTGTTGTTTGGATTGTAGATACTTCAACTATTGTTAATGGGGTTTTAGTAGCTTGAGTTTTTGTGGGTTTGGTTGTAGTTGCCTTAGCTATTGTTTTTGGTGTTGTAGTTGCCTTTGGTTTTGTTGTTGGGGTTGTGTTGCCTCAGCTTTTGTTGTTGGGGTTGTTTGCTTCAGGTTTTGTTGTTGGGGTTGTTGGTGCCTCAGCTTTTGTTGTTGGGGTTGTGGTGCCTCAGCTTTGTTGTGGGTTGTAGTTGCCTCAGCTTTTGTTGTTGGGGTTGTAGTTGCCTCAGCTTTTGTTGTTGGGGTTGTTGTTGCCTCAGCTTTTGTTGTTGGGTTGTAGTTGCCTCAGCTTTTGTTGTTGGGGTTGTAGTTGCCTCAGCTTTTGTTGTTGGGTTGTAGTTGCCTTCAACTTTTGTTGTTGGGGTTGTAGTTGCCTCAGCTTTTGTTGTTGGGGTTGTTGTTGCCTCAGCTTTTGTTGTTGGGGTTGTTGTTGCCTCAGCTTTTGTTGCCAAAGTTGTATTTGCCTCAGNTTGTTGGGTGTTGTTGCCTCAGCTTTTGTTGTTGGGGTTGTAGTTGCCTCAGCTTTTGTTGTTAGGGTTGTAGTTGCCTCGGCTTTTGTTGTTGGGGTTGTTGTTGCTTTAACGATTGTTGTTGGGGTCCTCAGCTTTTGTTGTTGGGGTTGTAGTTCTTTAACCTGTTGTTGTTGGGGTTGTTGCCTTAGCTGTTGTCGTTGGGTTTGCAGTTTTTTCTGTTGTTGTTGGAGTTGTAGCTGAATCAGATGTTTTTGTTTGTGACGTAGTCGCATCAGTGCTTGGGGCTTCACTGGTTTTTGTTGGAGTTAAAGTTGCAGTTGTAGTCTGGGCTACAGTTGCTGCAGCATTTATTGATAATGTTGTTGTGGTCATGTCTGTTGTTTGTTCACTTGGCAGTGCACTTGTGGCTGTCAAATAAGTTGCATATCAACATCAATTTGTTCGTCAGTCCAATGATCATTTTATTCTCTATCCACTCTGTATCTTGTAGAGTACAATTATTTACATGAATTTTTGTATGTTTTTTTTTTTATCCCTTCTTTATAGAATTACAATTTTATTGACTTTAAAGATAACATTATTTTATGCTTCACCTACTAAATTTACTTTATATATATACTTTACATTATATCCAATTTTTACATGTGCAGTCAATCGTAGCCATTGTCAGTAATAAAAATAAATAGCCTTTTTTATTACATGTGTCACCTTTTCTCACGTTTCATAATTTATTTTTGTTTCGACTGACTTTCTGTTTGCAGACATTAATTCATACTTTTGTTTATCAGTCCTCAATGTCCTTGGCAGAGGCGTTCAAGCATGAAGTTCTCTCTTCAGGTTTTGAATCAGCAGAAGTCAACCTGCTTTAATAAAGTCTTTTTAATTATTTGCTACTCAACTCAAAATCATATAAATATATTGGTTTGTTAAGTTTAACCATAGCTATTATTTGGTAAATGTAAATGTGTATTTTCTTTAAAGAACAAATGAATCAATTCTTTCTGTTTTCCTTTTATTTCTCCCTGTTTGTACAAGTCCTAAGGAAATCAGTCCACTTTCTTTTATCTTTTTTTTCTCTTATTTCCCTCTGGGTCGGGGGATGAAAACCAAAGAAAACGTATGGTACATCATATTTTTATATTTGAAATTTATGACACATGTTAATTACAACTTACTTAGTACTCTTATGTCACAGTAATAGTTTAGAAAGTGCAAAAGTACAACTGTCTTCTTCTGTCTATAACCCAAATATCATGAACTGAAACAATGAAAACCATTAAATTTTTACTTATTAATATTTACCTTGTGCAGTACATGTGTGAAAGTATCCAAGAAAAAATATCAAACAAAAGATTTTCTTGCCCATGTTGTATGGTGCTTCTCCTCATTCGCCTTCATTTGGACAGTTTTTTTTTTCCTTTCTTTGATAGCGGATTGTGTTTGGATTGCCATTCGCTCCTCCTTCAGCTATTCAAAGGGGAGTGACAAGACTGGTGACAGTTGATTTTTTTCCTTTTAAATAACCTTAAATCTAGGTAAGGTCAACAATAAATAAGAAGAAGGAAGAAAAAATAAATCACAAGGTGCCCTGTGTCTTTGAAAGGTCTACATTGTCCTCACAGTGCAGTTCTATGAACAGTTCTTGTAAAGTAATTCAATATGTTTAGCTGTTGCACAGTTACCTGAAAAAGAAACTACCCTTTTCCAGCTTTAAGGTTTTACATGTGGGTGTCGGATGTCGCCAACCCAGAAATCCCAATAAAACACGACCATGCCACTTTATTTGGGTCTGCCCAGGCTTGAAGGTTAAAGCCTTTCAGATTTGTAGAAAGATATCCAGCATCCCCTTATTTATCTCTAACCAATTCTGTATCTCCAAAGTGGGTGAAATGGGACAAGACTGTGGACTCCACAATGTCCCGGGACCTGAAGTGTACTTCCACATAGACATTGTCCTGAAGAAGGTTGACCAAGTTTTGCCTGCCTCAAGAACTGCTGGTCATCTGTTAAACTGCCATTATCCAGTCTGTCCTGAACAGAAACAGAATACAATGAAGAGTCAGGTGTGCAGAAAAGGCCTGGTCTCCATCCAGAACCTGAACTGATCCGGGGTCAAGAAGAAAGCAGGTGACATCACTGCAGATCCCTCATATCCCACACTAACGGTGAATTCCAATTCGTCCCTTAATCCTCAGTCTCAAAATTCAATTTTTGGGTGAATTCCAATTCCTCCCTTAACCATCACACCCCTTGAGTGCAGTTACATCTTCGGACTGTGGGGGGCGGCCTTACGCCAAAGCTACGTCCAGTCTATCAAGAACACGACGGTGACGGAAGTAGAAAAAAAATTGGAGAACAAGCAGAAAAAGAATGAGGCATTTATATTTGTTTTTGTTTTTTTAAATCTTATTTATATTTTTATTAACTATGAAAATACTTACATCCGTAACTAGCTTTCTCGTCACCATCCTTGTCAAAGATGTCTTGGCAAAAATTCGCAATGCCTTCTGGGTAGCCCTTACTCCCTAGGGTGGTGCCGGAGAATCTCACTACTAAGGGTGATACAGCCCTCAAACTTTTCCTTCAACTTGACGTTCTGAGAATCGGGACAGAACTTGCACTTAGCGGGAGTGCGCATTTTTGAGATTGAGGGTTAAGGGAGGAATTGGAATTAACCCAAACTGTTCAAGCTTCTCTGCACTTTGCACCAAAACAACCAGACGTGAGTTTCTTCCCCCAGACTGTCACTTTGATGAACTCTACTCGAGTCTGATTTATACTTCTGCATTAGAGCTACATCTGAGACACACCATAGTGTGAACCCTATGCCGTAGAAATGGGCGTGGCCTGATGCGCACCTCTCTCCAATGTAACTGTGCATCACAGACTGCAAGAAATGTGATTGGTAGATTTGCTCTTTGTCTTCAAATTTCCCACCTATACATTTTTCAGCTCCAACTTACGTAAAAATATACCTTATTTTCTGGACTCTAGTTATAATTATTATTATTATTATTGTTTTCTGGCCCGGAGTATTAGTCACACCTGTCAAAAAATACATCATGAAGAGGGGAAAAAAAACATACGAGTTGCATTGAGCAATAAGAGCGGGTGATAATTGGACCGTTGATTAGCCCCTATCCAGTACGCCGTTCAAGGTGTGACATGTTGTGTCGTGTGCTGAGGAGTATGTGGATGAAAGTACACTGGCAGCTGATTAAATCCTTAAAAAGTGTCATAAAAACCTAAAGCTAAAAGCGACTATAACAATAAAAACCTTTTAAATTATTTAAAAACACTGACAATGCCACCTGGGGGTGGCCCAGGACTTCCTCTAAGGCCAACAGGTTCTCTAGACCAGTGGTCCCCAACCCCCGGGCCGCGAACCGGTACCGGGCCGCGAACCGTTTTTTTTTACCGATCTTTTATTTTGAAAAATATTTTATTTTGAAAAATATTTTATTTTGAAAAATTACCAGATTCTCTCGGTTATATCTCGGTCACTTGAGCGCCAAAATTTAACCCAGCTAGCAAAATGAGTAATAAACAGACGCCTTTGGAAAGTTTCTTTTTTAAAGGGAAAAGACACAGAAGAGAAAGAAGAACAGCTTACACACAAGAAAAAGAAAGCTTTTAACACATACTCATGTTTGTTATTGGTGCAATGTTATGGTACCTGGGGACCCCTCTTCATCACTGTTACATCCCACTGCTCTTCTTGCTCTTCAATGAAATACTGCGGTTTGGACTGAAACTATCACTCTGCAACTGGATCTTTTTCTGTGAACAACTGTTTTATTCTTTTATTTTAATATAACAAGGAAAAGAAAAAAGAAGTACAAAACCCAAAGCATTAGCGGCGACCTCCTACCCAATCCACCACACCCACCACCCTCCCTCTCCACATCCAAACCCACACAGAGTCACGGGACAACCAACATCTAAGTAAGAAAGATTAGAAGAAAAACAAACATAAGCAAAAAACAAACAGCAATCACAGGAGTTCCTCAATCTTGCATGTCGCAGTTTCCCATGCAAGGATCGTGTCCACTTTGGCGCCATGCATTCTTGCCACCGATAGTTCCATGTTAAGTATGTCAGTGTACATGTTAATCCAATGGCGTTTAGAAACTGAATGTGGTGGTTTCCAGCGTACAGCCAGCATCTTTTTAGCTGCAGTGATGCCTGTTAGGAGAATACGTCTTTTCCAACTTGTCATCAGAACCAAACACAATAGGGAGAGCCTGTAGGAGGCATCCCTAATTAGAGAATAGAGACCAATCCTCTTTTTCTACCTTTGTTGAGGAGAGTAGAGTGCAGAGGATGGGAAATAGGAGGGGAGTTCCATGGAACGCCATAGGCTTTCATGGAGAGCGCAGTTGAAAGTAAAGAAACAAAGATGACCCAGGCAACTGATAAGATAATTTAAGGGTGATAAGGGTGTCCCCCCTAGTGAGGAGGGAATAGTTATTAAAAAGTGAGCTGTATGAGTGCCATTTACATGAGTTTTTAGATTCCTTTTTTAACAGTATTCCAAGTTGAAAGGAGAAAATTCACTATGGGACCGAACCTCAATTTAGAGCGCTTTAAAGGGACAGCAGAGTAAATGAGATCTTCTAGTCTGTTGGGGAAAACTATTCCTTTCTATAGGTTTCCAACACGGTTCGAATCAGGGTTTTAGCCAATCATAAGGGGTCCTCAATACAAACGACCAAAAATAGAATTTAAAGTCAGGAAACGGACAGACCCCCCTAGTTTGTGGCGCTGGAGTTCGTTAATTTGCCCGGAACGTTTACCTGCCCAAATAAATTTAGATATCAACGAGTTAACTTTTTTCCAATAATCAGTTGGGGGTGATAGAGGCAACATTGAAGAAATAAAGTTTATGCGTGGTAAGATGTCCATTTTTAATAATCGATACACGTGCCTGAAAAGATTTAGGTAAGTGAGACCATCTAGTAAGATCGGTTTCAATTTTACTAAAAATGCCATTTAAATTCTTGTTGACAATAGTGGTTACTGATGGGAAGATCTGCAACTGGATCTTAGGGTTTTTTTTGAAAAATTCAATTCAATTAAATTTTCTTTGTAGCGTCTGTTACAATGTCAGTTGTCTCCAGGCGCTTTACAGAGACCCAGATCATGACCCCCGAGCAAATATCATTAACTAATAATATAATATTGAATCCTAAACAAGGATAATGGCAAGTAAAAAAAACTCTCACAGTGGGAGAAAAAAAAAACCTTTAAGCCAAACAGAGGCAAGGAAAAACTTTAAAAAGGGAGAAACCTTGATCAGGACCTGGATCATATGGAGGGACCTTCCTGAAGAAGACCAGCTGGATAAAGAAAGAAAAGAGGAGAGACAGGACAGAGAGAGGACGGAGGACAGAGAGGATGGAGGACAGAAAGAGGATGTAGGACAGAGAGAAGACGGAGGACAGAGAGAGGAGAGACACAAATGACTGAATGAAATGACTATATAAACAGATGCAGGTAACAGCACTGAGGTGAGATGGTCAGAGGACTAGATCACTGGTCACCACGGCAACCAGCGCCCCGAACACACCTACACACACAGGTGGAGGTAAACACTGGGATGGACAGAGGAGGGAACTGCATGTCAGCATGAAACTCAGGAAACTCTGGTCTGAAAACAAACAGAAAGAAAAGAGAAAAAAGGAGGGAAAACAGCACAACAAGCTACAGGAGAGAAAATGGAGCCCAGTTACAGTAACAAGGTGCTCTTAATTAATTATGGAATGAGCTGGAGGAGGAAGAAGGAAAGAGAGAAGAGCAGTGGAGACACCACTCAGCAGATCATGTTGGCGTCTCCCTGCAGCGTAGGCCTATAGCAGCATAGCTATGACGAAGCTGTGATTAAAAAACAGGCATAAAAGGAGGGATAAATGTAAGGAAATCAAACCAGACAGCTGTGGGCTCCAGGAGAAAAGCTGACAGGCTTTCCTCATGTCAACCAAGTAGCTGATATATTATGAAGGAATATATATGTGCAGAGTATGAGCTGGAAGTCCCAAAGATAAGATTGGAAACATTTCTAAAGCCGGTAGAGAAACAAAATCAAAGATCTTGTGGGATTTTTAAATTCCAGACTGATAAACTGGTGATGAATAACCAACCATGGTGGTTGGAAAATTTCTGAAGAAGGCAACATACCCCAAAAAAATACCAAGGTTTGAAATAAACAGTAGAACATTTAAGGAAAATGAAACCAGCAGTGATGCCAATGGTAATTGGAGCGCTTGAGGGAATGACTTCCAAACTGGGAGAGTGGCTCCGGCATATTCAGGGAACATCAACAGAGATCTCAGTCCAGAAGACTGCAGTTCCCAGAACTGTGTGAACCTCTAATGCTCAGTAGAGAACCAAAACTTATTTAACTGTTTTGATACATTAGGGTTATCACTGGTTAACACCCCTAAAAGAATGGAACCTTGAAAATTCAAGACTTCAAAGCTACATCTGTCTGATTTTTTACTTTAGTACAACAGGTAACATGATATGTAGAATAAATGCAGTTGGTTTCAGTAAATGAAGCTATTACAAATGAACTTCAACAGAAACTTCCTTTTAAAAAAGGGTTATGGTTGTGAGTTTTTTTATTTCTTGCAGTACTTGACTGACATTTACAAGCCTACTTCATGTGGTCAGTATTGTTGTATTTACACTTTGCATTTAGTGATATTAATTTATTTATGAAATATAAGTGGAGATCTGGTGAAAGCCCCACGGGAAGATATTCCTTTCCAGTTATTACAAGTACTCACCAGTAGCAACCTCTGACCCTGAAGGAGTTTCCTTGACTACATGCACAACTACATGCATAAAGATTCTTCCTTACGAGACTTTGTCTTCATCTCTGGAGGTGATGATCTTCTTCTATGGCTCCCCGGATCAATCTCAATGCATTTTTATTCCCATATTGGTATTTATCAGAGCAACAAGAAAATACTCAAAGCACCTCCATTTTATCTGAAAAACAGTCTAACAACAACCTCTTCATTGATGAAACCAGCCATTTTTGCTGTCAACACAATATTGACATTAATTCAAAGTCTTGTTTATGTCATCCAATGAATATGTGTCTTCTTTTTAGTTTGAGTCTCCAGTGTCTCCTCTTGGCTGCTAATTTCTCCAGTTTGACCACCAACTTGTTTTATTATCTATGTCAACAATAAATTTGCCGATGAGAGCAGAAATCCAGACACTCAGTTGAAAACATAATCCTTTATTGAACAGGTAGAAACCTGCATTAAAGTCACGATGGTAGTACCATCATTTCATTGTTTAAATATCAAACATTCATGCATTAGAGCAGGATACAACACTTTTACAATGTACTTTTCTTGTTCTAAACTTATTCTCTTTTTTTTAATGATTACATATAACATAATTATACTACAGCTTAACACAGTCCATAAAAAGAAAGAGGTAATATACTTTCATTTATTTCTATCAACAGTTTATAACAGCGTTAAAATGAGGCAGCTTAAAAAAATCAATCAGCTTAAAAAAAAATCAATGTACCAGTAAATTTTCTATTACAGTATCCTATTATCTGAGACACTGTAACCCTTTGTCATTCATTCATTCAATCATTCATTCATTCGTCATCCATACCTCCTTCAATCTGATTCAGGATCACAGGGTGGTGGAGCTTCTCCCATCTGTCATCAGAGAGAGGCGTTCAACCCAGGTTAAGTCCCAAACTATAATACCATCTTCCTTAAATGCATGTTTCATTCCTGACTTCTGTTCACATGAGCTTCTATGGGACATCTCTGTCTCTCTGAATACTCGTGACCGTGACTGTGTGGGCTGTTCCATTCAGGATCTGGTCTCGGAAAAACTAAACAGAGAGAGAAATGCACAGGGTTTTTTTTAACTCTTTATCTCTATATGCATTATTATTGAAAGTTAGCTCACAATATTACACAAAGCACATTTTCTTCTGTATATAGTTTTTTTACATACCTGTTCAACAAGGGCAATGATGGTTCCATTGCTGAGCTCCCCATAAGATTGTAACTTCATATTTAGGTGTGCCAGATATATCAGACCTAGTTGGAGTTAAAAATGATACGTGTTAATGACTACAAAATAAAAAACAGAAAAACATATAACAGTGATAGCTTGCTACTTGACAGCAAAAGACATAACCGATCATAGGTCAAGGATGAAGTATGCTTTGTTAGATATTTTCCAAACGAATAAAGAACTTTTTTCTATTGTTTACAATGACAAATTACATTTTGTCAACATGTAACTACGATACTGCATCATTACCAGTCATGTACCTTGAGTTGTTGTTGACTCTTTTGTTGTGCTCGGGATTGGGGTGGTGGTAGCTGAGGTTGGTGCTGTAGACACAGTTGTTATTGCGGTTGTATTCACTGGTGTTGGGACTGTAGTTGTGCTGGCTGTTGCAGTAGTAGTTGTAGCATTTGTTGTTGGTTCTGTAGTTGTTGGTTCTACAGGTTGTAGCATTTGTTGTTGGGACTGGAGTTGTGGTATCTGGTGGTGGAACGATAGTTGTGGTAGCTGTTGTACTAGTAGTTACTGGAGCAGTTGTTGTTGGAGCTGTAGTTGCTGGTGCTTCAGTTGTAGCAACTACTGTTGTTGGAACTGGAGTTGTGGTATCTGGTGGCAGGCCTATAGTTGGGTAGTAGATACTGTACAGTTGTTTGGTGCCATAGTTGTTGTTGCTGCAGTTGTAGCAACTACTGGTGGTGAGACTATAGTTGTGGTAGCAGATGCAGTAGTAGTTGTAGCACTTGTTGGTGCTGTAGTTGTTGGCTCAGTAGTTGTTGCAACTACTGTTGTTGGAACTGGAGTTGTGGTATCTGATGGTGGAACACTAGTTGTGGTAGCTGTTGTACTAGTAGTTACTGGAGCAGTTGTTGTTGGTGCTGTAGTTGTTGGTGCTGCAGTTGTAGCAACTACTGGTGGTGAGACTATAGTTGTGGTAGCAGATGCAGTAGTAGTTGTAGCACTTGTTGGTGCTGTAGTAGCTGGTTCTGTAGTTGTAGCATCTACTGTTGTTAGAACTAGAGTTGTAGTATCTGGTGGTGGAACGATAGTTGTGGTAGCTGTTGTACTAGTAGTTACTGGAGCAGTTATTGTTGGAGCTGTAGTTGTTGGTGCTTCAGTTGTAGCAACTACTGTTGTTGGAACTGGAGTTGTGGTATCTGGTGGCAGGCCTATAGTTGTAGTAGATACTGTAACAGTTGTTGGTGCCATAGTTGTTGTTGCTGCAGTTGTAGCAACTACTGGTGGTGAGACTATAGTTGTGGTAGCAGATGCAGTAGTAGTTGTAGCACTTGTTGGTGCTGTAGTTGTTGGCTCAGTAGTTGTTGCATCTACTGTTGTTGGAACTGGAGTTGTGGTATCTGGTGGTGGAACAATAGTTGTGGTAGCTGTTGTACTAGTAGTTACTGGAGCAGTTGTTGTTGGTGCTGTAGCTGTTAGTGGTGCAGTTGTAGCAACTACTGTTGTTGGAATTGGAGTTGTGGTATCTGGTGGTGAAACAATAGTTGTGGTAGCTGTTGTACTAGTAGTTACTGGAGCAGTTGTTGTTGGTGCTGTAGTTGTTGGTGGTGCAGTTGTAGCAACTACTGTTGTTGGAATTGGAGTTGTGGTATCTGGTGGTGAAACAATAGTTGTGGTAGCTGTTGTACTAGTAGTTACTGGAGCAGTTGTTGGTGGTGCTGTAGTTGTTGGTGCTGCAGTTGTAGCAACTACTGTTGTTGGAACTGGAGTTGTGGTATCTGGTGGTGAACAATAGTTGTGGTAGCTGTTGTACTAGTAGTTACGGGAGCAGTTGTTGTTGGTGCTGTAGTTGTAGCAACTACTGTTGTTGGAACTGGAGTTGTGGTATCTGGTGGTTGAACAATAGTTGTGGTAGCTGTTGTACTTGTAGTTACTGGAGCAGTTGTTGGTGCTGTAGTTGTTGGTGCTGCAGTTGTAGCAACTACTGTTGTTGGAACTGGAGTTGTGGTATCTGGTGGTTGAACAATAGTTGTGGTAGCTGTTGTACTTGTAGTTACTGGAGCAGTTGTTGGTGCTGTAGTTGTTGGTGCTGCAGTTGTAGCAATTACTGTTGTTGGAACTGGAGTTGTGGTATCTGGTGGTTGGAACAATAGTTGTGGTAGCTGTTGTACTTGTAGTTACTGGAGCAGTTGTTGTTGGTGCTGCAGTTGTAGCAACTACTGTTGTTGGAACTGGAGTTGTGGTATTTGGTGGTTGAACAATAGGTGTGGTAGCTGTTGTACTAGTAGTTACTGGAGCAGTTGTTGGTGCTGTAGTTGTTGGTGCTGCAGTTGTAGCAACTACTGTTGTTGGAACTGGAGTTGTGGTATCTGGTGGTTGAACAATAGTTGTGGTAGCTGTTGTACTAGTAGTTACTGGAGCAGTTGTTGTTGGTGCTGTAGTTGTAGCAACTACTGTTGTTGGAACTGGAGTTGTGGTATTTGGTGGTTGAACAATAGTTGTGGTAGCTGTTGTACTAGTAGTTACTGGAGCAGTTGTTGTTGGTGCTGTAGTTGTTGGTGCTGTAGTTGTAGCAACTACTGTTGTTGGAACTGGAGTTGTGGTATCTGGTGGTGGAACGATAGTTGTGGTAGCTGTTGTACTAGTAGTTACTGGAGCAGTTGTTGTTGGTGCTGTAGTTGTAGCAACTACTGTTGTTGGAACTTGAGTTGTGGTATCTGGTGGTTGAACAATAGTTGTGGTAGCTGTTGTACTAGTAGTCACTGGAGCAGTTGTTGGTGCTGTAGTTGTTGGTGCTGCAGTTGTAGCAACTACTGTTGTTGAAACTGGAGTTGTGGTATCTGGTGGTTGAACGATACTTGTGGTAGCTGTTGTACTAGTAGTTACTGGAGCAGTTGTTGGTCCTGCAGTTGTAGCAACTACTGTTCTTGGATCTGGAGTTGTGGTATCTGGTGGTTGAACGATAGTTGTGGTAACTGTTGTACTAGTAGTTACTGGAGCAGTTGTTGGTGCTGACGTTGTGGTATCTGGTTGTGGGACTGTAGTTGTGGTAGCTGTTGTAGAAGTGGTTGTTGTAGCATTTGTTGGTTCTGTAGTTGCAGCATTTACTGGTGGTGAGACTACAGTTGTGGTACCTGTTGTTGCAGTTGTTGGTGGTGTAGTTGTTTGCTCTGCAGCAGGTGTTGTTATTGGTGCTGTACTTCTGGCAACTACTGATGTTGGGTCTGCAGCTGTAGATATTGGTACTGGGGTTGCAGTTGTGGTTGGTGATGCTTGTTGGGGTTGTATTTGTGTTAGCAGTTGTCGGAACTGTAGCTGTACTACTTGTTGCTGGAGCTGTTGCCACTGCAGCTGAGGCTGTAGTTGGTGTTGCAGTTGCTCCTGCGGTAGTTGGCTGGCCCACAGTCATGGTAGATGTTTCAACACTTATGGTTGAGTTCGCACCTGCAGTTACTGGTCCTGTTGTTACAGTCCCTGCTGACTGATGTGCCATTTGAGACTGTAGTTGGTGGTACACTTGTTGCTGTCAAAAAAAACATTTGCAGATTAACAAAAAATGATTTATGGAAGGCATCACAAATTTAGACAGCCCTTCAGTCTTTACTTGTGCAGTGGCCATGGTTAATTTGAAAATAATGTTTTAACACAGAGATAGAGACATCCTTTCACATTTTATCACTTTGATGGTATTCTACTTTTCAGTAAAATCATTATTTGGTAGCCATTTCCAAATTTATTATTTTAACTGTCTTATTCCTCATTTATTTTAGGTGTCATTCATCTGCTGTTTTATAATTTTTTTTTGTTTAAACTTTGACTGCTTTTTGTGTAGTGTTATTTTTTAAATAATACTCATTATAGGATAATATTAACTGTATAATTTCACAACATTCAAATCAGTGATAGAGTAGAAAGGAGTAGCTTTTTACCGTGACCTGTTTTACTTTTTTTTTTTATTTAAAAATGTTTTGAAATAGTGTCCGAATCTTAAGCGCAGCATTTAGTGCTTTTGTTTATGAGTCCTCAATGCCCTTGACGGTGGACCGTTCAAGTATGAAGTACCCTCTTGACAGTAAGCCAAAACAAATGAATCAGCAAAGTCTAATTTCATTAAATTCTAACTTATTTTGTATTCAACTTAATCAAGTGGAAACAAACAAACAAAAAAAAAAAATCACATTTTCTTGCTTTAAGATGTTTAAAACTATAGATGGTTAGTCTATAATTTTTATCTACAAATTAATCAGATATTCTTATCTTGCTCAGTGCAATGTTGTACTTGTGTGGAAATTAATCCACGTTTTTGTTATCAAAGCTTTTCTTTTTTCAGTTTTCTGGGAAATATCAAAGGTTTCTCAAACATGTCTTCTAGAATTTTAGATTCATGATACAAGATAAGAAACTCTTATCTTGATAATCTCCTGTTACATTAGCTGCTCAGAAAAACCACAGTCCACAATCCAAACATCATGAAGTGAAATAATGAACTTTAGGTTAAATTTACCTTGTGCAGAGGATGAATGAAAGTATCCAAGGAAAATGATCAAACAAAGGATTTTCTTTCCCATGATGAATGGTGTTTGTCCTCACAACTCTCAGTCCCAACTGGTTTTTCTTTTTGCCAGCGATAACAGGTTGTGTTTAGTTTATAATTTGCTCCTCCCTCAGGTATTCACAGGGGAGTGACAAGGAATCAGAGGCATCTCCTTTTTTTTTTTCTTTGTTTCAAATTATATATATATATATATATATATATATATATATATATATATATATATATATATGCAGTCATGGAAAAAATGATTAGACCACCCTTGTTTTCTTCAGTTTCTTGTTCATTTTAATGCCTGGTACAACTAAAGGTACATTTGTTTGGACAAACATAACGATAACCACAAAGATTGCTCATAAGAGTTTTATTTAAGAGCTGATATCTTACCATTTTCCATGGTTTTCTTGATTATAACCTAAATCACTTAAGTTTTTACATCAATAGCTATGGCGTTGTACTGCCAAAAACACTGCTTTTATGCATTCAGTGTTTTCTTTTCTGTCTGTTTTAGTCACATGATGACGTTTAGTGGTACCAGGTATTAAAATGAACAAGAAAGTGAAGAAAAAATGGAGGTCTGATAATTTTTTCCATGACTGTATATGAGCTCAAAGAGACCCCATTATTCAACAGCTTTTAGAGCCCCCTTTTATGAACAATAATTAGAAGCAACTGTGTTGAGTATCACACTCAGTGAATATCATATAACTAGGAAGGCGTTTTGGTGGTTTTCATGCATTTGTCTCTAAACGGTCCACTTTAGCTTTTCAGTCAGGAAGAGGTCTTGAGTTTGAGCCACTGCAACCTCCATCCTTGTCTTTTCACTCTCAGGTGGGTTTCCCGGTGTGATTAGTATTACCGTCTTTGTGCCTGACGAAGTTTCAACCGAACTTTAGCTGCTGGTCAGACAGGGTTTTCCATTTGTGAAGATTGTCTCTCAGCGTCGAATGATGACAGAAATGACACAAAACTATCTGCTTTAACAAAATCACATTTGTATTCACTGGTGTTGTTACACCCCCACTAAAATAATGAAATCTTAAAAACTGAAATGATTTCTAAGGCTAGGAGTCTTGTCTGAGTGTGACCTGCAGCACAATAGCTGCTGACATTATTCTAGTGATTGGCACTGTTGCCTTTCTGTTTCCACTGCTCTTTGTGTGCTTTACTGGAAACTCTCACTAGGTTGACAAACTGGTTTGTCATTTTCATTGTGCTTTTCTGTTTAAATTTGTTTCGCTTCACTTAGATATGAAGCACTAAATTATAGGTCCTTTAAATCATAAGTAGGTCAGACAGAAACCCACGTATTCCCCTTCGGTAAATGTTTGCAGACAATGAGGAACAAGTTTTATTTAAGAGGAAGATCCTTCAAGAGGGGAAAGGGAATAACCCCAGAGTCAGTGAGAAACACAAACAATAGAGGATAAAACATTAAACAGTACGTTTACAGTCATGAGATGATGGTATAATAAACATACTTCAGGTTTTACCTGAGGCAGAACTAGTTATAGACCCAATAAGATTTTTTTTAACATACTAATCTTAGAAGTAGAGAGTCTGACTCCTAAAACCAATCTGCTGATTTCACAAGAAAGAAGTCATACTGGTGAATGTTCTCCCTGAGAACTAGCAGTCGTGTAAACCTGACATCCTGAGACGTCTGTGGGTGTAATAAATTATTGTGTTCAAAGCTCACTTGTTGTTCTTTCTCATTCTTGTTTTCTCTTCCATCTTTACTTTCTTGAGTCTTACAGTGACCTCTGAGTGACCTCCAAAGAGAGTTGTTTTGGTGGTTTTTGCTGATAGTTGGGTCAGAAGACACATCCTGAAATCAGTCGAATATGTCTTCAAATGAAATTCAAACTGATATTTTAACACGAAAAAAAAAACATTATTTTGTGTTGCTTTAATTAATTTTTACAAAATGTATTTTAATTTATGATTTCCTGTCTATAGAATGAGAAATTAAGTGAAAAAGAGTATTGAAAATAAACAAAATGAGGGGAAAAAAAACTGTGTTTTAGTTGATATCATTATGGACTGGTCTCCTTTAAAATCAAGTGATGTTGTTTTATAACCCAAACTAATGCAAAAGTGATTAATGTCAGATCAGATCCAAATCAGATCTGTTTATTTATCATATGAAAGTTAACTTCCAACCATGAATCAATCAACTCATGATCAAAACACTAGTAAAGACAACAGCAAGTACAAAATACAAATTATTATTAAAAAAAACATGTAGGAATATGAATAACATAATTTGACTATATACTGTACTACATGTGTTGAACAAGATGTAAGAGTGTGTGTTTGAATGAGGATATGTATGCACTGACTGAAAGGAGAGCATGAATAAATAAGGTATGAGTAATAATATTGACCTAACGATCAATATTTTATAGATCAGTAACATACAGATGATGAACACATGGTGGTTTATCATAGATACTAAAGTGACATAGTCCAAACAGTATTAAATAGCCATTAAAGCCAAATATTAGCCAACAAGATATACTTTTCAAAGATCCTCTGGCAGGTTTTACATTAATACTGTATTGCATCTTTCTGGAGAACAGATTAATTTATTATGGGTAAGTCTCAGTATTTACCTAACTGACAGTCAAGCGCGTGGTCTCACATGGTCTAAAAAAAAAAAGACCTCAAGAATTTTTTTAGACTTCTTTTTATCCTATCTGTTTTTCGTTTTAAATATTTTTTAATAACATTAGTAGGTGTTAATAGCGACAAAGGTTCCTACTGGGACCTCGTTTCTCCCGAAATGTTCAGTGTAACACCGATGATAGCTTAGCATATCAGGGTTATCGAGTTCGAAGCTGCTGATAGAACTTATTATTTTTGTCATATGCCATTAGCGATTATCGAGTTTCTTTTTTCAGTTTATTTTTTTTGCGAATGCAGAGAACTCGAATATATTGATTCCCGCGGAAGAAAACATACCGCCGAACACATATGATCCGAAGTATTAACTTTATTGTGTTGTTAGCCTGCTAGCCGCGTAGCGTCGCGGTCTCAAGTTGCAAACATTTCTCTGTTTTGTCGTTCGTGTAATTAAACATTACACATGTCTATAAACGTAGAAGTTCACTGCGGTTTTCAAGCATGACGTCCCAGTCGTGTGAGTCGTGAGGAGCCAGCGGCTGGAGCGTGTTTCGGCCGTCCAGTGATGCGACTGCGGCAGAGATGGACAGGGACTTGCTGAAGCAGAGTCTGGCTCATCACGGACAGTCACTCTTCAACAAACTCACATGTGAGCAGACGGAAAACCCAGACTTCCAGGAGGTCGTGTCCGACCTGTGCAAAGCCACGTGTGAACGGTACGTGGGCGGCCGCGAGGCGTGTGCGTGTGAAGTACTTGATCTTGCTCAGAATGCACAGACACGCAGTTCAAACTAGAAGTGTGTAAAATGACACTTATCCCTTATTCCCGTCACTGTTTGACATTAAATGGGACTAAAATTTCCTTGTTTTAGGTCAGTCAGGATTACCAAAATTATTTCTGTTTGCTAAATGTCTGAATAATGAGGGAGAACTTTTAAAATATCTTTATTTATTTATATTTAATGTTACGATGGTCATTATTGGTCAAACAGTTCAGTTTTAGTTTCATCAGACTCCAAAATGAAAGGTCTTCGTCCCTGTATGTAACCTGGCTTTTTTTTTTTTTTTATGTTTCTTCTGTAGTAATGACTTCTTCCCGGCTGACTGGTCTTTCAGTCCATGTTGGTTCTGGACTGGTTTCTCTGTAGATGATGACTGATCAGCTTCAGGGAGTTTTGCTTTTGTTCTGGGGTTGATAAGCGTCGAAGCACATTCATCTCTGGGACTTTAAAAAGTCAAACTAAATCCTGTGTGAGGGGGGAAAAAGCTAAATAAATGTTGATGAATTCCTTCAAATAATTTTTTTTTTCCATTTATAAAATATTACTCTCACGGCTGAAACTTGGTGATTGTTAAAGGATGTAAAGACGTTTCCAAGAATACTTTAGTAATTCAGTGTATGTAGATTTTTAGGTTCCAGGGAGACGCTGCAGATGACACACTTAATTAAACTGGTCACGTATTACAGATGTTATGGAATATTATGACTAAATATCCAAATGATGTATTATTCAATTTAGGATGGTTAGATATTTAAAAGATAAAAGCTTAAATAGGATGCAGATGATGGATAAATGATGAGACGAATAATGAATGGTTTAGTGACTCTTTGCACTTTCTTATGGAGATGGACAGGAGGAACCGTGACAAGACAAAGAAATATATATATATATCTATGATTTCTCTGCAGGGATGAAAAACATGGCAGTCCACTGGTGGAGCAGTTTATTGCCAGAAAGGCGGACATCCTGTTCTGTCCAGCATGGAAGACCTCCACTCCTCAGAAACATGAGTATGAGGAGGAGGAGACCACAGGTGTGTGTGTGTGTGTGTGTGTGTGTGTGTGTGTGTGTGTGTGTGTGTGGGTTCACTGTATCTCTGACTTCTTCTACTTGTTTTTTGGTTTAACAGAACTCCATCCATGTTCAAAACACTTCACTTCTTCTTTCCCACCTCATTAGATCAGAACTCCCTTCTCCAGTCATCTATAGCTTTAGTACATATAAATTAACAACGTTTTCGTTTGTCTATTCTGTCTTAATCAATAATAGTCTCTAAAGTAGAGTTTGGGATTATCTGATAAAGGAATTATGGGACATGTCTGAATGTCGGTGCCCACTTCCAGAACCGTACGCCGTCATGCCACCGGTGGAGCTCTTCATGGAGCTGCCGTTTGAAGAGAGAAGATCCATGATTTACAGGGACTTGGAGAGAGGAGACATTGTGGTGGGACGGATCAATAACATCCGGGAATACGGCTTCTTTCTCACTCTCCTCTGCATGGCGGGAGGTCTGAAGAGAGACATCGAGGACTTGGAACTGTCGGTGGGTGAAAAAGTCGAATCTGTTGAACGTGTTCAAGTCACGGTGGAAGCTTTAGTGGGAGTGGTGAACCGTCGTTCTGGTTTTATGAAGTCCTGGATGGGGCACGTGAGAGTAAACGTTATGTCATGAAAGTCCTCGGGCGGCGTGCAGTTTACGAATCTCTGCAGGGAACGTTGAGCTGCCTTCTGGGAAACTCGTTGTCACGCGGGAGCTGTGGGTGAATGTCTCTCAGGGCAGTGCAGTTATTTTAGTAATTATCTTTCTGCTTCTGATGACTCGTAAACTGCAGTGAAAGACTAATTCCAATCTTGAAGACTTTGAAGTTTTAAAAAAAGAAGCTTAAATTACAGTTACATTATCTTTTAGGACAGCCATTCCCAAACTTCAGAATACCAAGGCCACCGAAACCTTTAATCACAACTGTGATCAACATACAGGACCAGGAACCATGATCTGAGATTAATGTAAGGGGTCAACAAATAAGGTGACACTTGTCATATTAAGTTAAGATGACAGTAGAATAACACTTAACTGGTTTGTTTTATTACTTCTTAATATTTTTTTAATCATGTCATGAATATTTTACAGTAATTAAAAACATATTTTAAAAAAAAATTGAGGATTTAAAACACATTTGTTTAATTTTAATGACCTCTCACGGCCCACCTGCAGTACCACGACGGCCCACTTTGGGAATCACTGCTTTAGGATATAAATATACCCATGTGTGGCATGTTTCACATTAGATAAATTAGTGAGAGCAAATGCTGTGTTATTCACTTTGTTTTATTTTTCTCAACGTTTCCGACTCCTTCTTTTCTTGTTCTTCTTTCATCTTCTTGCTGATATTGTTAAAATCTCTTAACTTTTCTGGCTCCAGGCTCTGTGCCACGTCAGAGAAATTCCCTCCAGCGGGAGTCATGATGATCCCCTGTCCTACTACCAGATCGGGGACTTCATCAGAGGTTGTGTGTAAAGAAGAACAGCAACTCAAACTCCACACTCGATGTTAATTCTGTCTCGTAGCTTTTACAAGATGTAGAAATCTCTCAGTTCTTCACGACGCACGCTGGAAAGATTCTCCATCAAAGCAGTGACTCAGGAGTCTTTACAGTTGGGCATTTAATTCACACATTTATGTTGTTATCTCTCATGTTAATGCCACAGTGATATGTTGGGAAATAAGGCAGAGGAAGGCGGACATCAGTGGCGAGTGATTAAAAACACGTTGTTGGGACAGATTTACTTTGTGTTTTGAGGCTGCATGTACAGTTCTTAGTTCCTCTAGTTCTCAGTTGTCTCCACTGATGCATTTAGCATCTTTCAGACCAGATCAAGTTGAAAACTGTCCAATACTGACTAGGGGTGTGAAAAAAAAAATCGATTTGGTGATATATCGTGATTTTCAGCCGCCCGATATAATATCGATTTTTCAGCTCCGATTATTGATTTTTTTTAGAAAAATTCATTAATTCACTTAAATGTGCAAAAACACTAATAATAAACAATAAATAGGTTGTTTTAAAGCAAATAGTTTTGACTCAATTTGTCCTCTGAATGATCAATATCATCTGATAAACATATACAGCAACTTGATTTTTCATCTCTACTTTTAATTTTGATATTAACTGGGTAGAATATCGCAATATATTGTGATAATATCGTATTGTGACCCAGAGTATCACGATACATATCGTATTGCGAGGTCCTGACCCCTAATACAGTAATCCCCCACACTTGGCGGTCTCAGTACATCGCGGAAGTTTAAAAAATATTCATTGAAAGAAAATATTTGAAAAAAAAAATTAAAAAAAATTCAAACGAAGCGCGCGAGGCTGAAGCGAAACCCATCACATCAAGAACGAGTCTCGGGAAGCAACAAGAGCCGACAGGGGAGGCCCCGTGAACGAATATCGAGACCTGTGATTGGCTGCTATGACGGACATTACTGCACCGTCAGTTATCTGTATGCTGATTGGTTGACACGCGTCCCCCCATCTCTCATCTCGTTCTCTCGTCAGCTACGCACAGAGGAGAGATCGTCAAAGTGAGTGTACCTTCTGTAGATTTTGCGTTCACGCGTACATGTATACTGTATGTACATGTACATACACTATTCGCGGGGGGGGGGGGGGGGGGGGGGGGTCACAGCCCCCATTAACCGTGAAGTGTGGGGGATTACTGTACTGACCCTTGAATGATCAACCAGACCATCTCTGCTTTTAGATCTTCTTTAATACTGTAAAGCAATCTAGCAAAATATAGTCCCGTTAAACAAATACTGAAGATCAGTCTAACTTGTAATTACGAAGTCGCTGCCGCATTGACATGTGCAACAGTTTTTTGGTCCAGGTTAAACACACCAATCAGAGATTTTGATTACTAAAATACCAAACTGTCAATATTACTGACACAACAACGTTCTCTCTTTTTTTTTTTTTGTTTTTTTTGTTTTTTCCATCCCGTACTGTAGCTGGAGTGAAAGACATCGACCGCTTCCAGGAAAAGATCACAGTGTCCCTCCATCAGGCGTCTCTGTCTCCCAGCCTGGAGCACATCAAACTGGGCGTCATCACCCGAGAGGAGATGCCCGTCCACTACAGGTGACCACACGCTAAAACGCCCCAGCTCCTCCGGGTTCGGTCCAATGAAAAATATCTTTGTGTTCATCTGCAGCAGATCAGCAGTCATTTTAATGCTCAAGTAAACATAACGTGAGCCTCATTATCAGTAACTGACGATAAAACCCTGAATTTTTAGTGTTGGAAGAACATTTGGAAAGATTTTAGTGGTTGGCGTTGGCTGATGGGACATCTGAGTTATCGGGTTTTTACACTGCCGATTGTTCGGATCTACTGACTCTCATCTTCTCCCCAGTCGAAGCGTTCATGCGGCCGCTGACTCCAGGGAGACGTACGAATGTATACTGAAGGGCTGCCACGGTTACCAAAACCCCTCCGTGGTGGAGTACCTGCTGGAGAAAGTGGGAATCAGTGACACGCACCCGCCGTCCCTGATGAGGGGGCTGCAGAGGTAACCGGCCCGCCGCTCATCTCTGTGCACTTCTGGGTTTCTGACGTTTGCCATTAAATGGAGACCTGCTGCAGCACCGCTGGGGGGTTAAGTTTGTGAACGATTCCTTAAGTTTGCATTTTTCTTAGAACATTGATGCCATGCAAAATATCAGCAATAGTTGCAGCTAGGGGTTCACGATAACTATCGGGCCGATTACAGGAAATTATGACGTCATCCCAGAAAACTCCGATATAATGATAAATAGCCCCGATAACATTTATATTTCTGTCAACACAGCAGTGTCTCGCTCCCTCTGAGCCTTAAATGACCAGCAGTGAATGTTATGTTCAAGTGATGTCGGCATAATCAGAAAAACGATAACTCAATAAGGAAAATCAAGAATACCCCCTCATGCCAGAAAACAACTCATCATTTTGGTAGTTGCTGACTTCAAGTGAATTGATATTCGCAGTATTTTCCCACATGTTACACATAAAAAAATATATATATATATAGAAAAGGCTGAAAGAACAACGAGGGAACGTTGGAATTTTACGTTACACCTTGAATGCAGCCTGCAGCACAGCGTACTGATCACAACAAAAATGGCGGCGTGGAACTTCGTTAAAGTTTCAGAAGAAGATAGTTTGGTGGTTATTTGTGACGAATCCTCCGAGTGAATTCTACGAGGAGGGAAGCACAAGCTTTAATACGTAAAACCTGATCAGCCACCTACAACATAACAATCGCTTCCATGGAGTTTTGAAATCACGCTAATGTGAGCTAACGGAAGCTAATGCTAACGTGCGCAAGCCAGCAGCAGTCTCCCCTCCCTCATTCCTCTCATCTAAAGCTTCAATGAGATTAAAAAATAAAAACTACTGAACCTCATTTACTTTAATTTAAAGGTATTAATTTAAATGGAACCACAAGCCAAAATCCTTTAAATATTAATTCTTTTCAGTTAGTAATTCTGATGCATGTATTTCCATCAGTTCAAGGAGCCTTTATTTTTTATATCAGTCAGTAATGAACCTTATTTAAGTTAATGTGAGATATCAAATAGGTTTGTTTGATAGCTTTACGAAAATGTTTGAGAGGCTTGACAATAGTTTTTCAATGGAAAAAATAAATATCTGTTCATTTAAAGAGTCCAAACAGTTTTTGGTTTTGTTCATAGTATTGATGTAATGATCTTAGGTATATACGTGTGTTATCGGTATCGGTCTTTAGGAACTAAAAGTTATCTGGTATCGAATTTAAAAAACAGTTATCGTGCATCCCTAGTTGCAGCCTGTCGCCACTGGAGCCAGTTTTTATTCAAATATACGTTAGGATGTTTGTCAAAATCTGAGTCCTCAATGATAAACTGTTAAAAAGATGGTTTGGAATAGAATAAAAAGGACGAAATAAATAGTAACAATCCCTTCAGTAGTGTTCACACTTCAATCAATAGTGTTCTTGTGTCTCCTTTATTCCCTCCTCAAAGTAAACTTTTCCAAGAGGACGATTTTGCATCCACGATCAGGAAGAAGCAGTCTGCGTCCTGGGCCCTGAAGTGGTAATGTAAACATTTAATTTTTCCCACTGACGTCTAATCTTCCTGCCTCTGGGCTTTTGATCTCAACACAAATCTCACTAATTGTGCACGTCCCCTCAGCGTCCGTGCAGGTGTGGACCACTTCAAACACAACCGTCACGTGGAGGCCATGAACGAATACAACAAAGCCTTGGAAATCGACACTAACAACGTGGAAGCGCTGGTGGCGAGAGGAGCTCTGTGAGTTTCTTTCAAATTAAAAAAAATAAACCCACATTTGATGCAGCGATCTTATATAACCTTGGACAGCTTTGTAAGTGTTTAGTGTTTCAGAATCTAAGGCATCCGCAGAATTTTATATGCAAGTTTAAACTTCTGAAAGCCATCAGAGTGTTACATAAGTCTCAAACTCCTTTTATAAATGCATATCAGGGAAAGCCTTGAACAAACGGTATTTATCAGTAATCAGGAGGAGTTTTGCAGCCACCTGCTTCTGCATAACTGTCCGATTCCAGGTCAAGCTGTGCTTTGCTCGCTTGTTGAATACATGCTGTTCATTACTTTTCTGTTTCGCCCTTTGTGCGGATCGGTTTTTTTCGCCCGATCTTTTAGTCATACCAACGAGCAGGTTTAAGCGGTTTGATGAATCTTAGTTTTGGGCTGAAGGATTCTCAACTCATAACTACTCGGTGCTTTTGCTTGTGTCCGTTTCTGCTGCTTTTTTCGTTCTCAGATACGCCAACAAAGGCGGCATCATGAAGGCCGTCACAGACTTCGAAGTGGCTCTGGAGAACTGTCCAGATCACCGCAACGCCAAGAAGTACCTCTGCCAGACGCTAGTGGAGAGAGGAAAACAGTAAGCAGGACTGGAGTTGGTTTTTGTTTTGAGTGGGTGGTTGTCCTGGTCGTCTCTTTATAACTCAGCAGTGCAGTTCTCACTAGTTCAGAAAGACTGGCGTCTGAGATATAAACTGATTATATATGTCCACTAGGGCTGGGCGATTTTATCGATTCTGCGATATATATCGATATTTTATTTCCCCAGGGAGTATCGATATTCTAAGCTCCCTTCAAAACCCCTGTGTCCCCCATGGGTGCTCTTCCTGCAAAGTGCAGGAATCAAATCAAATCAAATCAAATTTATTTATGAAGCCCTTTTCATACACAAGTAACACAAAGTGCTTTACATAATAAAAACAATAGAAGAAGAAGGAACAAAAAACAACTTAAAAGCCATCACACACCCAGGATTACAGTAGTAAAAATCACCCAGTCATCCTCTCTCTCTCTCTCTCTCTCTCTCTCTCTCTCTCTCTCTCTCTCTCACACTCACACACACGCACACACACTCAGTAGACATGGCCCCCCCCCACCCCCTTTGACCCCCTCTAAATAGACTCTAAGACATCCATCTTGGCACCAATGAACCAGGTGAGGAAAACGATATCTTGGGGATCAGTCCACGTCGAGAGCACCCCCACCCACAAACACAAACCATTAAGAGCCATTAAGTCCTCCGAGCCGCTAGTGTCGCTGTAGAGCATTTCTAACAGGTTATCCAGAAGCTTCTTTCTCTTCCAGCTAGAGCTGAGCCAGTCAGGCAGATGTGTGGGAGCAGTTCGGGTTTAAAAAGAAAAAGGATAGCGAAGATTTAGACAAAAGTACGGCGGTTTGCAAGCTGTGTCACACAAACATGAAGTACTCTGGAAATACCACCAACCTGCAAGGTGAGCCCACCTGAAACGTCACCACCTGGACAAGCTAATGCTAACTGAGAGCTAGCCCAAGAAGTTGCGGCGCGATCCAAAACAAACCACCCTGGACAGTGACGGCGGTTGTTGCCACCAGTTTCCATCTACTTAGAATAGAATCGTCTTTTATTGTCATTGTAACAAGTACAACGAAATTTAAAAAGTGCCAAACAGTCAGTGCAACATTAAAAACATCAACTATGGTAATAAATACCGGTGCTACATTAATAAATAAAAAAATACACAGTCAAACATCCCCTTCCTGCTCAACCAGAAAACACACACACCACCATTCACTCTGTCACAACTATTGCAAGATTCCCCGATGATGTTCTAAGAATTAATCCTTAAGGCATTGAGGGTGGTTATTGCTTCACCTAGGTCGCAGAAAATTACAGAGTCCATTGCTACTTTATTTGTCAGGATTTGAGACCGTATTCAGTGGTGGAAAACGCCAGCTTTAGGCGCATGGTGAAAGTAGATCGCGACGGAGCCCCAGCTATCCTGTTGTCTTTTATTCATGTTGTCAGAGTCATTCCCTCCTTTAGTCATTTCCAAGCTGCCTGTCAGCCATATAATGTGTAATTGATGCTTTCAGTTCAGTTAATTCAAACAAAGTCATTGGAACACTCACAAGATGTCACCAAAATCACTTTGTCCCTTTAAAATCTTCCGGAAAATGATGTAAATGTATTGTAAGATGAATATCGATATATATCGTATCGTGAGTCGAATACAGTCATGGAAAAAATTATTAGACCTCCCTTGTTTTCTTCAGTTTCTTGTTCATTTTAATGCCTGGTACAACTAAAGGTACATTTGTTTGGACAAACATAATGATAACCACAAAGATTGCTCATAAGAGTTTTATTTAAGAGCTGATATCTTACCATTTTCCATGGTTTTCTTGATTATAACCTAAATCACTTAAGTTTTTACATCAATAGCTATGGTGTTGTACTGCCAAAAACACTGCTTTTATGCATTCAGTGTTTTCTTTTCTGTCTGTTTTAGTCACATGATGACATTTAGTGGTACCAGGTATTAAAATGAACAAGAAAGTAAAGAAAATATGGTGGTCTAATAATTTTTTTACATGACTGTATATCGTATTGTATCATATCGTGAGATTAGTGTATCGCTACAGCATTAATGTCCACATGTCATTCCTGCTGCGACATTTATATCAGTTTATGGGCTGTGTGGCTGCAGGTTTTTGTTCAGAAACACAGCTGACTTGTTTCATTCAACCAACTGAACTGGTTAATATTTTCAGTGAAGACAACTAGTTGATTGATTTAAACCAGTCAGCTGTGCTGCTGCACGGTTGGAACAAAAACCTGCAGCCACACCGGCCGTCTCACAGATCAGTTTGACACCTGTGATTTATATCAACAACAAGAGAAAATACTGCATTTTTGACAACGTGTTGATGAGCACGTTTGACTGAAGCAGTCACACGTGCGCCACGCCGACTACTTCCACGTTCGTCCGTCGTTGCTGCCTGACTCGAACTGGGTGCTGGGGTGTGTTCCAGGAGATGCGTTCCCTCGTGCACATTGGTTAAAAAGCCACGTGGATCCTTGTGTTGCAAACTCACCATCGCATGCTGAAGTGACACGGTTCCAACCTGAACGTTAGAACTGAGCGTCGCAGCCTGGAAAAATCAGATGCCAGTCACAACAATGGAGAGAAAACTTCAATATATCCATTAAACTGCAGCCAGATGGTTAAAGGACATTACCCTCGCACGAGTGTTATTTTATTTTATTAACCAACCCTCCGAACCCACAAGGTTTTATTTTAAGCTTAAACAAACCAACCACACCCTCAGGTTTGATTTGCACAAATTGTTCTGCATCTGTAGACATCAGACGGTTTGCTTGGCAGCCTTCAAACCATCATCTTGATTTATAGAGTTAATATACGACCCAAAACAATCATTGTTAAACCGCTCTTTTGTACTTGAGGAAGTAAAATGAAACATTGTGCATGAACTGTGTGAGCGAGCACTTCCTTGTCGGGTTTGCTTTTCGTAATATTAAAAAGGAATGCTGCAGGGATGGATGTGGTAACATTCACGTGTAATTAAAGTGGTATTATATTATATAACTATCAGCTTCTCTTTACCTGCGCATCGTCTTCATGTGTGTTTTAGGCTTGAAGAACAAGAAAAACTGGTAACAGCGGAGGGACTGTACAGGAGAGCGCTGTCGCTCGACGATTCAAACCCCGAGGCGAAGGAGGCCCTGCACAAAATTACAGAGACCATACAGGTGAGTGACACACAGGTACGCGCACGCACGCACGAAGGCACGAGAAAGTCTGCATGTATGCACCGCATGTGCTCAAGCGTCAGCTGTCAAACAACATGGCAACAACAAAGGGCAGGTCAAAGCCTCGTTGAGCTTAGTTTTAAGCCTCTTAATTAGGGCAGGGCAAGTTAACGCGTTATTATCGTGTTAGCGCATTAATTTATTAACGCCGACATTTATTTTATCGGATGTTAACGCATGTTGCTCACATGCTTTTGTTTAAAAAGGTCTGTTACTGGCTGCTGCGGAACCGGAAGACAATTGGCAGGTAAACATGCGGTAAAGCTAAAACGGTAAAAATCCGTGAACTTTACAGTTCTGGTAGCAACTCAGGTAGCAACATTAACAATTCTGTCTAAAAACAAAATTTCTGGACTGCAACAAAACTTTGTCGTCATTCCTCCATGTTCCATCAGATCTGCTCCATGTGTTCACTGTCCTGCTGTTCTCTAGCTGGTTACTTCAGTGCGGCTCCATCTAGTGGCACAGATGTGTAATGACAACAGAAAGTCCAGTCCTCCATTATAAAACTAATTCAGTTCTGTGACCCGTTTTTTAATTTTGTATTTTTGATCCAAGTCAAAAAGTGAAATATAAAAAAAAAAACAGGCATTTTTTTAAATTTTTTTTGTGTTAGATTAAAAAATGAAAAACGTAATAAAATGTCACTTTTTAATTTTTTTTTAAATTTTTGATTGACAATTGAGAATGGAAAGAAGGAATGATAAAGTTACTGAACTTTAACATGGACATTTTCATTTTAAAGTTCTCCCAGACGGAGGATTCAACAGAAACAAGGTTATTTGTAACAACTGACAAGTTGAACTCCCCGTTAAAAGTTTCTGCTGTTACCTCAGAAATTACCTGTTTTTAATGTTCTGATTGTGCTGAGACACAATCATTTTGTTGGATTTTGTTTGTAGACTTTTTTTTATTTTTTATAAAAACAGGATGACATTAATGTCCTGGCAGTGGCAATAAGCTTTATTTTATTTGATATTTTTTAAGATGAGATTTACAGTAAATACTAAACAAGTGCTGATGTTAAAAGTGTTTGAACAACAAATGTTATGGCACTTTAGTTCACATGGCAGCAGAACATTTTAATAAAAGTGTATTTTACACTACTTTTGAATTCATTATTTGATTTTGCGTATACAATGCGATTAATCGTGATTAATCAGGGAAATAATGCGATTAATCGCGATTGAAAATTTTAATCGTTGTCCAGCCCTAATTATAATATGAAATCGGGGAAAACAAACGAAGCTTCCGTTTATGGGACGGCGTCGAGATTAAACCGCACAATAAAATCAGAAAACTAACCTCCAAAACGCTTTCAGGGAAAAATACAGCTGACAGAAAAAAGCTGTTGCTGCTTTGTCATAGACTCAGCAACTCTGTTTTTAATTGATTAATCAGTCATAGAAGCCAAACAGGAAGGACGAAGGCGCCTGCTTCATCTGCTAATGGTTTAACTAGATTAATGGTAGTCAAACAGTTGACTCATCAAAACATGACAGGTTTTAGCGTATGATGTATGAAAAGGTCTGAAATGTTTAAGCAGAAACTTTCCTCTGACTAATAAATCAATTATTACTTAACCTGTGAACAGGCAGCGCCCCTCCTGTGGTACATACACCTTTTTAAAAGTATACGAGGCAATTTTTAAGGGGACTGTAAAGGCTTTAAAGCATCTTTGAATTGTTTGCACAGATTAGGATAAAAGAAACAATAATAATAAACAATAAATAGGTTGTTTTGAAGCAAATAGTTTTGACTCAATTTGTCCTCTGAATGATCAATATCATCTGATGAACATATACAGCAACTTGATTTTTCATCTCTACTTTTAATTTTGATATTAACTGGATAGAATATCAGAATATATCTAGATTATATTGTATCGTGACCCAAGCATCATGATTAGGGCTGGGCAACGATTAAAATTTTTAATCGCGATTGATCGCATGATTTCCCTGATTAATCACGATTAATTGCATTGTATACTGAAATTCAAATAATGAATTCAAAAGTAGTGTAAAGGTCACTTATTTAAATGTTCTGCTGCCATATGAATTTGCGTGTTTGAACAACAAATGTTATGACACTTTAGTTCATATGGCGACAGAACATTTCAATAAAAGTGACCTTTACACTACTTTTTAATTCATTATTTGAATTTCAGTATACAATGTGATTAATTGGTAAAGTTACTGAACTTTAACATGGACATTTTCATTTTAAAGTTCTCCCAGATGGAAGATTTGACATAAACAAGGTTATTTGTAACAACTGACAAGTTGAACTCCCAACCATGTTTATGTCAAATCTTCCGTCTGGGAGAACTTTAAAATGAAAATGTCCATGTTAAAGTTCAGTAGCTTTACCAATCTGTAATTATCTGTAAATCATTTGTTTTTTTTCCATTTTCAATTGTCAATCAAAAATTAAAAAAATTAAAAAGTGACTTTTTTTCCGTTTTATAATCTAACACAAAAAGACAAAACAAAATGCCTGTTTTTTTTAATATTTCAATTTTAGTAAACAGGCCACGGGACTCAATTTGTTTTTTAATATTTTATTGTCTGGTTTACGTGACCCAGAAATGGCTTTGTTTTATAATGGAGGACTGGACTTTCTGTTGTCATTACACATCTGTGCCACTAGATGGAGCCGCACTGCAGTAACCAGCTAGAGAACAGCAGGACAGTGAACACATGGAGCAGATCTGATGGAACATGGAGGAATGACCACAAAGTTTTGTTGTTGTCCAGAATTTTTTTTTTTCAGACAGAATTGTTAATATTGCTACCTGAGTTGCTACCGAACTGTAAAGTTCACAGATTTTTACCGTTCTCCATGTCTGTTTTAGCTTTTCCTCATATTTACCTGCCAATTATTTTCCGGTTCCGCAGCAGCCAGTAACAGACTTTTCAAAACAAAAGCATGTGAGCAACATGTGTTAACACGCGATAAAATAAATGTCGCCATTAATAAATTAATGCGTTAAAGGTGGGGTAGGTGTTGTTTGAAAAACGGTTCCAGCAATCCAACTTAAGTGAGATTTTGAAAATATCTCCATCCCTCCTCCCAAAGGCTCCGCCTCCTCGTCTTCAGCTCACCCCTCGAAACCACGCCTTCACATTATTCATGACTACATGAACCGCAGGGAGGGGTGGGTGGGAGTGCATTGATATTTGATGGACGTATTATGCAGCCAATGAAAGTAATGATGATCACTATTTTGATTGGTCAGAGTTTTTCTCTGATTATACCCTTTAGACTGGACCAAAACGTTTCGTTTTTTTGCAAACATTTTATTTCAGTGGGTGCAATGGGAATGTAAAAAAAAGGTTTTCAGGCAATGTTGTAACAAGTGTTGCAAAAAAACAACACCTACCCCACCTTTAACGCGCGATAAAATAAATGTTGGCGTTAATAAAGTAATGCGCGATAACGCGTTAACCTGCCCAGCCCTGATCATGATACATATCGTATTGCGAGGTCCTTGCCAATACTCACCGCTAGTAATCAGCATGTTTATCTGCGCGCAGCCCCACTGAGGCTGAGGAGGAACGTAACGATCTTCCCTCCATTATGGTTATTATTTTTAGTTGTCGTTGTCTTTGCTCTTTCAGTAAGTTGCTTCATCCTGTAGGGGAAAAAAAACAAACTTAAATCCTGTTTATAATTCAGACGGTCGACGGGTGTTGTGAACGCGCTCTAAAACTCAGGCTCGCTGCTTTCTGAATGTGAACACATTTCCTGACGCCGTGGTTTGTAATACTGATGAAGTGTTTGGTGTATGTGTGTGTCTGTGACTCCACACTCTGGCCTTTGACCCCCCGACTTCCACGGCCTCATCACCTGCCTCGCGGGGGCGAAAAAACACGAACTTCGCCGTGCAAACCACTCCTCCTCCTCCTCCTCCTCCTCCCCCCCCCCCCCCGGGCACCGGTGCGTGCCGTGGCCCCGCTGCAAATACGGTAACGTTGACACTTTCTCCACTGCAAACGGGGAACGATTGCTGTTTGAAATCTGTCACCTCTGTCCATCCATCTGCTCCGATGCTAACTGCTCTGCGCTCGGACCAAACTGCTTTTCTTCACGGTAAAATTGTTCTTTTTCCCATCATTCTGTGACCCGTTTTTCCTGCTCAAATCTTTACTTTCTATTTCACTTCCACACTTTCTCGCTCTCATGTGAATAAATGAATGCATTAAATGTTGTTTTGGGTTCCTTACTGAATGTTTTCGGCGCCGTTTCAATACCCTGCCTCGTCTGGCAACCGTAAAGAAATCGATCCGCCTACGAGAAGAGGCGCTCGCTAAGGAGCAGGCCAAAGCTAAGAGCGGCCCGACCAGCGCCGAGAAATTACGTAAGATCTTGAAAGAGGAAAAGAGGTATGTTGAGTGTGGCATGTTCAAATACCGCCGGCGAACACACGTGACCGTCACGTCACCTGAAAACAGAGACAAAAGAAACGGTTCTTTAAAGATTTTTTTTAGTCTATGTCGCTTGCTTTTAGGATGAAGAAGAAACGGAAGCGGTCGGCCTCTTCCTCTTCCTCCTCCTCCTCCTTCCTCCAGTAGCTCTACCTCTTCCTCGTCGTCCTCCTCGCCTCGCAGGAAGCCCAAGAAGAAAAGGAAGAAGCGGAGGAAGTCCGAGCGCGGGAGCAAACGCCATCGCAGGATTTCCTCGAGGGACAGCAGGAGGAGCGAGGAGGGTAAGAGTGAGAAAGACCAGAAGGAGAAGGATTACGATGACGTGGACTGGTGTCCCGCTCCCTCCAACGTCTCTGCCACGTTTCTCAACCAGAAGGGAGGCCTGGACTTTGGAGGGGGAGACGAGGAGGGGATGAAAGGGAAGGACAGACAGGATGGAGGGATGAGTCAGTTGAATTACGTAGCTTCAGAGGAGGAAGAGTCGGACTCCTCACGGAGAGAAGGGAAGAGAAGGGACAAATCAGAGAGCAGGACGTGGAAGAGAAAAGACAGCAGAAGCCCGGAGAGGGAGGAAGGAAGAAGGAAGGAAGGAGATAGGAGAGACAGGAGAGACAGCGACTCCCAGAGGAGGAGCAGCTTAGACGAGAACAGGGCACGAAAGCTGTCCAGCTCGTCAGCGGAGGTAGAGTATTCCCAGAAACCCAGCTTCAGATCGGAATATTCAGCAAACCCTGGCTCGGCTTCCAAACATCTGGACTTCAGGAGACAAGACTCCTCCAAAAGGAGCTCCTTCGACGGCGGCAGAGACGAGACCAGAGGGAGGCAGGCGGGAGGAGAGGAGCAACGAGAGAAAGAAAGCAGGAAGGGCCGATCGGAGGAGGAGGGCAACGCATCCGATCGAGGACGAGTCCAAGAACCCGAGGACGCCGGGAATCCATAACGGACAGGGCGGCGCGAGACAGAAGAAGGACCTCCCCGCTAACCTGTTGGATATTTTTAACCAGATCGCTCAGTTTGAGAAAGAGAAAGGAGTCAAGTCCAAAAAGTAAAAGTTCACAAGAGATATTTAATCGATCCATGGAGTCGTTACCTGGACTGTCAATCAGTATTTGGCCAAACTTGTTCCTCACTGTGAGCCCTCCATCAGTTACCTTCAGTGTTGGAGAAAACCGCTAATTTAGCTCTGAAATGTCTTGTTTCTTTCCTGGTCGTCTTGTATGCAGCTTATATTAGATCATCAGGATGTAAGTCTTCATCTGGATGACATCATTTAAAGCTGCTGCTGATTAGACCTCCTCCAGGTGATTACCTCTTTAATCCTCACAATTAAAGGTTTTCTTTTTAGTTAAAATCTACTGCTAGATTGAGCAATATTTGGAATAATAGGCTTTAAAACCGCTGATTATGTGATGTCGAGTCTTTATTGCTCTTTCTGAAGAAAAGCGCCTTATGTTTTCTGCTTCGTGCCATGTTGAAGCTTCCTCTTTTGTGGATTGTTGTATCTCATCACAAACGGCTTGATTTACATTGTGCAGATGTTCCAGCTGTATTCCAATAAATCTAACCTGGGGAAAAGCCTGGCTGAATATGTTTTCACGTGCTAAACATTCCTGCCTTTATATTTTTTTTATATCATGTGCTGACTTTTTCCAGTATGAACTGATAGGGATGCACAATAACTGTTTTTTTAAACTGATAACCGATAACTTTCAGCTCCTAAAGGCCGATACCAATAACTGATAACACACACATATATATACCTAAGATCATTACATCAATACTATGAACAAAACCAAAAGCAGTTTGGACTCTTTAAATGAACAGATATTTATTTTTTCCATTGAAAAACTATTGACAAGCCTCTCAAACATTTTCTTAAAGCTATCAAACAAACCTATTTGATATCTCACATCAACTTAAATAAGGTTCATTACTGACTGATATAAAAAAATAAAGGCTCCTTGAACTGATAGAAATACATGCATCAGAATTACTAACTGACAAAATGCATTCCTCAATGACAATAAAAATAATGCACAGTGCATAATGTACTGACACAAGTTAGACTTGTCTGTGTAAATCAGTGATTCCCAAAGTGTGGGCCGCGGCCCCCTGGTGGGCCGTCGTGGTACTGCAGGAGGGCAGTGAGAGGTCATTAAAATTAAACAAATATGTTTTAAATCCTCGATATTTTTTAAAATATGTTTTTAATTACTGTAAAATATTAACAAAATGATTTCAAAACATTAAGAAGTAACAAAACAAACCAGTTGAGTGTTATTCTACTGTGATCTTGACAAGTGTCACCTTATTTATTGACCCCTTACATTAATGTCAGAACACAGCTTCTAGTCCTGTATGTTGATAACAGTTGTGATTAAAGGTTTCGGTGGGCCGCGAAGATTTTTCACATTTCAAATTGGGCCTTGGTATTCTGAAGTTTGGGAATGGCTGGTGTAAATAAACTGAAAAAGTGCACTCCATAGTAAGAAAAAATTATGTTTAAAGGATTTTGACTTGTGGTTCCATTCAAATGAATGCCTTTAATTAAAGTAAATGAGGTTCAGTAGTCTTTTTTTTTTTTTTTATCTCATGGAAGTTTTAGATGAGAGAGATGATAGCGATGAACGGAGCGGCAGGGTTGACTTGCTGGCTTGCTCACGTTAGCTCACATTAGCTCACGTTAGCATGATTTCAAAACTCCATGGAAGCGATAGTTATGTTTCAGGTGGCTGATCAGGTTTGACGTATTAAAGCTTGTGCTATTTTTCCCTCCTTCGCTTGGAGCATTTGTCACAAATAACCAGCGAACTATCTTCCTCTGAAACTTTAACGAAGTTAAAGCCTCCATGTTTTTTTTTTCAGCGCACTGTTCCGCAATGCTGCATTCAAGGTGTAACGTAAATTCCTCCGTTCCCTCGTTTGCTCGTCGTTCTTTCGGCCTTTTCTATTTTTTCTTTTTTTATGTATAACATGTGGGAAAATACTGCGAATATCAATTCAAGTCAGCAACTACTAAAATTATGACCGAGTTAACGAGTTGTTTTCTGGCATGAGGGGATATTCTTGATTTTCTTTACTGAGTAATGGTTTTTCTGATTATGCCGACGTCACTTGAACATAACATTCACTGCTGGTCATTCAAGGCTCAGAGGCAATGAGGCACTGCTGTGTTAAAAAAAAAAAAATTTATATATATGTGTTATCGGGGCTATTCGTCATGATATCGGACTTACCGGGATAACTTCGTAATTTCCTGTTATCGGCCCGATAGTTATCGTGCACCCCTATGAACTGATTTAAAATTTAAATTAAGCAGACTGCCGCCTCTGACAAATGATGGCGTCGACGAATTAAAGGAAAAGAGGTGTTGCGTGTTGTTCTGAGCTGGTTGTGGACCTTTTAGGAGCCACATCTCTACTTAAATGACTGATCCTGTTCCATGGACGACTGAGGCAGCTGGGCCTCCAAAAATGTGACTTAACGCGCACGTCTTCGTCCTTCAGCTGAACGTGTCAAAGCCAAAATGTGTCTATATGGCTCATTGGTGCTTTAAGCCTCTTGGTGTCACATACTTGATTTAATAACTGGACAACACACTTCAGTGGTCGTGCAACCAGCCGTGTGTCGCCTCAAGCCAAAGTAGCTTACTCCAGGCTTAGCGCCCGACCGCTGCCTCTCGTCTTCCATCATTACTGGCGCCATCATCGGCGATGCGCCGGAGCGGCTCCACGTCCCAGTCTATCTTGTTAAGACAGATTAAGCAGTAATATACAGGCGGAGAAGAGGCCTCTTGGTTTAATGCCGCACTCACAGGCTCCTGATCCTGCGCCTCCTGTCTCAGACGCATGACGTCTTAATCTTTGTAAAATAGTTGCGACCTCCTGCCGTCAGCAGGCGCTCGCTCTGCGGGTCGTAATTCCTCTGAAGAGTCAGTGGAGCGGAGGTTTTTTTTTTCTTTTGGTCCCGAAGACAAACGGACTGCAGTCCGATTCTGCAGAAGCGTGAGTTGTAATTCTCCGGATGGACCGGATAGAAGAAAGATAAACTACAAAAAGAAAGATACTGATCCCGCCTCAGCCGAGACGAGAGCACTAAACTCCTCCAAACGAATATTCATGTAGTCGCATTGACCTCGACCATCAAACCCCAATCACAATACTGCCCCTACAGGTGGACGTGATGGTTTAATCCACGCGTCAAACACGAGGATTGGAATCCAGACGCCGCTTCACGCAGTGGTAGCGGCTGTAGTGGTGTGAACGCTGGCGTCTCTTCCAGTCTGTACTGACAAGACTGTCAATGCTCTAATAACCGGTGACGAGAGCAGCCAAGATCGCTGAGCAGCTCTTTTAGGGGGAAAATCAGCAATCTTACGTCAGGATTTAAGATTTGAGATTTGAGATTTTACGTGAGCTAACCTTAACCACCAAGAAAAGCAACTAAAAGACCAAGAATTAAACTTCCTAAGTCTCCAGAGTGTCCAGAGTGAAGATGGGTCTTAAATCGGTACGTGCTAAGCGAGTATAAGTGGGTTTGTCTTGACCAGAAACGGGATCTTAACACCTGTTTGTCAAGAAACGACATCCCAGACCGGGTCCAGGAACCGGCGGGAAATCTGGCGTCACAGCTGGCTGAGAGGGAAAAGAGTAGCCGGCCCTCTGACGGTAATAACTCTGGAAGAAGGTAAAGCTGGATTCATCAGACCAGCTGCACTGGACTGTTATTGACCCAGTTTTGGTGGTTTCAGCGACCTCCTTAGTTGTTTACTTGATGCAGACCAATAATCTAGACATTTTTGTTTCCTTCCTTCCTTCTTCCTTTATCAGTTGGTATTAAATAACTTGTTTAAGCTGAAACACATTAACTATCAACATCACCTGGTTGCCGACCTGGACAAAGCATCACCTCTGCTGGATGCTGCCGAACAGAATATCAGCTTTGTTTTAAAGATGAACTCCCGGTGCAGATGTGGGTCGCTCGCTTTGACCACCCTCCTCCTCCTCCACGTGGGAGAAATTGAATCTGCAGTACTGCAGGTTTCCACTGGGGGGCAGTGGAACACTGTGGTGGATTCCAGGGAAGAAATCAGGACCCAGCAGGCCAGTGAGGGCTCTCCAGCATCACTGCTGAAGCTGTTTGCTTTTATTTTAAAAGGTCTTTTTTTTATGGATCCGTCTTTTTAAGTAGCCTGAAACCTATCAATCTGCCGTGTGATCAATAACTCCAATAACTGTGGTTTCTCACAGCAAGAATATCTGTGCGAAAGAGACACATCTCAGCTGAATCAGTGACAATTTCTGCTCTAATAGCAGTTCACCATCTATGGTATGTTTATAGGCCCCATCCAGCTGTGGGCTCACATCTGTTTGAACAAAAGGAGTCGGGTTAAGAAGTTTATTGATATAAAGATGAATTGAAGTTTAAGAAGAATTGCTGATATGATCAAATGTCGAGACACAGATAGGGTTGGGAATCGAGAACCGGTTCCGTGTGTTTCAATTCCATGGAATCGTTTGTCAGTTTATCCAGCGATTCTCTTATCGATTCCAACCAGCACGAATCTCACGTAATTTACGCAAGTTACGCACAGTCAATTCCAGAAAGCACTTATGTGATTAAGTTACGTCGGTTTAGCACGTTAGCATTGCAGTTGTAAACAACAATGGCGCCCACCAGGTTCAAACGCTCCAAAGTTTGGCTTCACTTCACCAAAGAAAGATGGTAACAAGGCAACTAGCAGTCATTGTAAAGTGGAGATAACAGCGTCGGGAGGGAACACGGCTAACATGCAGAAACATTTGAACACACAACATGCTAACGAGTGTCGTGTTTTTGACGCTTCAGACTGATGGATCTCAACCCAGCAGCAGTAGCCAAGCTAAGATCACCTCTGGTAACTCTGGTTAGTAGCTATCCCACTGCCTATGTGCTTCTTTGTAAAACACGCTATAACATTAGCGCTATGCTATTAAACGAATGTCTTCTGCATTACATTTAGAAGATGACCGTGATGAGAGAGAGAGTCTGGCTGGTTCAGAGGCTGGAAGACATGATTATTTTACTGCTAAACAATTGTTAATTCTTCATAGTATTTGCAGATTTGCACTATGCACTGTTCCGTTGAATTTGATAGTATTTATCTTTCTTTATTATTATTTTTGAGTGCTTAGTGAGCTCATATATCTTTTTAAAAAGGAGATTTTTTTTCATTTATATTAGGAAAAATCTGTTAGTAAAATGTTCCACATTCTTGTGTATTTGCACAGTTACATATTACAACAGTTAACACGTTATCCAGGCTTTGGGCCTTATTTGACCTCGCTGTTGAGTTTGTAAGGTCGTGACTTCTAAGTAAAAATAAAAATTAATGCTAATAAAACAGTTTGTTCTCGTTTTTCCCCAAATTAGAATCGATAAAGAATCGAATCGTTAAACAGTATCGATAATGGAATCGGAATCGGAAAAATCTTATCAGTTCCCATCCCTAGACACAGACAAGTTAAATGTAGTGTGGATACCTTTCTGTATAATGATGTAATAGTAGGCAAACATCTAATCAATCCAACCACCTTTATAATGAAAAATAATTCCAATCTGTGATCAGGTGATCATCTTTTACAGCACAAACACGTGCTTAACTTTACATTTCCGGGCCCGGAGAGAGACTTTTACTCTCTGGGAAGTTACGTCCTGACCCCGCAACTGAGAGTAAAATAAATACATTTAAAAAAATGAGGAAGAAGAGAAAGAATGAGAGGGGGAGGAGGGGAGACTGCTGAAAGGAGAAGAATAAGAGGACCTTCAGTCCTTGAAGGCGCGGGTCTCTCAGCAAGTTCTGGAGGTCAGCGCTAGCGGGTTTTTTTTCCCGCTTGACCAACTCTGATGAAGCTGCAGATTCTCACCTTCATGAATCATCCCCCCCCCCCACTCCGCCCCCCCGCTCCGCTCCCACCTGGTCTCCTTTTCACAAAGAGAGGGGATTCCTCCTCTTAGGCTCTTTTCTTCAGCTCTGAGGCAATCAGGCTGTTGAACACGCACAGGGAGATGAGACATTTTAAATTAGTGTTAGGAGAGGAGGGGGGGGAGGGGGGAGAAGGGGGAAAAAGACATTTTTCATTTTCTACAATAAAAGGTACTACATTGAATTCTCGGAGCATGACAATACAGAGGAGTAAGTAATGGAATAGGAGCAGACGTGGCGTCTGTGTGTTAGAGGATAATGAGGAATTTTTTTTTTTTAAAGATGAACGCTCCTGCGCTGCCATTCAGTCAAGACTCGCCCCGTCACTGTCACGGGCCCCCGGCCCCGGAGCCGGAACAATACCCCACGGAGGCCCCAAACTTTTTCACAAAAGTAGTCACCGAAAAAGGTCACTCGGAGCTTTTTTTTTTTTTTTTTTTCGGCCCGACAGCGTTCAGGCAGCTTTGACCTCCCCAAAGCTCTCGCACTCCTTCTCATAAGGGCCACAGGTGCAGCAGACGGGTTTCTGAGGACGTCGCCTCGTCGCGATGCTGGTGACGCCATTACAAGGGAGCAGATGCCATCTTCAGAGAGAGCGCGTGGACAAAATCAAGTTTTCTCTGAGGCAGCATGCAACCACAGAAAAACCATTTCGGATCAGTTTTAAGAGTCTGACAGAACCAGCAGGAGCGCGATTGACAGATTTATGTTCTGCAGGAGTTTCTTTTACGAGAGTGAACGCACCAAAGATGAGGAGCAGCTGATTGTTGCAGCAACAACTGCGTGGTCTTCAACAGATGCAGTTTGTCGCCTCGGGAAAGAAGGTAAATGGAGTGTGATGTAACATCCAGGCCGAAGCAGAGAAGAAGGACGAACCTGTCCTGTCTGGCGATACGATACAAAGTCAAAGTCAGGTTTATTTGTCAATTCCTTCACATGTACTTGACATACAAGAAATCGAAATTACGTTTCACACTATCCTATGTGTACACGTTAGGACAAAAACACTTTCTTAAAACCTCAGAAAAACATTCAAAATGAGCAAAGTGATGAGTGCAAAATAGTGAGTGCAATAGAGATGAATAGGTAAACAGAATCTAAAACAATAAATAATTCAAGAATAGAGTAACCAGTATGTAAACAGTGTAGTGCAAGAACAGCGTAACCAGTATATGAACATTGTAAACAAGGACATTGTAGCAGCTGTGGGGGTTAACGCACATATGATACGATACACGATATTCGGCTCACAATACGATATATATCGATATTCATCTTAAGATACATTAACATCATTTTCTGAAAGATTTTAAAGGGACAAAGTGATTTTGGTGACATCTTGTGAGTGTTCCAATGACTTTGTTTGAATTAATTGAACTGAAAGCATCAATTACACATTATATGGCTGACAGGCATCTTTCAAATGCTGGACAAAATGAATAAAAGATGTGTTGAGGAAAATAGTTCCATTTATTTAAACAGTGCAAATTGTTGCTTGCAAGCTTTTAAAGGTAAGAGCACAATGGAGAGTTAAAGTACAGCTAGTGTTTTTCTTTGGCAGCTTTTTTGGTTTGATACTGAACGTATGAGGTAGCTACTAGCCATTCTAGCTACCAGGTTAGGTAAAAACGAACCATGGCAGCCAATAATTCAAGTCCATTGGAGCAACATTTAAGCCATCTTAAAATTGAAGCCATCTCAGCAGAGTAGCTGGAGGACTTAACGGCTCTTCCTGAAAAGTGCAGGAAGAGCATTCCTGCGAGACACGGGGGTTTTGAAAGGAGCTTAGAATATCGATACCCGCGGCTGAAAAATCGATACTCTCTGGGAAAATAAAATTCCGATATACAGTGGTACCTCTACTTACGAAATTTTCAGGTTACGAAACGCATCAACGGGAAAATATTATCAGGATACGAAAGGCAAAAATACAGTAGCGCTGCTACTCGCAGCTCCCAGAGTTTACCGAACGTAAACATACTTGTAGCTGCTCTGCCATTGGCTATCGGCTAGCATCTTCCTGGCATCTCTCTCTAAATTCTATGAATCTCGGAATTTGTTAAAAAGAATCACCAAGAAAAAGTGTTCACTAGTCGGGCTATCGCTCACTATGATGATGTTTGTCTTGCACATTTTCGAAAGATTGTTAAAAAGCCGACAAAAGCAAACGTCCTTGGATCAGTTCTTTATAAAAACGTCACGCAAAAACCACCGCTGAGAGAGAAAAGGTGACGACGACAGCAGTTAAAAGATAAATGAACATAATTTTTATTACTTACTTTATTCTTTGTTTTTTATTATGTACAACTCTCATTTGATGTTTATTGTGCAGTAATCTAATGCTAACATGTATTTGTTATATGTTTTATGCATTTTTATGATTTATAAAAAAAATGTATGTCTGAATTTTGGGGGGCTTAGAACGGATTAGAGCATTAACATGGAAAACGCATCTCTACTTACGGAATTTTCAGGTTACGAAACTACTTCCAGAACCAATTAATTTCGTAAGTAGAGGTACCCCTGTATATCGCAGAATCGATAAAATTGCTCAGCTCCGGTAAATTAGTTTCCTTTTTATCTGACCACATTATCAAAAACAGCCTCAGAAATATTCCCAAGAATTAAAACGGAAAGATGACAACCAACTAAAAATAGAAGCTGGTTTATGCTCAACACTAATACGGACCAGCAGGCCTGTGTGGGTTTGACGAACCCGTAGAACCAGTGACCAGTTCCTTTTAGTTTCATGGAAACCATCACTGGAGTCATCGAGTAGCTCGTGAAACAGAATTTGTGTCTCGTGATGTTTATTCTTATCTAGGGTCACAGGGATCTGCTGGAGTCGATCCCAGCCGCCTTCAGGTGAAAAGCAAGGGTCCACCTGGACAGGTCGACCAGAAATCCAGGAAAAGGGGAACTTTTGAAGCAACATCTCATGGGTTTTGTTTTAATGACAGTTTTTCCCAATTTCAACACTGTCGTTTTCACTACCCGGTCTTCGGGAAGCTTCAGAAATAACCAGCTGACGGCCAAACGGACCGGCAGCTGACGAGAGACTTGGGTCGTCAACGAGCCGGTGGACGCCATGAACGAGATCCAGAATCATTCACCCGGTTCAAGTTTCACACCGTTTTCACACTTCAATCCCACCGGAAGTCTTCTGGTAGAGAACAACTGATCCAACATCAGCAGTCTTTATTTTATTTCTTTATTCTCAGCACATGTGCATTTTTTAAAATTTTATTTCCTTTATCTTTCCTTTGTGAGCCAATATTTCACTGTCATGCGTACTCGTAGCATAAACGAATGACAAAGTTTTTGAACTGAACTGAATAATGAACTCCATTTCACGCGTACGTGTGTTTACGTACATTATTCTCCAAAACTGCGGTACAAGCATGGTATTTGTAAATTATAGTGCATCATTTAGGCGTTATATGGGGACGTAATTAGACATGATGACAAAGCCACGCAGCAATTTGAACTTGTGTAAAACCAGTCAGGAGCGGGGGGGGGGCTCTGAGCTGCATTATAAACACTGCTTTGACATAATTGCTGCCCAAAGAGCACATGGAGTCGAGAAGAGCTGGTTTATTGGAGCCTCGACGGCCCCCGGGGGCCGTTTTGCCTCCCGTCGAGCGGTCCTTAGAAAGCATGCACGCAGCAGGGAGTTCAGCGCTGAATGCAAACAAGTGCATGCGTCATTGTTGGGAGCTTCCTCTGGACTGCTCCTCGCAGCCTGCAGGGATGATGTTGCATCACTGCTTCCATTTCAATTTACAGGGAGCAATCCCTGTTCAGCATTTTTACTTTGAACTTATTCAACTAAAAAAAAATGACTCTTTGGATGAACTTAAAAAAAAATCATGGAAACAATTTCCACGTGAATAAATTGTGTCCTTCCAACCTTATTTAATTCAGTCAATCAAACTTAATTTACTTGGGTTGGTCCAATTTATGTTGATGGTGTTGAAAACAGTTGGTCCAACTCAAGTAAATTTTTTTTTTTTTTTTATGACTCAGATTCACTTTGCAGTCGTGCAGGCGGTCAGGACGTCGGCTCTGAGTAGCTATCGCACACGCCGACTTCAGATTTATTTTTCCGTCTTTCACCTAATTGGTTCCAGTACGACGGAGTATTAGGGCCACACTGAGAAAAAAAATTGTGGTGATTTTTTTTTTCATTCCTCACTTGTCTAGAATAAAGTCGAAATGCCGAGAATAAAGTCGATAAAATCGAAATGTCGAGAGTTAAGAAGAAATGTAGAGAATAATTTATTCTCTACATTTCAACTTTATTTTCAACATTTCGACTTTATTCTCGACATTTTGACTTTATTCTCGACATTTCGACTTTATTCTCGGCATTTCGACTTTATTCTCGGCATTTCGACTTTATATTCGACATTTCGACTTTATTCTCGACATTTCGACTTTATTCTAAACATTTGGACTTTATTCTCGACATTTCGTCTTTATTCTCGACATTTCGACTTTATTCTCGGCATTTCGACTTTATATTCGACATTTCGCCTTTATTCTCGACATTTCGACTTTATTCTAAACATTTGGACTTTATTCTCGACATTTCGACTTTATTCTCGGCATTTCGACTTTATTCTCGACATTTCGACTTTATTCTCGACATTTCGACTATATTCTCGACATTTGGACTTTATTCTCGACATTTCGTCTTTATTCTCGACATTTCGACTTCGTTCTCGACATTTCGACTTCGTTCTCGACATTTTGACTTTATTCTCGACGTTTTGACTTTATTCTCGACGTTTCGTCTTTATTCTCGACGTTTCGTCTTCATTCTCGACATTTCGACTTCGTTCTCGACATTTCGACTTCGTTCTCGACATTTCGACTTCGTTCTCGACATTTAGACTTCGTTCTCGACGTTTAGACTTCGTTCTCGACGTTTTGACTTTGTTCTTGACGTTTTGCCTTATTCTCGACATTTCGTCTTTATTCTCGACGTTTTGACTTTATTCTCGACGTTTCGACTTTATTCTCGACGTTTTGACTTTATTCTCGACGTTTCGTCTTTATTCTTGACGTTTTGACTTTATTCTCGACGTTTCGTCTTTATTCTCGATATTTCGACTTTATTCTCGACATTTTGACTTTGTTCTCGACGTTTCGACTTTATTCTCGACATTTCGACTTTATTCTTGACATTATGACTTTATTCTCGACGTTTCGTCTTTATTCTCGACGTTTCGTCTTTATTCTCGACGTTTTGTCTTTATTCTCGACGTTTCGTCTTTATTCTCGACGTTTCGTCTTTCTTCTCGACATTTCAACTTTATTCTCGACATTTCGTCTTTATTCTCGACATTTCGTCTTCATTCTCGACATTTCGACTTCATTCTCGACATTTCGACTTTATTCTCAACATTTCGACTTTATTCTCGACGTTTCATCTTTATTCTCGACATTTCGACTTTATTCTCAACATTTCGACTTTATTCTCGACGTTTCGACTTTATTCTCGACATTTCGACTTTATTCTCGACGTTTCGTCTTTATTCTCGACGTTTCGTCTTTATTCTCAACATTTTGACTTTATTCTCGACATTTCGACTTTATTCTTGACATTATGACTTTATTCTCGACGTTTCGTCTTTATTCTCGACGTTTTGTCTTTATTCTCGACGTTTTGTCTTTATTCTCGACGTTTCGTCTTTATTCTCGACATTTCGTCTTCATTCTCGACATTTCGTCTTCATTCTCGACGTTTCGTCTTTATTCTCAACGTTTCGACTTCATTCCCGACATTTCGACTTTATTCTCGACATTTCAACTTTATTCTCAACATTTCGTCTTCATTCTCAACATTTCGACTTTCTTCTCGTAAGTGAGGAATGAAAACAAAATCATTGCCCACAGTTTTTTTCTCAGCGTGGCCCTAATACTCCGCCGTAGCTCCAGCTTGTGTGTTCGTCTGCGTTTTTCTCTCAGCGCTGAATCAAAGGAGCTCAGGTCTCCGTCAGAACATCCTTCGGCCGCCTGGATATAAAGGATGAATGCTCTGGAAGTGTTCAAGGCCAAATTGAGAGATGAGAGGAATGTTGATTTGCTAATGGAGCGGGACTGGCAGAGAATATATCTGAACAAAACACCCCTGTTCTGACCTCTTTTCTCCCCCCCCCCCCCCCGTACACCTTCATAGTTCCCAGCATCCCTTTGTCCACGCACACGTAAATATTGAAGGCTTGCTAATTCTTCAGCATTCAAATGTTCCGTCCTCAGCTCCTCTGAAGACGGAAGGACGGCCGCATTGTGCACCCGAGGGAAATTTCCCTGCAGCAACAAAATTACATTTGGACACAAAACAGCGTACACGTGTACGCGCGCACCCCTTTCTACCGGTGTGCATTTTTGGCATTCGCGCACGTTGCGGACGTCCTCAAAAAGGATGCAAATTCCATAACAATCCAAAAGGATTCGGGTTAATTTGGTAAATATGGAGGTCGGAGCTGCCAAGGTGAGGTGCGTCTGCAAAAGCTTGAAGACTCCGGGTGTGTTTTTGATATGTGCACGTGCACGTGTGTGTGTGTGTGAGGCAGAAACGCTGACTGTCCTGGAAGCAGCAGCAGCAGCAGCAGCAGTCTAAACCAGCCACACTCCTCAGAGATAGCGCTGCTTTCTCATTTGCTCTGGCCCTATTTTAATAATAGCTGTGCATAAGTAATTTCTAAAAGGCCAGGCAGGCACACGGGCACGGGTGGAGGGGGGGGGGGGTGGGGGGGGGGGAAAGGAAATTAAACTCATTTTATCTGTGAGCAGGTGGATTCCTATTTATCATTAACATGCATAGAATTTGCACAATGTTATTTCTTGCTGCTGCTACTGATGGCACGTCATCCACATAATGTCAGAGGAGGGACTCTGGCTTTTTTTTTTTTTTTTTTTTTTTTTTTTTGCTTATGCTGGAGTGAAATTCATAGATAAAGGTACTACGTTTTTTTTTTCTCGCAATTTTCTGCAAACGGAAACTAATTCTGGGAAGCTTCTTATTACAGTGCAGGCTCATTTGGTTTGCATTAAAAGAGGGACAGGAGCGACATTAGGATTTCTGCCAGATTTCCAGGAGATGCTCCAACATTCGCTCTTATATCATTAGTAATGCCCCCCCCCCCCCTTCTCCTTCTTACAGAAGCCCTTTTCCTCTTTTAACTGGCATTAAACAATCTCAACTCATTATTGGCCCAATAATAAAACCGGAATATATTTGACTTCCTGATTTAGATCCTATCAAAATATTGGAATGTAAATGTGCAATTTTGAATGCATGATATGGAGGTTTAATCACTGCCGGATATTCTTTGTGTTATTTTAGCATAATTCAGCTGTTGGATTATTTGTCATTTATTTAAAATTAGGATTGTGCTTTTTAATTTGTTTTGGACTATCAAGTCTTTTTTGGCGCAGCTTTGATCCCAGTCGAAACGCTGCATTATTGTAGCACGTAAAATGCAGTTTTATGTTGTATTTATTGGAGCTGGAAATGACAGACGTCCAACTTATTGTTTGATCAATAGGAGACATGAGAAAACTGTGAAAGGTGACGCTCAGATTAGGACATTTACAACCTGCTGATCTTGATTTCTTTATTTTGTAGTCGACAGAGGCCAAAAGGTGAACCTGATACTCGGCCTCCGCCTCATCGTGGTGCGGCGAGACGCCGCCGCCGCCGCCGCCGCCGCCGCCGCCGCCGCCGCCGCCGCCTCACTTTTACAGATGGGGATCATGGGGGGGGTGCGTGTGCAGGAGGGATTAGACTCCCTGCGACCAGTCATTCACACCGGTGTTTACTGCGATGAAGAGCGAGATGACGACGCTTGTCCCCTGTCTCCTTTTCTCTCTCCTGACAAATAACAGCAAGGCGGCGGCGGCGGCGGCGGCGGCTCCCTGACAGGCAGCCAAGCAGCCGAGCAGGCAGCCAGTCAGCCATTGTTTTGTAATGTGTTTCACTCTGCCAGCGCTGATCCTTTGCTAAGGTACTTACCACGCCATTGTTGTCTAAGTATGCTATTTTCTGGCTGGGCACCTCCACTATAGAATAGGGTCCCCCCCCCCCCCCCCCTTCTTTCTTTCTATTTTTTTTTTCCAAAAGAGAGGTTTGTTACAGTCACCGTCATACTAATCCCAGCGTGTGATATGTATATGTGTCAACACAGAGGGAGAGGTGGGGGGGGGGGGGGGGGTCTTAACCCAGAGAGGCAGATAGACAGACTCGTCCCATTCAGGCCCGACTGTCCTCCGTGACACCAAATTACTGTTTGTTACAGGAAGACGAGCAGCACAAGAGGACACTTCAGCAAACCTCGTGCATTTCAGCGGAGACGCTCGCCAAGCAGATTAACGGTGACAACTAGGGATAGGAATTGATAAGATTATTCCGATTCCATTATCGATACTGTTAAACGATTCGATTCTTTATCGATTATCTTATTGATTCTAATATGGGGAAAAAGGAGAACAGTTTTATTAGCATCAATTTTTTTTTACTTAGAAGTCACGACCTTACAAACTCAACAGCGAGGTCAAAAGAGGTCCAAAGCCTGGATAACGTGTTAACTGTTGTAATATGTAACTGTGCAAATACACAAGAATGTGGAACATTTTACTAACAGATTTTTACTAAAAGAAATGAAAAAAAAAATCTCCTTTTTAAAAGGATATATGAGCTCACTAAGCACTCAAAAATAATAATAAAGAAAGATAAATACTATCAAATACAACGGAACAGTGCATAGTACAAATCTGCAAATACTATGAAGAATTAACAATTCTTTAGCAGTAAAATAATCATGTCTTCCAGCCTCTGAACCAGCCAGACTCTCTCTCTCTCATCACGGTCATCTTCTAAATGTAATGCAGAAGGCATTCGTTTAATAGCATAGCGCTAATGTTATAGCGTGTTTTACAAAGAAGCACATAGGCAGCGGGATAGCTACTAACCAGAGTTACCAGAGGTGATCTTAGCTTGGCTACTGCTGCTGGGTTGAGATCCATCAGTCCGAAGCGTCAAAACACGACACTCGTTATCGCATGTTGTGTGTTCAAATGTTTCTGCATGTTAGCCGTGTTCCCTCCCGACGCTGTTATCTCCACTTTACAATGACTGCTAGTTGCCTTGTTGCCATCTTTCTTTGGTGAAGTGAAGCCAAACTTTGGAGCGTTTGAACCTGGTGGGCGCCATTGTTGTTTACAACTGCAATGCTAACGTGCTAAACCGACGTAACTTAATCACGCAAGTGCTTTCTGGAATTGACTGTGCGTAACTTGCATAAATTACGTGAGATTCGTGCTGGTTGGAATCGATAAGAGAATCGCTGGATAAACTGCCAAACGATTCCATGGAATTGAAACACACGGAACTGGTTCTCTACAGGAACCGGTTCTCGATTCTGAACCCTAGTGACAACGGAGGCAAAGTTGAACTCTGCTGCGTGCAGCCTGGCATTGTGGGAAATATCCCGCTTTGCTTTCTTTCATAGATTTAGGTTTAAAAAATAAAAAAAGTTAAACCACTCGTGGTGAGTATTGGCAAAGACCTCACAATACGATATGTATCATGATACTTGGGTCACGATACGATATTTTCACAATGTCACAATATCACGATATATTGCGATATTCTATCCAGTTAATATCAAAATTAAAAGTAGAGATGAAAAAAATAAGCTGTATATGTTCATCAGATGATATTGATAATTCAGAGGAGAAATTGAGTCAAAACTATTTGCTTCAAAAACAACCTATTTATTGTTTATTATTAGTGTTTTTGCACATTTAAGTAACCAATTAAAAAATCGATATTATATTGGGGGCCCAAAAATCGCGATATATTGCCAAATCAATTTTTTTTCACGTCTCTATAAACAACTCATGTCTGATGTTCGCTCGACACAACTGGACACAGAGAGGACCGAACTACTTCGTTACCAACCAGACGCTCACGTTGCGCCAAGGAATCTGTCTCGATCCACAAAGTTTTATTTTATATTCTTCTGGCGATGTAAAAACAATGAAGCCAAGGACTAAAGTTAAACACGGTCTTAAAATGACTCTGATTTATTGTAAATGTGATGTCTCAAGTGACACTCTCAAATCCAGCTACATAAAAAACAACAAACAAAAAAAAAACCTCCTTATCCTCCGTCGTGTGATAAATCATCGTACAATCTCCAACTCCATTAATCACCCTTCTCAAACCTTTCATTTTCCTAATTTCTGTCGTAGTCTGCATATTTCCTCTAACCATCATGACGGTGGAACGGAGCATTAATAAGCCTAATATAGAAACATATTTGAACCCTGGTGCTCCGCTAAGTAGATTATAAACATTTATTATTACATGCTATCATAATATCCTGCACAGCATATTGCAAAACTTCTGCGGGCCGGTTTTTCCTCCCCGTGCAGCGGAAGATCACAGTTAATTCAGCAGCGTTATGGTAATGCAGAGGTCCCTATCTGTCCCGGCATCACACATACTAACAAGCTTAGCATAAGCCCGGCCTAGAATGGTATGAGGTTTGAATTTCTGGAACCGGCGCGGTCGCTGCAGCCAAATCTCACTTCAGCAGAAACCAGAGGGGTGATTCCTCCGCTTAAAAAAAAAAATTAGTGCTACTGCATATATTTTTCTGCAAGGAAAGGGGGTTTGATACCTTGAGAGAGAGGGGAAAAAAATGCACTGTGTGTCAAAAAAAATATAAAAAATATATATATTTTAAGGATGGCAAAAATCGTCTTGAGAGGGCTAATCAGCTGGCAAGTCTGAAAAGCCTGTAAGGTGCATTAAGAGATTTACGCGCAGCGCAGAGGTAAAGCCTCGCAACATTGTTGACTCATTTAAAGATGCCAACATCTCAACTTTCGTGCACTGTTAACAAATGCGCACGTGTTAAGTTGGTGTACTCTGCACTTCTCCTGGCTCCGTAAATCGCGGTGTATCTGCCGTAAGCGTGTTAGGCCCCGGGGCTCATCAGCACCATGTGATCCCAGCCAGAGAGACAACATGCTAAATCCTGTTTGTGAGAGTTCGACTGCGCTCAGCTCTCAGGCTAATCTAACCGCCCTCAACCTCCGGCACGGGGGGGGACGGGGGGGGGGGGGGGGGGGCGGGGGGGGGGAGGGGGGGCGGAGCTGGGAAACACGTCCATACGTGAAGCAGAAGTTGAAGACAAGAGGGTCATTTTGAAACGGGAGGAACGGATGGAAAGGACGCTAGTTGGTGCTCGTGGCAGCACGGTTGTGTTCTGGAGGAAAATGTGTTAAGTACACAGAATTAAAGTGAATTAAACATAAAACTGATCATTATTATGATCATTAAATAACAAAAAAATAAAAAAAATCTCACGCAGAGCAGGCTTGATACATGGGAATCACCTGTCGTGATTAATCCATATTTTTAGTAGGTCTCCTGGTATTGTCTGTTAAAATCTTTCTTTTTCGTGGAAATCGTCGGCTGTTTCTTCTTTCTCTCCACTGGTCATTTTCCCCTTCACAAGGAAACTTTCCAAACAGGTCTGTTTATTACTCATTTTGCTAGCTGGGTTAAATTTTGGCGCTCATGTGACCGAGATGTAACCGAGAGAATCCGGTCATTTTTTCAAAATAAAAGCTTGTTTTAGAGCCATATGATAGATAAAACTTAAATACAGTGATGCCGTTTTTTTGGCAGGTAATGGGGACCGGGGCCTCCCCGCGAAAATCAAAATCCACGAACTGGAACCAGAGCCTCCCGAGCCTAAATAATGTGTTTAAAATGTGTTTAAAAATGCAAAAAAGTAGCGAAGCACTGCAGCGAAACAAGACAAAGGCTCAACTGTGGTCTTTCTGTTACCTTCACAGCCTCTGGTCTCTGAACCGTAGTAAAGAAACCGCTGGTATTTGCTATTTTTGCCTCGAAATTAGCGGCTAACACGCTAACAACAACAAAAGAAAAAGTCTGGTTTTCTCTGCATGGAACGGGAACTTTATTCTGGCACTGCAGGAACTTGTAACATCACACAGGTTGTATTGTTGGGCTCCTGTCGGTTAACAGAGAATGTAAATCTATACACGCTGGGCTGCTGTTGATGCTCACTACACTTTTCATCTAACCACGTTTTCATTCTGCCGTCCCACAACACACACACTACATACCCATTACCCATAAGGCCACCTTCTTAAAGGGGCCAGGCTGGCTCACAAAATTTCTTCACTGTGAGAGAACGCGCACAACATCCTGTGATGTTTCCGCAATTTTTTCTTGATTTTTTAATTATATTATATATTTCTGAAAAATCCGCGAATAACTAAAACCGCAGAACTTAAAGCGCGAATAGGCAAGAGATCACTGTAACTATTTTTTTTTTTGCGCGACCCGGTACTAATTGATCCACGGCCCGGTTTCGGTCCACGGCCTGGGGGTTGGGGACCACTGTTTTAAATGATGAAGACTTTCCAAAGTGTAAGACAGCAACCTTCACCTCATATTCTTTATTTTATAGATCAGCCATTCCAAAACTTCAGAATACCAAGGCCCAATTTGAAATGTGAAAAATCTCCGTGGCCCACCAGAACCTTTAATGCTAACTGTGATCAACATACAGGACTAGAAGCTACAGTCATGGAAAAAATTATTAGACCACCCTTGTTTTCTTCAGTTTCTTGTTCAATTTTAATGCCTGGTACGAACTAAAGGTACATTTGTTTGGACAAACATAACGATAACCACAAAGATTGCTCATAAGAGTTTTATTTAAGAGCTGATATCTTACCATTTTCCATGGTTTTCTTGATTATAACCTAAATCACTTAAGTTTTTACATCAATAGCTATGGCGTTGTACTGCCAAAAACACTGCTTTTATGCATTCAGTGTTTTCTTTTCTGTCTGTTTTAGTCACATGATGACGTTTAGTGGTACCAGGTATTAAAATGAACAAGAAAGTGAAGAAAAAATGGTGGTCTAATCATTTTTTTTATGACTGTATGTTCTGACATTAATGTGAGGGGTCAACAAATAAGGTGACACTTGTCATATTAAGTTAAGATCGACAGTAGAATAACACTCAACTGGTTTGTTTTGTTACTTCTTAATGTTTTTAAATCATTTCATTAATATTTTACAGTAATTAAAAACATATTTTAAAAAATATCGAGGATTTAAAACATATTTGTTTAATTTTAATGACCTCTCACGGCCCACCTGCAGTCCCACGACGGCCCACCAGGGGGCCGCGGCCCACACTTTGGGAATCACTGTTATAGATGATCACTACCTGAGCCAAAACAAGGAACTATACCAAAAAAAACTCATCTCCAAACAAAAATTAATATCTAGACCCTTCTGCGTTATGTGATGCTCTGATGTCATTGTATTTTTTAAATTATAGTTCACTTAGCTTCTACTGTGAAAGTTTGAGAGAAAAAAAAAAAAAACAGTGACTGTACTTTACTTTTTATCTTCTCTGTCTTCACAAAAGTTTTCACTTTTTTATTCCATAAACCAAACATAAAGCAAATTGAACACGACAGTCACTTGACTTTATCACTGGGAGAAAAATAAGAAGGGAAGGGGGAAGAGCCGAAGCTGACATAAAGTTAATATTTATCTCGCTTTTTATTCTCTTTCAGCCGTCCGTCTTTCTCTCGCCGTCCGTCCGTCTCCTCCTTTCTGTCTGCGCCCCCCCCCTCCGAATGATAATTCGGGGACATCACAGATTTGGCACTTGTAGCAGGTCTCGCGGAAAAATTAATTAATGCAAACTCCAAGTGCTATCGAAATTATACATTTGGAGTGCGCGCAGATACGGAGAAAGAGAAGGAGAGAGATGTGAGGACGTTCTGGTCTCATTAAGAGAGCAGGCAGAGTGGAATTAGTCTGAATATAATGACAGGCCACACTATCTCATGTAAAAACAGCCCTGTTTTCCTCTCTCATTCATTGGCACTAGTAATTAGTTTTGGCCCTAAAACTGTCACCCTTTACTCTGTAAAAGGCAGATGTGATTTGAGGTGCAATTTAATCTTGCTTTAATGAAGAACTAATGGACGCATTGCAAATTACTTCCCCCCCCCCCCCCCTCCTCTCACATCCTCCCCCCCTCTGATTCCCCCTCCCTGTGATTGAACATGGGCTTGGAGAGAGAAAAAAAAATCTATTTCCTGCTTTTGAAAAGATCAAGAGTATCTTTGATAATGGCGAGAGCGTCACCGGGAGCTTCGTTGCACAGAGCCAACAAGCTCCTTTCAGAGGAGGACCGCCATTCAAGCCGGAGAGGAGGCCACAATTAGGGACAAAGCAGCGCCGGCGCCGGGGTCCTCGTTAGAGACGGGCCCTCGTTAGAGACGGGCCCCCGGAGGTGTCACGCAGGAACAATGAGGTCTGGAGGGAGAGAAAAAAAAACAAAACAAAAAACAGAAACTAATTTTCAATTACACCTATGATGCTTTACCACTCGGAGAGAGACACTGGATCAGTCCTGCGCCCGCAACCAGGACTGCTCCCCCGTCCCGGTCCTGGTACCAGCACCTCCTCTGAGTAGAGCTGAGCGATTTTATCGATTCCGCGATGTATATCGATAATTTATTTTCCCCCGAGAGTATCGATTTTTCATCCGCGGGTATCGATATTCTAAGCTCACTTCAAAACCTCCGTGTCAGCTATATAATGTGTAATTCAGTGATTCCCAAAGTGTGGGCCGCGGCCCCCTGGTGGGCCGTCGAGGTACTGCAGGTGGGCCGTGAGAGGTCATTAAAATTAAACAAATGTTTTAAATCCTCGATTTTTTAAAAAATATGTTTTGAAATTACTGTAAAACATGTATTATATTATTTAAAAAATATTTAGAAATAATTAAAAAAAACAATTGAGTGTTATTCTACTGTAATCTTAACATGACAAGTGACAAGTGTCTCCTTATTTGTTGACCTTTAACATTAACGGTGAATTCCAATTCTTCCCTTAACCCTCAATCTCAAAAATGCGCACTCCCGCTAAGTGCCAGTGCTTGTCCCATTCTTAGAAAGTCAAATTGAGGGACAAGTTTGAGGGCTGTATCGCCCTCAAAATTGAGATTTTCCGACACCACCCTTGGGTGTAAGGGTTACCCAGAAGGCACTGGGTAATTTAGCCAAGACATCTTCGAAAAGGATGGTAACAAAAAAAGCTAGCTACCAATGTAAGTATTTCCATAGTTCTTAAAGATATAAATGTTAGAAAACCATCTTATTGTCTTTGTTTGAGACTTTTTTCATGGATTAACATCGTTGTTGCGTAACATTTATTTTTTTTACTTTACGATGTTTGCTGCCGGACTGGCGGCCCCGGCCGGCTTCACAGTACTTGTATACCTTGTTGTGTAGCGACGGAGGACTGAATAATGTATCCTCTATTGTGTTATTTGCTAATATTATTTAGAGAATATACGGCGCTCTTTTCAATGTTATCCCTGAGTAATTTCAGCGAATACAGAGACAACACGGCTCTGATACATTTCAGTCTGAAGACGTAACTGAACTCGAGGGGTGTCCCATTTCTAAGTCACAAGATAGACCCTGACACTTACTTTGGAGGGTTTAGATTGAGGGCCAAAAATGGAGGTTTAAGGGCGAGGGTTGAGATTGAGGGTTAAGAGAGGAATTTGAATTCACCCTAATATTGGAATGTAGCTTTTAGTCTTGTATGTTGATCAAAGTGGTGTTTAAAGGTTTGCATGGGCTGCAGAGATTTTTCACATTTCAAATTGGGCCTGAAGTTTTGGGAATGGCTGGTGTAATTGATGCTTTGGGTTCAATAAATTCAAAGTTATTGAAACACTCACAAGATGTCACCAAAATCACTTTGTCATGTTAAAAATCTTTCAGAAAATGATGTAAATGTACAGTCATGGAAAAAATTATTAGAGCACCATTTTTTCTTCACTTTCTTGTTCATTTTAATACCTGGTACCACTAAACGTCATCATGTGACTAAAACAGACAGAAAAGAAAACACCGAATGCATAAAAGCAGTGTTTTTGGCAGTACAACGCCATAGCTATTGATGTAAAAACTTAAGTGATTTAGGTTATAATCAAGAAAACCATGGAAAATGGTAAGATATCAGCTCTTAAATAAAACTCTTATGAGCAATCTTTGTGGTTATCGTTATGTTTGTCCAAACAAATGTACCTTTAGTTGTACCAGGCATTAAAATGAACAAGAAACTGAAGAAAACAAGGGTGGTCTAATCATTTTTTCCATGACTGTATCTTAAGATGAATATCGATAAAATCGTATCGTGAGCCGAATATCGCGCATCGCGAGGTTAGCGTATCGCTACGGCCCTACTTCTGAGGCTCTGCGAGCGTCCAGAGCGTACTGGCGACACGTTATACACGGCGTTCAAAATGGCAGCTTGCTGCTGATTTGCCTCCACAGACGCAGACAGAGAGGGAACGAGCGTCGCTGCAGAATAATGCCATTACCGCCGATTCTTCTCGGAGGGCAATCACCGCACGGCCACGGCGACGGCGCGGCGTTCTTATCTATTTGCGAGCTGATTCCCAAAACGATGCTGTTTGAAAAATAACATTTTGCGCCGGCCTTTTTGAGGAGGGAGGGAAGGCGGGAAGGAGGGTCTGAAGTGGAGTGTGCGCCTGCAGCTCTCTAAACCACTTAAGGGACACTGTGTTTCAAACCGGCATCGCTAACGGATGATGTTGTAGGGAATATATCAAGGCCAAATAATAGTCCTTGAAATGGGTGAAAGGGGATGTTGGGAACTGAGGAGGGTCAGACGCCTGGAACATGTGTATCTGTGGTTTTTATGTGCGCGCGTGTGCACGTATTTCACTACAGAGCAGAGCAGAAAGCCTAATGGGAGTGGGCTTAACTCCTGCACACAGCCTCGCTACATATCTGATTACTGGAACCAGTAATTTTCTTTCCTTAAATAAGGAAGAAATTGGATAGGATGAATGAAATTTGGCTGTCATATTGCAGTGATGGTGCAGCGGGGAGATTATGTGTTTCACATAATCGTTCATCATTTTCCCAACCAGTGTTCGGGCTTAGCATAATGGAATTGGTAAACTGGTTTAAATCAGAACGTGAGGACAGACTATCAGGCAGACTGTGAGGGTTTGTGGTAATGTCTTCAGACCAGGCAGAGCATTTCCACACACACACACACACACACACACACACACACACACACTGAGTTACAGCCATGCAAACACAACCGCAACATGCTAACCTCACTACATCTTTAAACGTTTCCCCTCCTCCTTTCCATTCGGTCTCTCCGCCATGTAACAGCTCTCCTTCACGCGTGCAGGTGTGCACGCCGGCTTTTATTCTTTAACGCTTGATTCATTGATTCTCTCAGAAATTCATTCTCGCTGAAATATTGTATTAAATGCTGCGCGGCGTAGTTGCTAAAGTCACGGCTGCTGCGTTTAAATCTGATGCAAATAAACAAGGACGTGTTATTCATCACCAACGGTTTCATCGATCTCGAACTCCACACGGTTAAATATATATTTATTATAATGTTAATAGTTTTGGGGGGGTATTGACATGCTGTCCACGTTAAAACGTTACGGCTTCATTACTTGGATATCAGTTAGAGCTTTCACCCTTTCACTGTGTCCTTGCTGCTAAAGTGGACAAACATGATGCAAAGCTGATGGAAATACTTCTTTACGTGGCACCAAAGACTATTTTAAAATCCTGGATCTCCAGTGATGTTCTGGTACTGGTACACAGAAGCTCTGAGGATAAAACCCTGGAGAGACTAAAATACACTCTACATGACAATCTGGAGAGTTTCCTGGATATTTGGAGACCAATCTTATGACAAAATGAATCTCACATAGACTGGTCTTAACTATTAATTAGCATGTTGCCAGTTTTGATCGTACCTGGTGGTTAAAGCGCTATACAAAATATATTTGTACAATCTTTTCCATTTTATTTTATTTTATTTTACTTGTTCATTTTTTCATGTTCTGTAGTTTTGCCTCTGCTGCTTTACTTTTTTTTTTTTCATTTTTCCTTAGTGTACAGTCATGGAAAAAAATTATTAGACCACCCTTGTTTTCTTCAGTTTCTTGTTCATTTTAATGCCTGGTACAACTAAAGGTACATTTGTTTGGACAAACATAACGATAACCACAAAGATTGCTCATAAAAGCAGTTTTATTTAAGAGCTGATATCTTACCATTTTCCATGGTTTTCTTGATTATAAACCTAAATCACTTAAGTTTTTACATCAATAAAGCTATGGCGTTTGGTACTGCCTTAAAAAACACTGCTTTTATGCATTCAGTGTTTTCTTTTCTGTCTGTTTTAGTCCAAACATGATGAACGTTTAGTTGTACCAGGTATTAAAATGAACAAGAAAGTGAAGAAAAAATGGTGGTCTAATAATTTTTTCCATGACTGTAGACCCAAATAAAAAAGACATGAGAAAAAAAGTTAAAAAAAAACATTATGGCTTGTATGTTTTAGCACTATTTGCACTTTACTAGATTGTGCTTGGATGTGATTTTTAGAAGAAATAAATATCAGTATTTATTTTGTTCCCTCTTTAAAGGCTCACTGCGGAATAAAGCTTTAATGTCATTAACCCGTCGTCACCTCAAAGTGTTAAATAACACCCACGTAGTTAATTAAACTAAATATTCGGTTGATTTAACTGGATGTCCACATGTACAGGGTCAGTGATGGGACATATTTGAACCTGCTGCCGTCTCCCGTTTAATCTGAGCGTTATTTCTTGATGAATTTATTCGGTCCGTCGGCTCGTTCTGACAGCCGATGGAGAAGTGAAGAAAAATGAAAATCTGTTCAAACTGTTTCCTGGAATAAATTGCAGACCTGTTTTCAGACCTGTGCTCGGCTTGTCTGGCGGTGGTGCCACATCGACTCCACCGCCAGCGTCTCAGCTCCCATGAGAGCCTCCGTTGGTGCCACTAGGTGTCACAGTGGCTGTTTGGAAAAAGAGAGCTGCTTCCTGTTTGACTGCAGTGAAGAGTCCACCGCATACAAGGGACTGTGAATTTATCTGGGCTGCCGGTAGTCTGAAGAAATGACTCCAACGAAACACACACAGATTACACATTAGTTGTTTTTTGTTTTGTCAAATGAATCTATAATTAGTTGGAGGAAAAATATTTCATGCAACAGAAGGCAGTGAAGTTATATTCTTAAATTCTTCTTACCTTTAAGTATGTTTAATATTTTACAGCTTTGCCACAACACGGCATCATGTCTTTGGTGTCGAGGGTTAAGGTTAGGATCTGTTCAAATGTCGTTAACTGGGGTAGTTGTTCACTGCCTGGTGACGTTCTCCAGAGGTGGATTATTGTCCGGTTTACTTTAGCATCAGGCTCCCAGGGGCCCGTCATAAACATCTCTGGGTTCACACTTACGTGGGTTTAAAGGAGAGTCCTTGGCCTGAGAAAATACTCAGACCAGAACCATCTGGCACCAACAACTAGGGTTGGGAATCGTTTGGATTTTAATGATTCCGATTCTCTGTTTCGATTCTTGTTTAAAACGATTCTTGATTCCAATTCTTTGATGTGTAGGTCAACAGATCGCGATTTATCAAACAGTAGAATTTTTTCATTAAAAAAAACTGTGACACATTTACACAGGCGACAGGCCATTTTTATTCTTCCACATGCTTGCATGCACACACAGAATTCACTTACAGCCTAAATGTTAAACAACTTACAGTTGGCAGTTGGCCTCCAAAATACATCTTGTCCAACAAAAAACGAAATCAGCAGTTTTTGTTTAGGAAGATGACCATATCTGCTCTTTCAGAAACAGACAGATAAACGCCGACAAAAACAGAACCTCCTTGGCGGAGGTGAAACTCATTTGTTTACCTGGGTTGCTGGGTTACGCTCATACAGACAAGGGGCCCTCCTAGCCAATGGGATGCCAGGAAGATGCTAGCCGATAGCCAATGGCAGAGCAGCTACAAGTATGTTTACGTTCGTTAAACTCTGGGAGCTGCGAGTAGCAGCGCTACTGTATTTCTGCCTTTCGTATCCTGAAATTTCTTTCCTAACTAGAGGCAATATTTTCCCGTTGATGCGTTTCGTAACCTGAAAACTTCGTATGTAGAAACGTTCGTAAGTAGAGGTACCACTGTATATGAGAAGGCAAGAGTTTCTGGATGAAGACGGACTCTGTTGCAGTCGAAGAAACGACGGGAGCAACGCAGTGAATTAAATACGGTACACTCGTTTATTTTTGTGACGCCATGCAGGTGAAGGTGTTTAGCCATATTAGTCGTGCTCCCTCCTTTGGCGGTAACACGCTTCCCGCAGGTGTTGCACTGCGCCAGGTAGCCGTCATTTCCCGGACTGAAATGCAGCCAAACTCCAGAGCGGCGTCTCTTGGGATCCATGTTGTGGCGAGTGAAGTCCCGTCAGCGACGGACGTGACGTCGCCACTAGCGCGGAGTTGGGTACGCCGGGCGGAGTAACATCAACAAACTAGTGCAGTAAATCAAAACAAAACAAACAAAAAAAAATAGCGCAGACATTTAGGAACCGAAAAAAGTAATCGAAATTCACAAATCTTCTAAACGATTCCAGAACCGGACGTTAGGAACCGATTCCTACTTGGAATCGTTTTTCGGTGCCCAACCCTACCAACAACCACGTCACGTTCAAAGTCACTCAAATTTCCTTTTTCCTGCCTATTCTGATGCTCTGTTTGGACTTCAGCGAGTTTTCTTGAGCATGTCTACATGCGTAAATGCACCGAGCTGCTGCCACGTGATTGGCTGATTAGCTATTCATGATGAGCTTTTATATGAAAACGCCGGCCGGCTGGTGTCAGGACAACAGCAGTGCCGAGGTCGAGCGGGTCAGCAGTTTCAAGTTCCTCAGCGTCCACATCACAGAGGATTTGTCCTGGACACTGCACACAGACGCGGCGGTCAGAAAAGCTCGCCGGCATGAACGCCATCATCCTCGGCTGCTTCTACAGGTGCACCGTTGAGAGGCCGCTGACAGGCCGCATCACAGCGAGGAGCGGGAACTGCTCCAGCCACAGGTGGACATCACTACAGGTACAGAGCAGTCTCCCGTCCATCCAGGACGTTCATTACAGCCCGTCGCCATATCGAGCAGACAGACGGTACAGGAGCCTGAACGCACCACGAAAATATGTTTTTACCACCAGGCTGTTGGGCTCCTAAACTCAACATTAACTGCTGAGCTACGCTACACTTCCATCTGTTACACACCCAGCTGTTGGTGCTGCACCACTTCAACATCTGTAATAAATCACCAAAGCTGTTACAACTCATCACCTGTATGTCACTTATCATCTGTGCAATATGAATGAAGGCTTTATTTCGGTTTAAAAACAAAAATAAAATCATGTTTTTACAAAAGAATTTATCAGATAGCAACCGAAAAAAGGAGGTTTAACTGAATAACTCACAATAAAACAAAAGTACTAGTACATCATTACAAAACATATGATAACTTAAACAGAAAACTTGAATTCAAATCATTAAATTGAATTCAAATCATCAAATTTCATTATAACTTTTGATAATATTAGATTTTAAAGTCTTCTTGAAGACTAATATAGAATTACACATTTTTATTTCATCGTTCAATCCATTCGATAGTTTTACACCCAAAACTGACACACATCTGTACTTTAGATTAGTTCTGACTTTGTGAGTTTCAAACATTAACAACCCCTTTAAATTATAAACCACCTGCCTTTGCTTAAACGTTTTTTTAATACAAACGGGAATTGTCTTAATTACCACTTTAAACATAATTTCTAATGTTTTTGGACATTGTATATTCAAAATATGTAATTTATCTGTGCAAAATCAATACTTAGTACTCACTCATGCACTCCTTTTAGACATACATTACATTTAAACTTACACATACACACATTTAGTGTATCTGCACATATATATTAAATTTCTGTAGTTTGTATTCTTGGATGGTTTCTTAGATACATTTGTATATTTTGTACGGCACTGTTTAGATTACTAGTGTTCTGATAGGGAGTCGATAGATTTATCTGTCCTCAAACATTTCATTGTTGACTGTAGTTTAGTTGCATATGACAAATAAAAAACCAATCTGAACCCTCAAGACATAATCATAAGCTAAAGAAATAAAGGCTAATTTAAAAGCTACATTTAAAAGATTGGGTCTTGAGTCACCTTCAAAATCAACTCTCAGATGTACTCTGGTTTCATCCCATAGTCTAAAAACATGCTCTTCAGACTAATTGATAATAGGCTTCATGTACATGAACTATAATCTTATTTATTATTAAAATATAGTCTAATAAATAAATAATTCTAATGAATGTATCTGTATGTGTGACGTTGAGTGAAGGCTGCTTTGCTTTGTAAAAGTAAAGTGGTTCCCGGTCCAGAAAGGCACTTTATCAGCAGGCCCAGTTGTGTAACTGATATGGATCAAAGAGTCCAAACAGCACACAAACCTACATAATAATATAATAATTATATAATTTATATATAGATAATTTAGCTGAACTCACCCGTAAAGAAACACGCTCAAATGTTCTAGTGCTGTAGGTGAACGGTACCGGAGGCAGTGACACTGAAGCACCTGTCCAGTCCGCGAGCTTCTTGTCCTGATGCTTCAAGCGACACCTGTCGTCCCGGCATCCTTTGCGTGTCCAATATGGAAGAACTGGCGGTGGAGGTCCGTGGCTCCAACGGCGCTTATTACAAGGTAAATGGCGGCTTATAAGCACGGCTTCGAGCGTAACGCCTCATCAAATTAAAGGGCATGTTAGTCCGAGTTTGACAGAGCCCGGCCACGCGCTCCAACACCCGCCTGGCCGCTTGTTATCCGCGTGAAACGGCGGAGCTAGCCGACGTTAGCAGGCTAGGCTAACGTAGCTGCCGAGTCTGTGTGTTTGTCGACATTTATTGAAGTCCGGAGTTAAAAACACGCGCCGCTGCCTCGCATAACTCGATTGTGGATCCAAAGCAAAGCTATTATTAGTTTAAATTTAAAGTTTCTTCTTTTGTTTTGTTTGTTTTATTTATTTATTTGCCGAAGCCCCCCATCAGCTAAAAGTGCTAACACCCTCGTCGTTAAAACCAGGAGGGTTTTTATGGTTGAAACAGGTTGTAACAGTTCAGCGTTAATATGCTCTTTGGGTTGTTTAAAGGATGGTCGGTGTGCTTGCGTGGACAGATTATGTGCGTGGCGGTTAGAAATCTCCCCGCACGGACTCGCTCGTCTATTATTTCGCTCCTGATCATGTCCCAGGTATGTTTACTATGCGCGAGCGCGAGCCAGCTGCTGCGTGTCAATCCCGGACCAGCTGGCAGGACAGGAGAGGGTCGCAGATCTGGCAGACTCTAACTCTAATTATAGACCTGCAACTGAAAGTGATACAGCTCCTCTCCTCTCCTCACTCCCTCAGCACCTCCTCCCTTCTTTCACTTCTCCTTTCATTCCACTGCTCACATTATTATAGACGTATAAGTTGGGCACAGGGCTCGAAATTAACTCATTTTTACTTTTTTAAACTTTTTGTTATTTAAGTTTTTTTTTTTAATTGTTTTTCATATTTCAAGCATAAAACAACAGACAAAAATTCACAAAACTGTCAAAACCACAACAAAAACAAAAATGCACAGAATCAGAGCAAAATGAAAAAAATGTACCTTTGTTGTTATTCAACCTTGCTATCATTAACTCATAGGATGCATTATCTGTCATCAGCTTAACCCAGTCTGTAAATTCTGGTCTTACTTGACTTTTCCAGTGGCGAAGAATAATTCTAGCTGAAACCTGTCAGAGCCAAACCGAACTCTGCTTTTGATATTCCTGGTGGTACTCTTGACCTATCCCCCAATAAACAAAGTTGGGGGGATACAGGTAGTTTTTTTCCAAGCCATTCACCCACGTTTTTTTTTTTATAACTTCCTTCCAAAAAGGGTAAACCAAAGAGCTCTCCCATAATGCGTGTATCAAAGTAACCTGTCTGCACCCCGCATTTCCAACACAAATTGTTCTGTAACAGGCACATTTTATTGAGTCTTACTGGCGTATAATAATATCTGTGAATCATTTTGTAATGTGTGAGCTTACCTCTGACATCTCTAATGCACCACCCTATGTTTGTAGTTATTTCTTCCCATACATCTCTCTCAATATTGCAATTTAAATCCCTCTGCTAATACTTTTTAAAACTTAATAGCACTAGTGCTCCCAATTTCAAAAAAGTTAGAAGCAGCAACAAAAATTTAGAGCACCAAAAATGAGGGTTTAAGGAAGGATTTTGGAACATACATTTTGGCCAGCGACTATTTTTTTTTTTTTGCCATATTCAGGAATTATTAGCATTATCTCACCAACCCGGTCTCCAAACAGCTATCTTAACATCTTCAGAGAAACGTCTGAGTCTCTTCTAGACCTTAGACCACGTTGTATCAAAGCTCAAGGCCCGGGGGCCAAACCCAGTCTCAATTTATCAAGAGCGTGTACTTGTAACTGGAAACATTTGTGAAGAAATGTCAAAGGGGTGCCACGAGCTCAAATCTCACAGGATTATACAAAATGTTCAGTTTTACAACAAAGTTGTAACCAGTGTTTCCGCTTGAAGAAATTGGCACCGGACAATGTGACCGGCAGGTTTTCAATTTACCGGACAAATGTTTGAAATTCCGGTCACATAGGCTATATGAATTTACTGAGGTTAAAAATAAATCATATGTAGTAGTACGATATCAATGCAAGTCATTTAATAGTATTTTTATTGAAAAACAGGCTATTTCAAATAAAATAAGTCCCGTCAATTGACTCACGGGCATAACTTCAAAAAATAAATATTTTCGGCGGGAGCCACAGCATCATCTGTAGTAGTCTCCATCTCTTCAGATAGCCTTTTAGAGTTAGACTCATCATCACCCTCGCTATTAGAGCTTTTTCGTTTGAGAAAATAGCGAAAATAGAGATTCGCCTGTTTTGCCAGGTCAAAGACCTCTCTGTTGTGGTGCGCCGGTTTGTTAGATTTAATGAAACAAATGCGACAAGTTTCGTTCCGTGCGGAAAAAAAGTTTCATTCCACATATAGGCTACATTCATTCATTCACACACACACACACACACACACACACTACACATTCGTAAAAAAAAGTATACGTTTTTTCATAAAATGATGTGGAAATTACCCATTTTATTACAACTGAAATTGTGCTTGGGAGGAGTATTTTCATATTTTACCGGACAAAGTCTGGCAATTACCGGACAACGGAAGCCCTGGTTGTAACTTTTAAGTTAATAAGTTGCAATTTTTGATTTTCCTTGATTTGTATGACAAAAAGTCTGTTTGTACGAGTCTTCTCGCGTCCACAAAACTGATTTCATGAATGATTGCTGTCCAGACTGCTGCCTGAACTCTTGAGTTTAATTTATTTTTCTTTTTGGGGGTTTAAAGTTGTAGTAATAAAATCTGGCGTCACACGAGATGGTCACATGACTTGGTCACAAACCTTCGTGCTCCACCTTTGAGAGTAGTTTTAATAAATTCCAACTGTCTGAACTTATGAGTTTTAGGTTTCGTTTCTGATGAATAGAGAGTTCAAACAGTTTCCTGATTCTTCTTTGAGTCAAAGTATTTGAGATGTAAACAAAAGGAAAAGAGAAAGCTGGGTTTTAACTCTGATTTCCTAACCATGTAAGTTCTGGGTCACGCAGATTTGTTTTTTGATTTGATCCAGTAATACTTTAGATACAGTGGCAGTTTTTTTTCTCCGACATATAAATGAGAATCCAAATCTTGCGGTGCCTCTTGTGGAGATGAGCTTCAGGCGTTCACATGGAGACGCAGATATTAAAAGACTGATCTGGATCTTGTTTATACGCACATAAACAGGAAGTTGTTTGCTAGTGGATTTATGACTGTAAAGTCTGTCTCTTGTCTTATGTCACATCACTTAGTCGTATCTGCACTTGAAAAGATGTTCAAACTATCCATCATTATTTTCCTTCATAACCAAAAAAAATGATCAACAGTGTAAAAATTCCAAGTTAATCTTCTGGTTTAGCTGTTGTTTATCAGGTTTGCTACAGTTTTTAGAAGGTAAAATTGAGACTCTTAAAGTCTTACCAGTTACAATCCATCCATTGTGAGTGTTTCACGAGTGTGACTGATCACATTGCAAAAGTTAGTTTTATTAATCAGTGTTTAATGTGCCAGAACCTTCTTCCAGACGACTTGTGTTTGAGCAGTAATTTCTGAAGTAATGGAGTGTAAACGCCGCACTGCAGGGAATCGAGTTGGCGACACGACAGCTGCCTTAATCTCAATGAGTCACAGTTTTACACAGAACAATGTGGAGATTTTAGACTAAAATAGAGATGCAATAATGAGGAAGAGAGATTCCTGTTCAGGTCTTAAATACCAGATTGATCAACATTCACTTCAAAGTCATTTGGTAATTAACTCATATTTATACAATATATGTTTGATGCTGAGAATCATATTTTTATAAGAGTTGTATGATATGCCAAGTATACTTTTTATCTCTTAAAGTAAAGATTTTGTCTGAGAACATTTGGTAAAAACATGATAAAGATGCATTTTCACATTTGAGAAGCTGAAACCAGAAATAGTTTTGCATGTTTGCTTGTTAAGCGATCACAAATTGGTAAACTAAATAGTAAACTGGAACCGCAAGTAATGTTATTTTGTTATAAATTGACATAATTGGTTTTTGAAAAAAAAAAAAAAAATTCAACATGAAGGACAGATAAACAGATAAATGTTCAACTCTCATATATGCCTTTTAACCTTTTCTATGTTCCATAAAATGTTAGTAATTGGGCTGGGCGATATTAACGTCAAATCAATATCACGATTAATTGAACAAGTTACCTCGATTCTGATTGAGTGATTATTTCAGTATTTTTTGTCCTCATAGATCACTGACATGTTTTTTCTGCAAATAGTCAGCTATTAAAACTGGGGTATTTTTCTAACAAAAGAATGCATATCTTTGATTTTAAAATTATATAAAGGAAGCACACGCTGATGAACTATATATTGTCATTAAATGAATATTTCAAAGAAGATAAATAATTCAGAATAACTGACATGACCAAGATTAATTGTTGGTTTTCCATTTAAGTTTCGGTTTGTACTTCCACATACTCAGACGATCACAATGATGCTTCTGAACAGTACATATACTACTATAGTACTAGTATACTATAGTACTATAGTAGTATAGAAGTGTTAGGTAGAAAACAAGTAGGTGTGTCTCTTTATTTCCGTCCTCTCTGTGTCTGTCCTGCAGGGCCTCGTCAAAGACATCCACGATGACTCTCTCACCATTGCCTTTGAGAACAAGTAAGCCACTGTTTCTCCTATTTTTAAGCTTCTTTTATAAAACACGTCACGCTCAAAAGTACAAGATAAACAAGACATTTTTTTCAAAGGAAGCTCTGACATTAGGATCTTCTATTTTAGTTGGCAGCCAGAACGCCAGGTGCCCTTTAATGATGTCAGATTGCCGCCACCTGCAGACGTCAAGAAGGAGATCGGAGAGGGTGAGGAGGTCGAGGTGAGCCAACCACATCCGGTCTTTTTCTTTTTTTCTCTCTGTTTTTGTCCCATCTTTTTTTCCATGTGCCTGCTTCTCATTTCATCTCCTGACAGATCTTCTCCAGAGCCAATGAACAGGAGCCGTGTGGTTGGTGGTTAGCGAAAGTCCGCATGATGAAGGGAGATGTACGTATTTTTTTAATTAGCTATGAAGCTTCTATACATTTAGGACATTTAGTTTATTACAGAATAGTGCTGGGCGATATGGAAAAAAATCATATGTCAGGATATGGACTATTTTATATCACGATAACGATATATATCACGATATACCATAATAAAGTATGTTTTCAGTTATTCACTGAAAAGTTTGACAAAAATTTCATTGCTTACTTTTCAACTTTATTTTGAAAGGACATTTAGCTGAACTGTCACAAACATACATTTTAGTGCAGCAAAAACAGGTAGGTACAGAGGTACAGTAGCTTTCAATTTTTTTTAAAGTGCACAACAGTTTCTGAGAGGAAAAACACATTTTTGCACTGAAGTTCAGCTATAAAAAATAAACACAAATTATTTTTCAACTTACTAAAATCTGTAACCTTGTAGTGCAAAGTTTGCAAACCAATATAAAGTGTCTAAAGTAAACATCAGGGTTGAAGAGAACTCTGTTTAATGCATTAACCATGAATAAAAGTGCAAACATAAAAGGTTACTTTGTAGAAGTAGATATGATTCTATCAAATTTATCATTGCAGGTTATTTAATTACATATTTGCTGTAATAATTGATAAAATTAGGTTAGAAACGATAGAAGAGAAATGGCACGATACACACTTTTATATCGTCCCCACGATATATATCGTCATATTGCCCAGCACTATTACAGAACTAGCACTAAACCCAGCATTCACACTCGTTCAGTTGCTGTGCGAAGCGCATTTGACGTGTTGCGCTCGCTCTTTCCGTTCGTATTTCCAGTTCTACGTGATCGAGTACGCAGCCTGTGATGCCACCTACAACGAGATCGTGACCTTCGAGCGTCTGCGTCCAGTCAACACCAACAAGGCGATCACGAAGAACTCCTTCCACAAGTGCACCGTTCCTGTTCCTCAGGATTTACAGGAAGTGTATGTGCAACACTCTTATGATAAATAAATAAATCAGCAGTAATATTAACATAACTGTCAGCTGATCTCTGTTTAGATTTCACGGTCCTGTCAGATGCAGAGATTAACAATCAGGAAGTGGGAAGTAATTGTGTTTTCTTTAATTTTACAGGTGCCAGACCGAGAACGCACACAAAGACTTCAAGAAGGCCGTGGGAGCTTGTCGCGTCTCGTACTGCCCCGAGAGCAGCCAGCTAGTGATCGTGGTAATGAAGGCTCGCTGTAATCTGGTGGTGACATTTGAATATCAGTGTTACTGTGTGATAAACCTTTGTTGTGCTCTGTTTGTTTGTGGGGTGGAGGACGTCGCTCTTCTGTTCTTTCATAAGCAAAGGAGCTGATTTGCATATTTGGATAATCTTTTTTTTTTTTTTGTCGTTTTTTTTTTATGTCTGTCAAGTCCACCAATGAGGCAACCGTCAAGCGCGTGTCTTTGTTGAGCGACATGCACCTGCGCAGCCTCAGAACCAAGCTGCTGCTAATATCACGCAACCAGGAGGCCACGAAACACCTGGAGGTCAGTTGATAACGAGAACCATCACGTCCTTGTAGTTACCTAAAGGTCACAGTGTTCAACCGCACTAGTGCTGCTTTTCTGCTTTTCAGTTTCAATGACTTTTATTTTTTTTTTACCCCTTGGAGAAAAAAAATTGTGATATAGTGATGCTCCATATCAAGTTTATATTGTACGCACATTTTAATTAGGGATGCACGATAACTGTTTTTTAAAACCGATACCGATAACCAATAACACACACATATACCCAAAATCATTACATCAATACTATGAACAAAATCAAAAATAGTTTAGACTCTTTAAATGAACAGATATTTATATTTTCCAGTGAAAAACTATTGTCAAGCCTCTCAAACATTTACGTAAAGCTATCAAACAAACCTATTTGATATCTCATATTAACTTAAATAAGGTTCATTACTGACTGATCTAAAAAATAAAGGCTCCTTGAACTGATGGAAATACATGCATCAGAATTACTAACTGAAAAAGATTAACATTTAAAGGATTTTGGCTTGTGGTTCCATTTAAATTAATACCTTTAATTAAAGTAAATGAGGTTCAGTAGTTTTATTTTTTAATCTCATGGAACCTTTAGATGAGAGGAATGAGGGAGAGGAGAGACTGCTGCTGTCTTGAGCACGTTAGCATTAGCTTCCGTTAGCTCACGTTAGCGCGATTTCAAAACTCCATGGAAGCGATTATGTTGTAGGTGGCTGATCAGGTTTTACGTATTAAAGCTTGTGCTTCCCTCCTCGTAGAATTCACTCGGAGGATTCGTCACAAATAACCACCAAACTATCTTCTTCTGAAACTTTAACGAAGTTCCCTGCCGCCATGTTTGTTGTGATCAGCGCTGTGCTGCAGGCTGCATTCAAGGTGTAACGTAAATTCCCACGTTCCCTCGTTTGCTAGTCGTTCTTTCAGCCTTTTCTATTTTTTCTTTTTTTATGTGTAACATGAGGGAAAATACTGCGAATATCAATTAAAGTCAGCAACTACTAAAATTATGACCGAGTTAACGAGTTGTTTTCTAGCATGAGGGGGTATTCTTGATTTTCCTTATTGAGTAATCGTTTTTCTGATTATGCCGACGTTACTTGAACATAACATTCACTGCCGGTCATTCAAGACTCAGAGGGAGCGAGACACTGCTGTGTTGACAGAAATATAAATGTTATTGCGGCTATTTGTTGTGATATCGGACTTATCGGGATGACGTCATAATTTCCTGTTATCGGCCCGATAGTTATCGTGCACCGTTACTTAAAACGAAACGGTCAACCAAATCTGAGATCGACATGAATGAACGTTATATTTATTTGCGCTCTTGTCTTTGTGTAGACGTCCCGGCAGCTGGTCTCGTCCTTCCAGGAGGAGTTCACCGTGAGACTGGACCTGATGGGCCTGGCCATCGGAAGCCACGGCAACAACATCCAGCAGGCGCGGAAGGTTCCGGGCGTCACCGCCATTGAGTTGGACGAGGAGACGGGCACGTTCAGGATTTACGGGGAGGTAAGGTGGCATGTCACTCGGATGCATGTGACGAAGGTCAACGTCCAGATGTTTCACACTTGCAAATCTACGTATATTTCATTCTAACTATGTACTGTAAGTAGCTCAGTTTGGTGTGTGTGTTGTCTATCAGACAGAAGAGGCTGTGAAGAAGGCCAGGAACTACTTGGAGTTTCTGGAGGATTCTGTCCAGGTGCCAAGGAACCTTGTTGGTTTGTAAACAAGCGTTTTCTCTGTATTCCTGAGCCGTTAATTAGTTAATTAGCGTCGGTGGAATCGTACACCTCCTGGTCACCACCTCCCGTCTCCCTGCTCCGTGTCTCTAGGCAAAGTGATTGGCAAGAACGGAAAGGTCATCCAGGAGATTGTGGACAAGTCCGGCGTGGTGAGGGTGAGGATAGAAGGAGACAACGACAACAAGCAGCCCAGACAGGAAGTAAGCATGCTAGCGCAGCACGCCGCTCGCCGCCTCTCAGGAAGCTGACTACAAACGATCGATCAGTCTCAGAAATGTGTTGCGTGAGTTTCCTCAGCAGGCTGAACCGCCCCATACTAACATGGATGTTGTGCCTTTCTGTTTTGTTGACACAGGGAATGGTCCCGTTCACCTTTGTCGGCACTAAGGAGAGCATCAGCAACGTTCAGGTTTTGCTGGAGTACCACATCTCTTACCTGAATGTAAGGCTTCAAAATGTGTGTAAAGTCGGGTAAAAGGGCTCGCTTGTCATGGGTGTTTGTCTTTTGTTTGCCAGTTTCAGTTTTGAGCTTTTCCAGGCCACCTTTAAACGATTATCTTATCTCGACGCTTCTGCATGTGCAAGGTTTACTGACGTTACTCTGTTAGCAGCATGCAAATAACGCAGCTATGAAGCAACACGGCTTTTTAGGGAACACACAGTTTTTGGGATGTGCAAAAGAAGACTACACAGCAGTTGAACTTTTACATCATCAGTAAAAGATCTTGGTGAATAATAGTCGGTTTTTTCTGCGCGTCATCCAACCAGAAGTCGCCATCTTGGAGGCACGCGGCAACGTAAACAAAGTGCACACACTGGAGTAAATCGGACGTCTTCATTGAAAATGGTAAATTATTGCCGTGTTTTCATCTGTACCAACCGGACAGACCGCGAGAGACACTTGGAGTTTTATAGACTTCCAAAGGTTATTAAAAATCAGGGAAGAACAATGCCAGAAGTTGTTCAGAGGAAAGAAGGCGCTTGTGGTTAGCAAAGCTAAACCAAGACCTGCGTGGCAAAAATCTGGACAACATCCGAATTTGTTCGGCCCATTTCGTGTCAGGTAAGTTAACTGAAATGTTGGCTCTTAATTTCACACATGAACAATTATCAAGAAAAAAAACTCTTAATTTCTAGTCTAATGATAATATCAAGCTACCACCTAGCTACACTAGCAACACAGTTCTTAAAATGTAGAGCTACAATGTGCTATATTTCTCATTGTATTCCAGGTAAAAGGTCTGACCTTTATCAAAAGGATGACCCAGATTGGGTTCCATCTGTCGGGAATGACGGGTAGAAACCAGGTAGTTTACGATGTCGGGGTATCCAATCGAAGGGAGGCTCTCCGGCTCGTCATTGCTCCAAGACGAGGGGGAGCTAACTCGTACGGATCGGCACCACCGACAAACTGTAACTTTTCAGAATATTGTTCCCTTTCCCGTGGACCAAGTCCTTCTCTGGATGTTTTGGCGTCTGTAACGCCTTTTGAAGAGCTTTTCTGTGGTTTATCCATCCTTCATGCACGGTCGTTAGCATTGATCCAGCGGTGTGTTTACATCCGATTACCTCCAAGATGGCCGCTCATCCGAGTCACTGACCAAAACGAACCCTGTATAATGTACCTCTGAATGGATTTACATGTTGTGACGTTGCATGGGCTTAAATGCTTTACTTAATGTAGTTTTGCACTGTGTATGTATGTGTGTGTCCTGTGCTGTTTGCATGTTTTGTGCTGTGCTGTGGTGCTTTGTGTGTGTGTGTAGGATATGATGGAGCTTCTTGCAGAGAGCCAGCAGCTAGAGGAAGAGCTGAGGCAGTGTGTGGATTATTCACAGGGAGGCAGCCTAGCAAGATTCAGAGTAAACAGCAGAAGGCACTCTGGATGTGATCTAGATGTGTGTATGATGACTTATGTTTGTGTCTTGCTTTTCCCCTTTAATCTTACTGTCCTCTGCGACCCCCCCCCCAGGAGGTCGAGCAGCTTCGCATGGAGCGGATGCATATCGATGAACAGCTACGCCAGATCACCCAGGGTCACCGGCCGCTTGACAGGGACAGGGGGGACAGAGGAGGACACAACGCAGACAACGGTGTGCCAACTCCTCCTCGTCCTCCCTCCACGGCAGCCGCTCCTACAACAGTCGAGGCCGCGGGCGCCGAGGCCACGGCCACAGCACTGGATACGGTCAGCACCTCTAAATAATCTCTAGATAAATAAGTATTCCCAGGACGTCTCGCTTTGACTAAAATCCAAAAGGAAATTGAAGAGGAGTTCAAATATTTTGCATTTCCTGTGTTATTTGTTTCATGTCTCATTGGATAAAGGCACCAACTCAGAGCAGTCCAATGCCTCTGAGACCGATTCTGAGCGCCGCGATGAGCTGAGCGATTGGTCCCTGGCTGGAGAGGATCAGGACAGGTACACTTCCCTCTACAGTCAGATATGGAGAGCTGCAACCATGTGGTTCTGACAGAGAGAAGCTACGTAGTCTGTCCAGTCTTTGTATAAGATGTTAGAGCGGGGGTCACGCAACAGCGGACCCCCGCTGTTGCGTGACCCCTTTTTTTTTCTTGGTAACAACCAAAAAAATTTTTCTTGGTAAGAACCAAAAAAAAAGCTGGTAGATATTTACAGCGGGCCCTGCTACTACAGTTAATACGGTAATCTAGCTGGTAGATATTTACAGCGGGCGGTGCTACTACAGTTAATACGGTAATCTAGCTGGTAGATATTTACAGCGGGCGCTGCTACTACAGTTAATACGGTAATCTAGCTGGTAGATATTTACAGCGGGCGCTGCTACTACAGTTAATACGGTAATCTAGCTGGTAGATATTTACAGCGGGCGCTGCTACTACAGTTAATACGGTAATCTAGCTGGTAGATATTTACAGCGGGCGCTGCTACTACAGTTAATACGGTAATCTAGCTGGTAGATATTTACAGCGGGCGCTGCTACTACAGTTAATACGGTAATCTAGCTGGTAGATATTTACAGCGGGCGCTGCTACTACAGTTAATACGGTAATCTAGTTTGGTAGATATTTACAGCAGGGCGCTGCTACTACAGTTAATATGGTAATCTAGCTGGTAGATATTTACAGCGGGCGCTGCTACTATAGTTAACACGGTTATCTAGCTGGTAGATATTTACAGCGGGCCCTGCTACTACTGTTAACACGGTAATCTAGTTTGTAGATATTTACAGCAGGCGCTGCTACTACAGTTAATATGGTAATCTAGCTGGTAGATATTTACAGCGGGCGCTGCTACTACAGTTAATATGGTAATCAAGCTGGTAGATATTTACAGCGGGCGCTGCTACTACAGTTAATATGGTAATCAAGCTGGTAGATATTTACAGCAGCGCTGCTACTACAGTTAATATGGTAATCTAGCTGGTAGATATTTACAGCGGGCAGTGCTACTACAGTTAACACAGTAATCTAGCTGGTAGATATTTACAGCAGGCCCTGCTACTACAGTTAATACGGTAATCTAGCTGGTAGATATTTACAGCAGGCCCTGCTACTACAGTTAACACAGTAATCTAGCTGGTAGATATTTACAGCAGGCCCCGCTACTACAGTTAATACGGTAATCTAGCTGGTAGATATTTACAGCGGGGCTACTAGCTGCTCAGCGGGCGCTAAGTTATACGTAATCTAGCTGGTAGATATTTACAGCGGGCGCTGCTACTTCAGTTAATACGGTAATCTAGCTGGTAGATATTTACAGCGAGCGCCCCAAAATCAGTCACATGAGCACAAATTTAAGTACCGACGTTAGCAACAGCACAGGAAGAAAGCAAAGTAGATACCACGGAGACATCATGGGTTGCTGGGTAGACACTGAAAACTGTGGTTTTAAAGACGAATGGACAGAAAAATATATGTTTATACTTCCGGTCAGCAGTTCCTGTCTGCCTCATAAGATCTGAGACCGTGGCATTGATTCAAACTGGGAATGTGAAACGCCACTATGAGACGAAACACAGCACTTTTTTTTTTTTGTTGCGCTTTTTAGTTAATGTTTCCTGAATGTACATGAGTTTACTTTTTTAACTTAAAGAGGCCTTCAATTCAAAAAGAAAGAAGGACAGTTCAAAGAAAAATGTTTTATGAAAGAGTCAACACCCTTTTCTGCACTTTTTTAGTTTTTTCCGGGTTTAATTTTTTTAATTCTTCAGGCAAGGACTTGAACTATTATTGATTTTATTCTGAGGTTTCACTTTTGGTTGATTTAAAAATAAAAGATATGGAATATAGTGCTGGGCGATATGGAAAAAATCATATATCCCGATATGGACTATTTTATATCATGATAACGATATATATCACGATATACCATAATAAAGTATGTTTTCAGTTATTCTCTGAAAAGTTTGACAAAAATTTCATTGCTTACTTTTAACTTTATTTTGAAAGGACATTTAGCTGAACTGTCACAAACATACATTTTAGTGCAGCAAAAACAGGTAGGTACAGAGGTACAGTAGCTTTCACATTTTTTTTTAAAGTGCACAACAGTTTTCTGAGAGGAAAAACACATTCTTGCACTGACTGAAGTTCAGCTATAAAAATAAACACAAATTATTTTTCAACTTTCTAAAATCTGTAACCTTGTAATGCAAAGTTTGCAAACCAATATAAAAGTGTCTAAAGTAAACATCAGGGTTGAAGAGAACTCTGTTTAAGGCATTAACCATGAATAAAAGTGCAAACATAAAAGGCTACTTTGTAGAAGTAGATATGATTCTATCAAATTTATCGTTGCAGGTTATTTAATTACATATTTGCTGTAATAATTGATAAAATAAGGTAGAAAACGTGAAGAGAAATGGCAGATACACTTTTCTATCGTCCCCACAATATGTATCGTCATATTGCACAGCACTAGTGGAATATGTTGGAATATGCATTTAAAATAAAAAAATTAGTTACATTTTCAAAATGTGGGACTTTGGTTCGGACCTTCTACTGAGGCTAAATTTAGTAACCGGACCTCTGTGGCTTTTAATTGAATACGCCGGTGTTAGAAGCTAATTGTTTAGTTGATTTTGTTGTACTTGCAGGGAGAGAGAGAGAGAGGCCCTCGATCACAAAGAGATGGACGGAGGAGGCCTGGACCCGGCAGAGGACGAGGAGGGCCTGGAGGGAGGGGCAGAGGAGGAGGAAGAGGAGGATACAGTTCTGGTAAAATACACTTTTTAAGGACCAGTAAAGAGGAACAAATGCACCGGTCTGTTCAGTCATCAAACCTGTCCCTGATCTTCATCAGCTCCCCGGGATCACGACGACAACCATCCCTACGGAGCCCTGGAGACGAACACGGAGACGGACCAGACGGCCGACACGGATGCTAGTGAGTCCATGGTGCCCGCAAACCGCCGCCGAAGGTCCCGGCGACGCAGAACAGACGAGGACACCACGCTGATAGATGGGATGAGCGAATCCGACAATGCTTCAATGAGCGAAAATGGAATAGGTATTGAAACGTAGACGTTAGCTTTAAACGTTTAGTTTTTAAAAAATCCATAAAGGAGCTTGTGCAGATTAAAAACAGGATATTCAAGGTCCCCTCCCTTCTCTCTGTGGTCACCCTGACGTATGTAGATGACTCGGACGCTAAACCTCAGCGTCGCAATCGTAGCCGCCGTCGCCGCCTCCGTCTTCTGCCTGAAGAGAGGCAGCCAGGTAACTGTGGTGTGCACGCCCCTGGCTGCTGCTCAGTTTTAAAAAAAAAAATAAAAAAGGATGCTGTTGCCTCATGCTCATATGAAATAATCTAAACCCAAACCTTTGACGTTCTGCTTGTCGCTGGTTTGTCGGTGATTACGTGTGGAGTCGTCACCTTAAAGCTGGAAAAACAAACGCACGACACTTGTGGATATTGGAAATATGCATCTTCCTTCTACGGAAGATTATTTACTAATTATTTATCCTCAGATAGTTCTCCTGTTGTCAGGTTGTCAGCGATGAGTGTTTGCTGCATTTTACTAAACATCACTGGACATCATTGTTATTCTGTTGGACATAAAACGACTGAATGCAGTTTTTTTTTTGTTCCCATCTGGAAACTGACAAACATGCTTGTTTTGGGGTTTTTTTTTTTGTCATTGGTCTCGTACACGGTTGTGAAATATTCACCGTTGTCTGTTTTCTGCTAATTTGCATGAACTGAAACTAACGAATAGGGCTGCACGATAACTATCGGGCCGATAACAGGAAATTATGACGTCATCCCGATAACTCTGATATCACGACGAATAGACCCGAAAACATTTATATTTCTGTCAACACAGCAGTGTCCTCGCTCCCTCTGAGCCTTGAATGACCGGCAGTGAATGTTATGTTCAAGTGACGTTGGCATAATCAGAAAAACGATTACTCAATAAGGAAAATCAAGAATACCCCCTCATGCCAGAAAACAACTCGTTAACTCGGACATAATTTTGGTAGTTGCTGACTTGAATTGATATTTGCAGTATTTTCCCACATGTTACACATAAAAAAAGAAAAAATAGAAAAGGCTGAAAAGAACGACTAGCAAACAAGGGAACGTGGGAATTTACGTTACACCTTGAATGCAGCCTGCAGCACAGCGCTGATCACAACAAACATGGCGGCGTGGAACTTCGTTAAAGTTTCAGAAGAAGATAGTTTGGTGGTTATTTGTGACGAATCCTCCGAGTGAATTCTACGAGGAGGGAAGCACAAGCTTTAATACGTAAAACCTGATCAGCCACCTACAACATAACAATCACTTCCATGGAGTTTTGAAATCGCGCTAACGTGAGCTAACGGAAGCTAATGCTAACGTGCGCAAACCAGCAGCAGTCTCTCCTCTCCCTCATTCCTCTCATCTAAAGCTTCCATGAGATTAAAAATAAAAACAAAAACTACTGAACCTCATTTACTTTAATTAAAGGTATTAATTTAAATGGAACCACAAGCCAAAATCCTTTAAATGTTAATCTTTTTCAGTTAGTAATTCTGATGCATGTATTTCCATCAGTTCAAGGAGCCTTTATTTTTTATATCAGTCAGTAATGAACCTTATTTAAAGTTAATGTGAGATATCAAATAGGTTTGTTTGATAGCTTTATGAAAATGTTTGAGAGGCTTGACAATAGTTTTTCATTGGAAAAAATAAATATCTGTTCATTTAAAGAGTCCAAACTATTTTTGATTTTGTTCATAGTATTGATGTAATGATATTAGGTATATGTGTGTGTTATCAGTTATCAGTATCGGCCGTTAGGAGCTGAAAGTTATCAGTTATCGGTTTTAAAAAACAGTTATCGTGCATCCCTACTAACGAAGTTCGGACCAGTTTTGCTCCGCGGATATCGACTTGACCACAAAAATCCTCGATGTTCTTGGGCGCAACGTGAAGCTTTGCTTTCTTGGTCGTGTAATTTGTGCAGTGACTGTGGCGGACTACATATCCAGGGCTGAATCTCAGAGCAGACAGATGAACGCCACGAAGGCCACGAAGAAGAACAAGGATGTGGTCAGTGCTTCAAACCGTGTTTTTAAAGAAATATTTCAGGGTTCTTGTATCTTGACAGTGACCCGTTAAACTGTGATTCCGACTGTCCCCTTGTGTTTGATTGGGTCAGTAATCCAGTCGGTGTTTCCTCCTCTGTGTCCAGAGCCAGGCGGACGCCATCTTGGAGCACAGCCCCCAGTCCCTCCCAGCGTCCACCAACGGATCCAACGACGGGGCTTCTGACGCCGCGGCCAACGACACCACGAAAGCTGCCAGGTCCTCCGCCGAGAGACCTGCCAAAGTCTCCTACGAGGAGGACTCGAACCCGAACCCGAACCCGAACCCGCTGTTGTTAACGGACTCTCCTAGTCAGGCATGAGCATGAGCAAACGAAATGGTTTCAAATATTTGAACTCTTTTAGTTGTTGTTGTTGTTGGGCTGCTCTCATTTAAGTCTCCATTTAAGTCTCCATTTCACTGGAGCGCCCTCATGAGTTAATTCTTGACTTTGAAATACAACAGGCACTCTCTTTTTTTCTACTTAAATATTTGAAACCTTCTCTGCTGCACAACGTTTAAGAGATATGAAACCTTAACCCCCCCCCCTTCACCGTTTACCCGTGCTTTGCAACTATTCGTTTTCTCCCAGTTTCCTCTTTTCTTTCTACAACAGTTCTTCCTGTATGAGCTTGCCAAAGATAGTCGAACACTCACGGACGCGTACGTGACCCGCAGTCCTGCGGTCCGGTCCGGGCCGGGTCGCCGGGCCGAATACAGTATTTGAAAAAAACCGCAGACAGGGATTCCACTCGAAACTATAACTGTGATACGAACGCAGCAGTTCCTTTTTTGTATTTCTATAAATATCATAGCAAGAGTTGTGAAACAACATTTGGCCTTCATCAGGTGGACTTCCAGGACGCTTACACAGCTTTTTTTTTTTTTGTTTGTTTTTTTGTTTTTTTCTTTGTGGATTTTAAGTGTTTTTGTAAATTAAATATTCTGCATGAGTGGCACCGCGGTGCAGAAAGGTTCGCTGGAAAAACCCCCGAGTACGACTGACGTGCGCGCGATCAGCTGTTGTGCCTTGAGAGTAGTTGCTGCCTGGGCTCTGCAAAACTATCTGAAATAATCTCACTTATTTCTTTCTAACCCGTTTTGCCCTCACCTGCCTCACTTCCAGTAGATCAGGTGTTCAGCTGCACGCTCAAAGCTCTGGACAGGTGAAGGCAGATTCTCATGACGCCCTTAACGTATTTCAGAGCATTTTCTTTTCTTTTTTTTTTTTTTTTTTTTTAAATCAGGTGTGTCTGCTCTTAATGTTATTATGGGAGGGGAATCCAGTTGTCCTTTATATATACATATATCTGTTGAGGAGTTTGACATTAGCTGCTTCTTGTTTTTCAATATGCAACCACTTTGGTCATAGAAGAAACGTTGCTATAGTGTATCCGGATAAGAAACCAGAGTTGTTTTGTTTGCACTGAAGCGTAACCTTTTTTTTCGTCTGTTAAAGCTGATCGTAGTTGAGTCTCATTACTGGCCCGTCGCTGTTTCAGCGCCGGACGGAGATGTAGCCGCCGGTGCGCCGGGCTTGCTGGGAACGTCTCGGCGCCAGACGCCGGAACAAGGGATCACCAGGGCTCCTTCGTCGTTTTCCATTTTTTATTTATTTCTTTTGTCAGAAATCCAAGTAGATGAATTTCCATGAATTTCCACACTTGATCGGTATTTTAGGTTCCGACTGTCACGTGCCCTCGGCTGTAAAAAAAAAAAAAAAAAAAAAAAAAAGAAAAAGAAACATGGCTGCTGCTGAGATGTTCCCAGAAACCCCGGCTCAGGTGACGACGATGTCATTTTCATGGTTCTTCCACACAGGCTGGTTGGAAACTAGTCAAGACTGTTCCTTTAAGGAAGGAGATTTATTTGGATTATTTATTTTAAAAAAAAAAACGTTTACAATATTTAAAACAAAACATAAAAAAAAAAGAAGAAAAAAAAACTTTTTTTTTTTTTTTTTCTTGACACTAAAAATGTGACGGAAGTTCTCTTTAGAAGAAGAAGAAAAAAAAAAGGCAAGTTGGACTACTGAGAGTTCTGACATCCCAAGTGTTTTTGTTGGGTCAACTACAGTGTAATTTTATTTTATTTTTTTAAGGATTGTCTGGTTGGTTGATGTGCAATATGTTTTGTATGCAGGTAGTTCTTAAATAAACTTGATCTTCTATGTAGATCTAAAACTGAAAATGGTCTGATTGACTGTCGACCTCCGCAGAACTCTGAAGGTTCTGCAGAACTCATTCATGCACCGATTGTTTCCTGCTGAAGACCAACAACCACCGCGGACGCCTCCGTGAGTCTGACCTGTTAGTTTTACAATAATATTACTGAGTAAACGAATAAATATCGGTCATGAAATACAGTCAGAGCTGGTTGGGTTGGATGTGGCACATCTGGCCACGCCCACAGGAAACCTGAAACCTTCCAGATGTGATCAGTGAAGACAAGTGTGACACCTGTTTGCATGAATCATGCACGTTATGTGAGGTTATTAACTCCGTAGCACCCGAGCATATGAATAATCATTTAAAAAAATAGTTGGGCTGATGTTGCCTTTTAGGCAATGTTGCATATTTGCAAACACTTTAATAACTGGTTCTAACAAAATTATTGTTTCAGGAAAATTAAAACAAGTAAAATGTATGATGTTTAGAGACATCGTTTTGACTAGATTTATTCAATTTAACTTGATTATTTACTTTGAAGTATGTTATTTTGGTGTCTTGAGCCAGGGCGAGCACAAGCTTCACATGGAAGAAGCCATTTTGAATCTGTAGTTCTGAGATCAGGAGACAGGTGGCAACAATTCTGTTGCGTATTTGCAACCAAGGGACATACAGGTAATACAATATACATCGAAAATATTGGAATAGAATTTTCCTTTTTTGGATATTTCCTTTATTGCATATTTGTAACCGTGGGTGCTACAGGGATAAAACTGGCAGCAAACATTACATCAGCTGCGTTTACTGACAGACGAATTCACACAATGAGACGACAAACAACCTGCATCCTCCTCGGTTTGTACACATCAACTTTTATTTGAGTTCCACAAGAGCGTTCCTGCAGGTCAGTCGGCGCGGCGCTGAATCGGAGCACCGTGGATCTTCAGGATTTATTTCTTGGTCTGGCCGTCCATGAGGTCCTTTGCTTCGTTAATTTTTGCCGCTATATACGGGGATCCACCTACAACGACACACACGAACACTGTTGAGCACTCGGGTTTTTCCCCGACACCTCGACGACGTCTCAACCTGCTCCTTATTTTCCAGTCTCAAAAAGAAACTGACTTCTGCTCGTCGAGTCATTTTGTTGTTTCTTTCTAGGAAAATTCTTAAAGGATACCAAACGTACCTGCGTCTCTTATAAGCACCCTGAAATAAAGTTTTGATAAACCCAATAAAACTTTTACACTCTCAGCTAAATCTGCCTATTTTCTGTGATTCTAGGGGCCCGATCGTACACCTCCCGCTAGCCGCTACCCGCAAATTGCAGATTTAGGAACCTCCGCTCACCGCTTATTCAATCTTGCGCTTCCCTAAAGCCGCTACCCCCGCGTTGCCGACTCCCTTACTCACATTGTAGGTGCGGCAATGGCCGTGTCATTTGCACTTTCCGCAAACTCGGTATCTTGCGATCGGGGGTTTAGGATAGCGGCTAGCGGGTGGTCAGATCACCTGCAACTCGCAACCAGCGATCGCAAGATACTGAGTTTGGTCATGTTTTTGCCGGCGTTCATCTGTCTGTCTGTGTACAATATAACTCAAAAAGTTATGGATGGATTTTGATGAAATTTTCAGGAGTTGTCAGAAATGTGAAAAGGAAGAACTGATTTCATTTTGGCTGCGATCCGGAAGAAATCCTGGATTCTGGATCACTTTCAAATTTTCGATAACATTGCGGTCAATGGGGCTGGAAATTTTGTTTCTCAATGGCTGCGGTTACATGATATTTTTTAATTAGGAATTAAATAATTCCGAATTAAGGTTTACATGGAAAACACGTTAGTTCGGCTTTATCCAACTCCGCTTTAGGTCTGGGGGTTGGGAAGGGTTCTGATTGGATGGGGGGGCGGACGTCTTTACATCTACCGGAAGAAAACAAACTTAGCTAACTTGGTTAGCAACAATATTTCACTTATTTTTGACCTGGGTGGCGTCTCTATCTGCGAAACCTCCTTCATTTAACCTGGCCGCTTTGAAAAGCTCACAATTTTTATGTTTCCTGCCATCTGTTCTTTTAATTATTTCCAGTTCCTCAAAGATATTTATTAAATAAATCGTCTCTGCTCTTGAACACCGTTTACTGCGTGCTGCCGTTTTGAAAACAAGCCCAGCGCGGAATATAAGCGTCATGGCGACAGACGGGCAAGAGAACTAGCATGCGCAGAAAGACGGGAATTAATTTAAACAGGAATGAGTGTATACATGACCGCGAATTACTTTAATGCGGAATTAAATTGGGAATAAACCAGCCCACTTACTTCGGAATTAAGTTTAATTCGGAATTGACATTTTCATATGGAATTAAGTGTTTACATGGTAACTTTTATTCAGCTTTAACTTTAATTCTAAATTAAACTTCCCATGTAAACGCACCCAATATCTCCGTTAATTATTGCCCAAAACTCATGAAATTTCACTCAGGTATTGACACTGAAAACCTCTATCAAATTTCAGAGGCTGATCCGGATCTGATCCAGAAGGCAGATTTTATTGCAATCTGTAAATCGCTGTATGGGAGAACTGTTGTGCTTGGCGGAGGTCTGCGCTCTCTGAGTGCTTTTCTAGTTAAGAAATGCTTTCCTGGAAGCTCACTGGCTCTATTTTTTTCTGACCAGTTTGTTGAAACTTCTTGGAGTACAAAAAAAAAAAAAATTTGCTCCACATTAGTTAGAGCTAGTTATGTATATATCAGTGCAGAGGAGGAGGAGGAAGGAAGAGGAGGAAGCTCTACAGCAGAGTCCCAGAAGAGCTGCCCATGAGAGCTGCTCTGATCTGGATGAAAGGACGCTACATAGCGGTTAGCAGGTAGCGCAACCTGCTCTTAAAGCTAATGGCTGCTGACGCACTGATTGGTTTAACAGGTGGAACGCCCTAACCACTCCCATGGATATTGTAGCGGGTAGCGCAGGTGGGATAGCGGGTTTAGCTAGGTGGAAGATCGTGTTCTTTGCGGGGGAACGCTCCTCCCGCTACCCGCTACCCCTTAATAGCGGCTTTAGGAGGTTTGGCGGAAGATCGGGCCCTTGGTCTTTGCCCTTCTCTGGAATAATGACACACACATCTCCAGCTAGAGATTTAAATTAGAAGTCTGAAAATGTGGATAATATGGCCACTTTAAGCTTTTTCTTTTCTCCAGCTGGCAGAAGAAAACTTCGGTTGACACGTCTGTCCAGGAAAGACGTGGAAGTTTCATCTGTACATGTGATTTTATTCAGTGATGTCATCGACACATTTATGCACATCTGTGAGGTTGTTATCAGCAGCGTTTAGGAGTATTACAGCGACTGAGGAGTACACAAGTTAACGATGAAACAAAGAAGACTTCACTCACCTCTGTCTGGATGGTTCAAGATCATTAGTTTTCTATGGGCCTCTCTGATTTTCATTTTGTTGGCTGTGGGACTGACGGACAGAAATGCAGTAAAAATCAATCAAGTGCTGCCATAATTAAACGGAGACAACAGAGACATCCGCAACAAACAAAACTCGGATTCACGTACCTGACGCCTAGAACCAGGGAAGCTTCCCTCTTTGTCATCTTTGGTTCAAACCCCCCCCTGTAGTAGCCTCCTCCAAACGCCTGCAACAACAGGCCAACGGCGTTAACAGTTACGGAGGAGAAAACACGCCGGCTGAACGCTCACATCCAGATCTGTCCAGATCCTCTTACCGTCTTGGGGAAACTCTGCAGGGCCTGTTTCACCTGAGGCTCCATCTGCCTCATGGCCTGGAGGGCGTAACGACCTGGCAGAGGAACAGACGGGCAACAAACCGGCCTCTTAAGATGACTTACGTTCAACGGAATATTTTCTACATTGAATGTTTTATTGAATAAAGCAGGGGAGTCTGACTCAGCATCGTGGTTGCCGTCAAAGTATGAATGTAACAAAATGCAAAGTAAGTCAAAATAAATTAAACTGCGCCTTATTATATTGTTAAATAACTGTTTTTGCATTTATTATGTATTATTTACATTTTCAAATATTTAAACTCGTTATTATATTAAAACGCAGGGTTTGTGGTTGTAAACCTGCTCTCGCACAGGTGATGTTTACAGAGTCCGTTGCCATGGTAACCGGTTCTGTAAACATCACTCAGAGTATCCGTTACCTCGGTTTCAGAAGCGGAAGCGGTTCTTGTTTTTCTTGCGGGCTAAATTTAGCATACTTAGCTCCGTGTTTGCTGTCAAAATGCCGACGTAGATTAAACTCTTTCACTTTCACGACTGACACCTGCTTCATAACATAAAAAAAAAACACACTGTTATTTCACCTTAAGGTACAAACTTGTAATTGTTTCCCGTCGTTCATGAAACTTTCTTCCTTGTGCATCAATTTCTCTTTTCTTGGACATGTTGGGGTTAGTTTGTAGAGGTTTTTTTGAAGTCCATCAGTTCTGAAAAATCGTCTTGATGTCTTTCTCATGGTTGAGATAGTATTATCGTTGTGGGTGACGACGAAATGCATTGTGGGAGATGTAGTTTATTGTCAATATGCGCTTTAAAGCGATGTAAGCTTATTTTAAGTCTTAAAATATTGGTTTAAAATTTAAGCCAATAAAGCACAAGCTCTCGAGGGACACATAAAATGATGTGGCGGGCCACATTTGGCCCGCGGGCCTTGTGTTTGACACATGTGGAATAAAGTATCAGGTAGCATCAGCTCAGAGCACCAGCTTCTGTTTTTCTGCAGCNTCTGAGGTTTCACTTTTGGTTGATTTAAAAATAAAAAGATATGGAATATAGTGCTGGGCGATATGGAAAAAATCATATATCACGATATGGACTATTTTATATCATGATAACGATATATATCACGATATACCATAATAAAGTATGTTTTCAGTTATTCTCTGAAAAGTTTGACAAAAATTTCATTGCTTACTTTTAACTTTATTTTGAAAGGACATTTAGCTGAACTGTCACAAACATACATTTTAGTGCAGCAAAAACAGGTAGGTACAGAGGTACAGTAGCTTTCACATTTTTTTTTTAAAGTGCACAACAGTTTCTGAGAGGGAAAAACACATTCTTGCACTGAAGTTCAGCTATAAAAATAAACACAAATTATTTTTCAACTTTCTAAAATCTGTAACCTTGTAATGCAAAGTTTGCAAACCAATATAAAAGTGTCTAAAGTAAACATCAGGGTTGAAGAGAACTCTGTTTAAGGCATTAACCATGAATAAAAGTGCAAACATAAAAGGCTACTTTGTAGAAGTAGATTGATGATTCTATCAAATTTATCGTTGCAGGTTATTTAATTACATATTTGCTGTAATAATTGATAAAATAAGGTTAGAAACGATAGAAGAGAAATGGCACGATACACACTTTTCTATCGCCCCCATGATATGTATCGTCATATTGCCCAGCACTAGTGGAATATGTTGGAATATGCATTTAAAATAAAAATTAGTTACTTTTTCAAAATGTGGGACTTTGGTTCGGACCTTCTACTGAGGCTAAATTTAGTAACCGGACCTCTGGCTTTTAATTGATGACCCCGGTGTTAGAAGCTAACTGTTTAGTTGAATTTGTTGTACTTGCAGGGAGAGAGAGAGAGGCCCTCGATCACAAAGAGATGGACGGAGGAGGCCTGGACCCGGCAGAGGACGAGGAGGGCCTGGAGGGAGGGGCAGAGGAGGAAGAGGAGGATACAGTTCTGGTAAAATACACTTTTTAAGGACCAGTAAAGAGGAACAAACGCACCGGTCTGTTCAGTCATCAAACCTGTCCCCGGTCTTCATCAGCACCCCGGGATCACGACGACAACCATCCCTACGGAGCCCTGGAGACGAACACGGAGACGGACCAGACGGCCGACACGGATGCTAGTGAGTCCATGGTGCCCGCGAAAACCGCCGCCGAAGGTCCCGGCGACGCAGAACAGACGAGGACACCACGCTGATAGATGGGATGAGCGAATCCGACAATGCTTCAATGAGCGAAAATGGAATAGGTATTGAAACGTAGACGTTAGCTTTAAACGTTTAGTTTTTAAATCCATAAAAGGAGCTTGTGCAGATTAAAAACAGGATATTCAAGGTCCCCTCCCTTCTCTCTGTGGTCACCCGACGTCCGTAGATGACTCGGACGCTAAACCTCAGCGTCGCAATCGTAGCCGCCGTCGCCGCCTCCGTCTGCCTGAAGAGAGGCAGCCAGGTAACTGTGGTGTGCACGCCCCTGGCTGCTGCTCAGTTTAAAAAAAAAAAATAAAAAAAGGATGCTGTTGCCTCATGCTCATATGAAATAATCTAAACCCAAACCTTTGACGTTCTGCTTGTCGCTGGTTTGTCGGTGATTACGTGTGGAGTCGTCACCTTAAAGCTGGAAACAAAACGCACGACACTTGTGGATATTGGAAATATGTATCTTCCTTCTACGGAAGATTATTTACTAATTATTTAACCTCAGATAGTTCTGTTGTCAGGTTGTCAGTGACGAGTGTTTGCTGCATTTTACTAAACATCACTGGACATCATTGTTATTCTGTTGGACATAAAACGACTGAATGCAGTTTTTTTTTTGTTCCCATCTGGAAACTGAAAAACATGCTTGTTTTGGTTTTTTTTTTTTGTCAGTGGTCTCGTACACGGTTGTGAAATATTCACCGTTGTCTGTTTTCTGCTAATTTGCATGAACTGAAACTAACGAATAGGGCTGCACGATAACTATCGGGCCGATAACAGGAAATTATGACGTCATCCCGATAACTCTGATATCACGACGAATAGACCCGAAAACATTTATATTTCTGTCAACACAGCAGTGTCCTCGCTCCCTCTGAGCCTTGAATGACCGGCAGTGAATGTTATGTTCAAGTGACGTTGGCATAATCAGAAAAACGATTACTCAATAAGGAAAATCAAGAATACCCCCTCATGCCAGAAAACAACTCGTTAACTCGGACATAATTTTGGTAGTTGCTGACTTGAATTGATATTTGCAGTATTTTCCCACATGTTACACATAAAAAAAGAAAAAAATAGAAAAGGCTGAAAGAACGACTAGCAAACAAGGGAACGTGGGAATTTACGTTACACCTTGAATGCAGCCTGCAGCACAGCGCTGATCACAACAAACATGGCGGCGTGGAACTTCGTTAAAGTTTCAGAAGAAGATAGTTTGGTGGTTATTTGTGACGAATCCTCCGAGTGAATTCTACGAGGAGGGAAGCACAAGCTTTAATACGTAAAACCTGATCAGCCACCTACAACATAACAATCACTTCCATGGAGTTTTTGAAATCGCGCTAACGTGAGCTAACGGAAGCTAATGCTAACGTGCGCAAGCCAGCAGCAGTCTCTCTCTCCTCTCCCTCATTCCTCTCATCTAAAGCTTCCATGAGATTAAAAAAAAAAAAAACTACTGAACCTCATTTACTTTAATTAAAGGTATTAATTTAAATGGAACCACAAGCCAAAATCCTTTAAATGTTAATCTTTTTCAGTTAGTAATTCTGATGCATGTATTTCCATCAGTTCAAGGAGCCTTTATTTTTTATATCAGTCAGTAATGAACCTTATTTAAGTTAATGTGAGATATCAAATAGGTTTGTTTGATAGCTTTATGAAAATGTTTGAGAGGCTTGACAATAGTTTTTCATTGGAAAAAATAAATATCTGTTCATTTAAAGAGTCCAAACTATTTTTGATTTTGTTCATAGTATTGATGTAATGATCTTAGGTATATGTGTGTGTTATCAGTTATCAGTATCGGTTAGGAGCTGAAAGTTATCAGTTATCGGTTTTAAAAAACAGTTATCGTGCATCCCTACTAACGAAGTTCGGACCAGTTTTGCTCCGCGGATATCGACTTGACCACTAAAATCCTCGATGTTCTTGGGCGCAACGTGAAGCTTTGCTTTCTTGGTCGTGTAATTTGTGCAGTGACTGTGGCGGACTACATATCCAGGGCTGAATCTCAGAGCAGACAGATGAACGCCACGAAGGCCACGAAGAAGAACAAGGATGTGGTCAGTGCTTCAAACCGTCTTTTAAAGAAATATTTCAGGGTTCTTGTATCTGACAGTGACCCGTTAAACTGTGATTCCGACTGTCTCCTTGTGTTTGATTGGGTCAGTAATCCAGTCGGTGTTTCCTCCTCTGTGTTCCAGAGCCAGGCGGACGCCATCTTGGAGCACAGCCCCCAGTCCCTCCCAGCGTCCACCAACGGATCCAACGACGGGGCTTCTGACGCCGCGGCCAACGACACCACGAAAGCTGCCAGGTCCTCCGCCGAGAGACCTGCCAAAGTCTCCTACGAGGAGGACTCGAACCCGAACCCGAACCCGAACCCGGCTGTTAACGGGCTCTCCTAGTCAGGCATGAGCAAACGAAATGGTTTCAAATATTTGAACTCTTTTAGTTGTTGTTGTTGTTGGGCTGCTCTCATTTAAGTCTCCATTTCACTGGAGCGCCCTCATGAGTTAATTCTTGACTTTGAAATACAACAGGCACTCTTCTTTTTCTACTTAAATATTTGAAACCTTCTCTGCTGCACAACGTTTAAGAGATATGAAACCTTAACCCCCCCCCCTTCACCGTTTACCCGTGCAACTATTCGTTTTCTCCCAGTTTCCTCTTTTCTTTCTACAACAGTTCTTCCTGTATGAGCTTGCCAAAGATAGTCGAACACTCACGGACGCGTACGTGACCCGCAGTCCTGCGGTCCGGTCCGGGCCGGGTCGCCGGGCCGAATACAGTATTTGAAAAAACCGCAGACAGGGATTCCACTCGAAACTATAACTGTGATACGAACGCAGCAGTTCCTTTTTTGTATTTCTATAAATATCATAGCAAGAGTTGTGAAACAACATTTGGCCTTCATCAGGTGGACTTCCAGGACGCTTACACAGCTTTTTTTTTTTTTGTTTGTTTTTTTTGTTTTTTCTTTGTGGATTTTAAGTGTTTTTGTAAATTAAATATTCTGCATGAGTGGCACCGCGGTGCAGAAAGGTTCGCTGGAAAAACCCCCGAGTACGACTGACGTGCGCGCGATCAGCTGTTGTGCCTTGAGAGTAGATTCAACATGTTGCTGCCTGGGCTCTGCAAAACTATCTGAAATAATCTCACTTATTTCTTTCTAACCCGTTTTGCCCTCACCTGCCTCACTTCCAGTAGATCAGGTGTTCAGCTGTACGCTCAAAGCTCTGGACAGGTGAAGGCAGATTCTCATGACGCCCTTAACGTATTTCAGAGCATTTTCTTTTCTTTTTTTTTTTTTTTTTAAATCAGGTGTGTCTGCTCTTAATGTTATTATGGGAGGGGAATCCAGTTGTCCTTTATATATACATATATCTGTTGAGGAGTTTGACATTAGCTGCTTCTTGTTTTTCAATATGCAACCACTTTGGTCATAGAAGAAACGTTGCTATAGTGTATCCGGATAAGAAACCAGAGTTGTTTTGTTTGCACTGAAGCGTAACCTTTTTTTCGTCTGTTAAAGCTGATCGTAGTTGAGTCTCATTACTGGCCCGTCGCTGTTTCAGCGCCGGACGGAGATGTAGCCGCCGGCGCCGGGCTTGCTGGGAACGTCTCGGCGCCAGACGCCGGAACAAGGGATCACCAGGGCTCCTTCGTCGTTTTCCATTTTTATTTATTTCTTTTGTCAGAAATCCAAGTAGATGAATTTCCACACTTGATCGGTATTTTAGGTTCCGACTGTCACGTGCCCTCGGCTGTAAAAAAAAAAAAAAAAAAAAAAAAAAAAAAAAAAGAAAGAAAGAAAAAAGAAACATGGCTGCTGCTGAGATGTTCCCAGAAACCCCGGCTCAGGTGACGACGATGTCATTTTCATGGTTCTTCCACACAGGCTGGTTGGAAACTAGTCAAGACTGTTCCTTTAAGGAAGGAGATTTATTTGGATTATTTATTTTAAAAAAAAAACGTTTACAATATTTAAAACAAAAACATAAAAAAAAGAAGAAAAAAAAAACTTTTTTTTTTTTTTTGTCTTGACACTAAAAATGTGACGGAAGTTCTCTTTAGAAGAAGAAGAAAAAAAAAAGGCAAGTTGGACTACTGAGAGTTCTGACATCCCAAGTGTTTTTGTTGGGTCAACTACAGTGTAATTTTATTTTATTTTTTTAAGGATTGTCTGGTTGGTTGATGTGCAATATGTTTTGTATGCAGGTAGTTCTTAAATAAACTTGATCTTCTATGTAGATCTAAAACTGAAAATGGTCTGATTGACTGTCGACCTCCGCAGAACTCTGAAGGTTCTGCAGAACTCATTCATGCACCGATTGTTTCCTGCTGAAGACCAACAACCACCGGCGACGCCTCCGTGAGTCTGACCTGTTAGTTTTACAATAATATTACTGAGTAAACGAATAAATATCGTCATGAAATGCAGTCAGAGCTGGTTGGGTTGGATGTGGCACATCTGGCCACGCCCACAGGAAACCTGAAACCTTCCAGATGTGATCAGTGAAGACAAGTGTGACACCTGTTTGCATGAATCATGCACGTTATGTGAGGTTATTAACTCCGTAGCACCCGAGCATATGAATAATCATTTTAAAAAATAGTTGGGCTGATGTTGCCTTTTAGGCAATGTTGCATATTTGCAAACACTTTAATAACTGGTTCTAACAAAATTATTGTTTCAGGAAAATTAAAACAAGTAAAATGTATGATGTTTAGAGACATCGTTTTGACTAGATTTATTCAATTTAACTTGATTATTTACTTTGAAGTATGTTATTTTGGTGTCTTGAGCCAGGGCGAGCACAAGCTTCACATGGAAGAAGCCATTTTGAATCTGTAGTTCTGAGATCAGGAGACAGGTGGCAACAATTCTGTTGCGTATTTGCAACCAAGGGACATACAGGTAATACAATATACATCGAAATATTGGAATAGAATTTTCCTTTTTTGGATATTTTCCTTTATTGCATATTTGTAACCGTGGGTGCTACAGGGATAAAACTGGCAGCAAACATTACATCAGCTGCGTTTACTGACAGACGAATTCACACAATGAGACGACAAACAACCTGCATCCTCGGTTTGTACACATCAACTTTTATTTGAGTTCCACAAGAGCGTTCCTGCAGGTCAGTCGGCGCGGCGCTGAATCGGAGCACCGTGGATCTTCAGGATTTATTTCTTGGTCTGGCCGTCCATGAGGTCCTTTGCTTCGTTAATTTTTGCCGCTATATACGGGGATCCACCTACAACGACACACACGAACACTGTTGAGCACTCGGGTTTTTCCCCGACACCTCGACGACGTCTCAACCTGCTCCTTATTTTCCAGTCTCAAAAAGAAACTGACTTCTGCTCGTCGAGTCATTTTGTTTGTTTCTAGGAAAATTCTTAAAGGATACCAAACGTACCTGCGTCTCTTATAAGCACCCTGAAATAAAGTTTTGATAAACCCAATAAAACTTTTACACTCTCAGCTAAATCTGCCTATTTTCTGTGATTCTAGGGGCCCGATCGTACACCTCCCGCTAGCCGCTACCCGCAAATTGCAGATTTAGGAACCTCCGCTAACCGCTAATGCAATCTTGCGCTTCCCTAAAGCCGCTACCCGCGTTGCCGACTCCCTTACTCACATTGTAGGTGCGGCAATGGCCGTGTCATTTGCACTTTCCGCAAACTCGGTATCTTGCGATCGGGGGTTTAGGATAGCGGCTAGCGGGTGGTCAGATCACCTGCAACTCGCAACCAGCGATCGCAAGATACTGAGTTTGGTCATGTTTTTGCCGGCGTTCATCTGTCTGTCTGTGTACAATATAACTCAAAAAGTTATGGATGGATTTTGATGAAATTTTCAGGAGTTGTCAGAAATGTGAAAAGGAAGAACTGATTTCATTTTGGCTGCGATCCGGAAGAAATCCTGGATTCTGGATCACTTTCAAATTTTCGATAACATTGCGGTCAATGGGGCTGGAAATTTTGTTTCTCAATGGCTGCGGTTACATGATATTTTTTAATTAGGAATTAAATAATTCCGAATTAAGGTTTACATGGAAAACACGTTAGTTCGGCTTTATCCAACTCCGCTTTAGGTCTGGGGGTTGGGAAGGGTTCTGATTGGATGGGGGGGCGGACGTCTTTACATCTACCGGAAGAAAACAAACTTAGCTAACTTGGTTAGCAACAATATTTCACTTATTTTTGACCTGGGTGGCGTCTCTATCTGCGAAACCTCCTTCATTTAACCTGGCCGCTTTGAAAAGCTCACAATTTTTATGTTTCCTGCCATCTGTTCTTTTAATTATTTCCAGTTCCTCAAAGATATTTATTAAATAAATCGTCTCTGCTCTTGAACACCGTTTACTGCGTGCTGCCGTTTTGAAAACAAGCCCAGCGCGGAATATAAGCGTCATGGCGACAGACGGGCAAGAGAACTAGCATGCGCAGAAAGACGGGAATTAATTTAAACAGGAATGAGTGTATACATGACCGCGGAATTACTTAATGCGGAATTAAATTGGGAATAAACCAGCCACTTACTTCGGAATTAAGTTTAATTCGGAATTGACATTTTCATATGGAATTAAGTGTTTACATGGTAACTTTTATTCAGCTTTAACTTTAATTCTAAATTAAACTTCCCATGTAAACGCACCCAATATCTCCGTTAATTATTGCCCAAAACTCATGAAATTTCACTCAGGTATTGACACTGAAAACCTCTATCAAATTTCAGAGGCTGATCCGGATCTGATCCAGAAGGCAGATTTTATTGCAATCTGTAAATCGCTGTATGGGAGAACTGTTGTGCTTGGCGGAGGTCTGCGCTCTCTGAGTGCTTTTCTAGTTAAGAAATGCTTTCCTGGAAGCTCACTGGCTCTATTTTTTTCTGACCAGTTTGTTGAAACTTCTTGGAGTACAAAAAAAAAAAATATTTGCTCCACATTAGTTAGAGCTAGTTATGTATATATCAGTGCAGAGGAGGAGGAGGAAGGAAGAGGAGGAAGCTCTACAGCAGAGTCCCAGAAGAGCTGCCCATGAGAGCTGCTCTGATCTGGATGAAAGGACGCTACATAGCGGTTAGCAGGTAGCGCAACCTGCTCTTAAAGCTAATGGCTGCTGACGCACTGATTGGTTTAACAGGTGGAACGCCCTAACCACTCCCATGGATATTGTAGCGGGTAGCGCAGGTGGGATAGCGGGTTTAGCTAGGTGGAAGATCGTGTTCTTTGCGGGGGAACGCTCCTCCCGCTACCCGCTACCCCTTAATAGCGGCTTTAGGAGGTTTGGCGGAAGATCGGGCCCTTGGTCTTTGCCCTTCTGGAATAATGACACACATCTCCAGCTAGAGATTTAAATTAGAAGTCTGAAAATGTGGATAATATGGCCACTTTAAGCTTTTTCTTTTCTCCAGCTGGCAGAAGAAACTTCGGTTGACACGTCTGTCCAGGAAAGACGTGGAAGTTTCATCTGTACATGTGATTTTATTCAGTGATGTCATCGACACATTTATGCACATCTGTGAGGTTGTTATCAGCAGCGTTTAGGAGTATTACAGCGACTGAGGAGTACACAAGTTAACGATGAAACAAAGAAGACTTCACTCACCTCTGTCTGGATGGTTCAAGATCATTAGTTTTCTATGGGCCTCTCTGATTTTCATTTTGTTGGCTGTGGGACTGACGGACAGAAATGCAGTAAAAATCAATCAAGTGCTGCCATAATTAAACGGAGACAACAGAGACATCCGCAACAAACAAAACTCGGATTCACGTACCTGACGCCTAGAACCAGGGAAGCTTCCCTCTTTGTCATCTTTGGTTCAAACCCCCCCCTGTAGTAGCCTCCTCCAAACGCCTGCAACAACAGGCCAACGGCGTTAACAGTTACGGAGGAGAAAACACGCCGGCTGAACGCTCACATCCAGATCTGTCCAGATCCTCTTACCGTCTTGGGGAAACTCTGCAGGGCCTGTTTCACCTGAGGCTCCATCTGCCTCATGGCCTGGAGGGCGTAACGACCTGGCAGAGGAACAGACGGGCAACAAACCGGCCTCTTAAGATGACTTACGTTCAACGGAATATTTTCTACATTGAATGTTTTATTGAATAAAGCAGGGGAGTCTGACTCAGCATCGTGGTTGCCGTCAAAGTATGAATGTAACAAAATGCAAAGTAAGTCAAAATAAATTAAACTGCGCCTTATTATATTGTTAAATAACTGTTTTTGCATTTATTATGTATTACATTTTCAAATATTTAACTCGTTATTATATTAAACGCAGGGTTTGTGGTTGTAAACCTGCTCTCGCACAGGTGATGTTTACAGAGTCCGTTGCCATGGTAACCGGTTCTGTAAACATCACTCAGAGTATCCGTTACCTCGGTTTCAGAAGCGGAAGCGGTTCTTTGTTTTTCTTGCGGGCTAAATTTAGCATACTTAGCTCCGTGTTTGCTGTCAAAATGCCGACGTAGATTAAACTCTTTCACGACTGACACCTGCTTCATAACATAAAAAAAAAACACACTGTTATTTCACCTTAAGGTACAAACTTGTAATTGTTTCCCGTCGTTCATGAAACTTTCTTCCTTGTGCATCAATTTCTCTTTTCTTGGACATGTTGGGGTAGTTTGTAGAGGTTTTTTTGAAGTCCATCAGTTCTGAAAAATCGTCTTGATGTCTTTCTCATGGTTGAGATAGTATTATCGTTGTGGGTGACGACGAAATGCATTGTGGGAGATGTAGTTTATTGTCAATATGCGCTTTAAAGCGATGTAAGCTTATTTTAAGTCTTAAAATATTGGTTTAAAATTTAAGCCAATAAAGCACAAGCTCTCGAGGGACACATAAAATGATGTGGCGGGCCACATTTGGCCCGCGGGCCTTGTGTTTGACACATGTGGAATAAAGTATCAGGTAGCATCAGCTCAGAGCACCAGCTTCTGTTTTTCTGCAGCCCAGCTCAGGTGCACAGGTGAGCTGCTCGGCCCTGTTTCCCGCTCAGAGGCCTCTCATGGTTTGGCAGTTTTGAGTCTCCTACACAGTTGTTTCATTTAAAAGGCCGTATTTCTATCAACACATGAAACTGAGCATCCGGCTGGAGTGAACGGTTTATATCCTACAAAGACCAACTTGTTGCAGGCGTACATGAATGAATTGATGCTATTTTGAAAGCAAAGACTGATTTGATTTAGATTTTTTCCTTTTTTTTGTTGACTTTGCATAAACACGTATTTGTGTATGCAAGTCTCTCACAAACTCCACGTCACATAGTTCTACTGCAACGCTCCTGATGCTTCTGTCTGTGTCATGATAAACTTCTTTCACTGTTTAGTTTAGTTGTTTTTTAATAAATAGCACCACTGACCTGTGAATCCAGCTGCTGCCAGAGCCAGTCCCACTGCCACCATGGAGCTCGCCTACAGAAGTGTTCAGAAAAAGAAAAATATGTTATTATGTCAACAGAGATCCCTGAGTCCATCAGTGATGTCCAGTAGAGGATCACGTCTGCTTCTAACGCAGCGCTGCCTGAAGACCTGAAGATTACCATCATCCAGTTTAGATCTTCAGCCTTTTCCCCGGCATACAGAGACTCCTCCTCATTCTCTCAATCTTTTGATGATATTATGGATGGTAGATGGTTTCACAATTTTTAGACTGAGCTTGTTGCAGATTGGTGAATCTCTGCCCATCTTCACATCTGAGAGGCTCTACCTCTCTAAAAAAGCTCTTTAATTAAGCCGTCATGTTACTGACCTGCTGCCAATTAACTTAATCAGCTGTCAAATGATCATTTGCTTTTGATTTGCCCCAATTTCTTTTTCCAGCCTTTTGTTGCCCCTGTTCAACTTTTATGAGACGTGTTGCTGCCGTCAAAGCCAAAATGACATAATATTTTCCATGAAATGGTAAAATGTCTCAGTTTTAACATCTGATATTTTCTTTATGATCTACTGGGAATAAAATATGGGTTTATGAGATTTGAAAACTTATTGGATTCTATTCTTATTTATGTTTTACACAGTGTCAAAACCTATTTTGGAACTGGGGCTGCATGAAAAACTGCCAAATCCACAAAACCTCATCCTATAAGACAATATCATATTTTAGGATTAAAAAAAAAATCAGAAATACTTTATTGATCCCTGAGGGAAAAAAAAAAGAATAAAAATTTCATAACCAAGAAAAGTGACCTTGCCATCAAACAAACACGTTGATGTTGTCTTCATAATTATGTAAATCAAAACATCAGAAACGTGTATGTCACATCATCATTACTTAAACACTTTATTTCAAGTTCACATATTACTGAATTGTTGATGTAAATAGATTTATTGCAGCAAAAACCGCGTCTCTGCATCTAATTCAAAAACCCACAGCCTCGACATTTGTCATAGAAACACTGGTGAGCTGGTTAAAGTATTAAATAAATTACCTGATATTTATCAGAACATTTAAAGTATAATTTAAATGTTCTGATGAGGTTTCATCCTGATGAACTGAGCCTGATTCATTTTTACAGGGAAGCTAACATCAGCTAACGTTAGCTTCAAATGTATCGATACTGAAGCGTTTGAAAGGCTCGTGAGCACGCCGCAAATGTAAGATCGTGGCCCCTACTTAGCAATAAATCCTATTTTCAACCTACCATGCTTCGTTGCTGCGGTCCTCTTCTGCTACAGATCAGGAACAGAACTTTTGACCTCCCATGTTTCCCTAGCTTACGGGTCCATGTGTTTATGCCGGAAAAGGGGGAGAACTGTCGTGAAACACAGAGGCTGCGGTTCCTCCTCCTCCCACCGGTAACTGTCAATCAAAGGGTATACACCATTTAAGGTTTTAAAATTGAGTTCTTTTGCTTTGGGAGTAATTGGAAATTTTAAGTATTTTGTTCGTAACATGGTGATGATATGTTTGGGGCAAAACTGTAAGATTGAATTTCTGTAGGATACCGAGGGGTATGAGATGAAATTAAACGTATTTCTAATTGATTTGTTTGGAATTTTAACCTCATTAAAGTCACATGCACCAACCAAAAGTTGTGGAAAATGAGGGTTGATAGGAGTAGGATTAGTTAACACACCTTTTTTTTTATTAAATTCAAAACAGATTTGGGGATAGCTTTGGTGATAGCAAGGTCATATATAAGGCAAAAGTTTTTATATGATAATAAATCACCACAGCTATCAACTAAATGAAGGACAGACCAAATATCTTTTTCCATCCAGTTCTTGTTGTACAAAGACTTGTTCTTGACGGTGATATATCGATTGTTCCATATTGGACTATTGTGGGGTGTAAAATTATGATCATACAAAAGTTTCCAATACAAAAGTACCTGTTGGTGAAAACTGGATAGTTTAATCGGAAGTTTTTTAGAATGGTAAAGTCACATCTTAGTAGCAGTTCAATGCCTCCCAGTTTATTAAAAATTACTCTGGGGATATGATACCAAAAGCTCTTATTGTGTAGAAAGTATTTCAACCAGTTCATTTTTAGGGTTCCATTAATAAAATCTAAATCTAAAGCTTGCAGGCCTCCATCTTTGAATTCTTTGGTCAGTTCAGTTTTCCTAATGTAATGAATTTTCTTTCTCCAGATATAATCAAAGTTAACCTGATTAATCTTTTTTGATTACGTTATTGGGAATAGACAACAAGTATGCTGGATAAATACATCTGGAGAGACTTTCCATTTTGGTTAAGAGGATACGATCTAATAAGCTGATGTCTCTTAATAACCAGGAGTTAAGTTTGGTTTGGCATTCATTAATTACCCTCCAGATATTATTAGTTTCACTTTCTGTTGAATCTTTAGAGATGGAAATGCCAAGATATTTGACAACAGATTTTATAGGGATGTTGTATGCCTCTGATATATACCCATCCAATGATTTGTTGCAACAGCGATTTGATATTGTAACTAATAACTGTATTTTGTGATGAATGTGAAACCACTGATCATTTATTTTTTGAATGCACATATTCTAATACCCTTTGGCAGGATACGGAAGAGTATTAGGGCCACTTAAAAAAAATAAAAAGAATTCTGAGAAAAAACTCAGAATTCTGACTTTAATCTCAGAATTCTGAGAAAAAACTCAGAATTCTGAGATTAAAGTCAGAATTCTGACTTTTTTCTCAGAATTCTGAGTTTTTCTGAGTTTTTTCTTCTAAAAAGAATTCTGAGGAAAAAACTCAGAATTCTGAGATTAAAGTCAGAATTCTGACTTTAATCTCAGAATTCTGAGTTTTTTCTGAGTTTTTTCTTCTAAAAAGAATTCTGAGAAAAAACTCAGAATTCTGACTTTAATCTCAGAATTCTGAGAAAAAACTCAGAATTCTGAGATTAAAGTCAGAATTCTGACTTTTTTCTCAGAATTCTGAGTTTTTTCTGAGTTTTTGCTTCTAAAAAGAATTCTGAGAAAAAACTCAGAATTCTGAGATTAAAGTCAGAATTCTGACTTTTTTCTCAGAATTCTGAGTTTTTTCTGAGTTTTTTCTTCTAAAAAGAATTCTGAGAAAAAACTCAGAATTCTGAGATTAAAGTCAGAATTCTGACTTTTTTCTCAGAATTCTGAGTTTTTTCTGAGTTTTTTCTTCTAAAAAGAATTCTGAGAAAAAACTCAGAATTCTGAGATTAAAGTCAGAATTCTGAGTTTTTTCTCAGAATTCTTTTTATTTTTTTTAAGTGGCCCTAATACTCTTCCGTAGCAGGATATACATGATTGGCTTCACCCAAAAGTTTTTGATCTGCAAGGCTTCTCACGAAATGCTATTATTTTTGGACTTTCAATGGACAATACTAATGATGACTTTCTTATTAATAATATCATAATTCTGGGTAAATTCCATATCCACGAGTCCAAGTTTATGAAAATGAAACCTCGATTTTGTGTATTCCATAACGAATTCCTTCACTTTTCTAAAGCCCTTAAACTCATGACAAAAAGTAATGCAATACAACTTTTGAACATAATTGTTGAATATAATTTATTGGATAAGCCCTAGCAGCTTTAATTATTTTCCTTTTCATTTTATTTTTTTTTTCCTTCTGTTTTTTCTCAAATGCACCTGTTCCTTGAAGCATTTTGATAAAAATTGATGTCTTGTTGTTTGTATATAATGATATTTTCAATTTCTGTGGCTGCATCAACGTGTATTTGTTTACATCACGTGACTCTGGGTGATTGACGGACAGAAAAGGTGATGATGTGGAGTCGAGTCAAGGGTGCTGCATCATGGACAAACAACCAAAAAAAAAAAAAAAAAAAAAACCATCAGGTTCCCAGTTCAGGAAGAGAAGGAAAGAAGAAGAGGAGAAACGTTAAGAGATAAAGGTATGCAGGTCTCTGTGAGTGACGTTAATTTAGCATGTAATGAAACAGTAGCCTCTAAGCTATGTATTATCCTCTTGCTAATATGTTGCTACTTTTCCACAGAAGATGACTGTATTTGTTTTTTAGCTTTGCTGAGCTAGCAGCTAGCATTTCACCAGTAGGTTAGTTTGTGTTTACAACACAGGTGCAAGTTCACACAGGCTTATTAGTCTGGGAATTTGGTAAACAATAGTACCTGACTGTGGAATTTTTAATGCTATACGTTGGTCTATGCTAACTTAAATAACTTAAATAACATTCATGTCAACATACACATGACATGAAGCTTTATGTGATATAGCTTTTTGAATAATTTGTAGTGTTTTATGCTTAGTTAATAGGATGTTAACAAATTATAATAATTCGTGCTTTATTATGGTTTATTTTAATTGGTAAACTGATGCATGTTAAGTGTGATCTAACGTACATATTGTATCTTAATTGTAAATTCAGGGGCACTTCTGAAATATTTTTGGAGCAGCTTTCCCACTGCTCAAAACGAGGAGCATCTACCTCTGCAGGTGTGTGTGTGTGCATTAAAGGGGGGTGTATGTGTGCATTCTTGCATAACTTTGTACTTTTGTAAACACTATAAATGCTGTCAATAACAAATATATACTAATGACAATACCATGTGCTCTTTATTAGAAATGCTTCAACCAAAATCTCCACCAGATCCAGTGCCTGAGGATGAACTGGACTTCAGTTCTGACTGACAGGATTCAGACACAGCTGGTTTGCAGAGGAGTGAGGTGTTTATATACTTTATTTCATTCATCTTTTATTATTTATTGTTGTTCGTGTTGTTGTTCAATAATATATTCAATAATATATTTATTTAAAAATCATAAAAAAATTGGGGGGTGCCCGATGGGTGGTTCGCCCAGGGCCCAAAAGTAGCCAAGACCGCCTCTGCAGCAGTCAGTGAGTGTGACAAATCAGCATTGGTCAGGTACCGAATAAATGGATTATATAAAGCACCTGTCATGGGAAAATAATATTTATTGTCTGAATATTTTGAGTAAAGTAAGTAAGTAAGTTTAAGTTAGTAAAACTGAAAAAAAAAATCTTAAACAACAACAATAATGATGATGATGTACTGTCAAATTTTCAGTTCTATAAATCGTCTTTTTAGATCTATAAATATTCTGGGTGCAACAAACATTATTTTTTTATTATTAAAAAAAATATTTAAACTCCATTTTTCAAAGGACAACTTAAGAAGTCAGATAAATTAAAAATGAAATTGTGAACACAACAGGAATGCAGTTATGATTTGGTGGCACAAGAAGAGTTTAAATAAAGCTAAGGCCTATCTTGAAAATTTAAATTTAAAGTGTTTGGAAAGCTGAATTTTAACAAGTGAGAATAATTTTGGCTGCTCAGAGTTTAACGTGGGACAAGAATGACTTGGTGATCTCTCTTATACTCTTTGGGTCTGCTCCAGTTGGTTTACGGTAACAAATTCTTTTTATCTTTGTATATAAACAGCTATGTTTAAAAGAAACTGAAACAGTATTAAATCTGGCTTCATAAACATTTTATGGCTAATTTTAACAGCTTAACAAAATAATCTAGTTTGACTGGACAATAAGCATTCTCTGAGTGTGGACATGGGAGTACCGTATTTTCCAGACTATAAGTCACATCTGTTAAAAAATATACTGCCTGGCAAAAAAAAACTCACCACCAAAAAAAGGTCATACATGCTAATATTTCGTTGGACCGCCTTAAGCTTTGATTACAGCACACATTCGCTGTAGCATTGTTTTGATAAGCTTCTGCAATGTCACCAGATTTATTTCCATCCAGTGTTGTATTAATTTTTCACCAAGATCTTTCATTGGTAGAGTCGGAGTCTCCAGAACATCCCAAAGATTCTCAATGGGGTTCAGGTCTGGACTCTGTGGAGGCCAATCCATTTGTGAAAATGATGTCTCGTGCTCCGTGAACCAGTCTTACACAATCTAAGCCCGATGAATCCTGTCATTGTCATCTTGGAATATGCTCGTGCCATCAGGGAAGAATAAATCCATTGATGTAATAACCTGGTCATTCAGTATATTCAGGTAGTCAGCTGACCTCATTCTTTGAGCTCATACTGTTGCTGAACCTGGACCGGACCAACTGCAGCAACCCCAGATCAGAACACTGCCCCCACAGGCTGGTACAGTAGGCGCTAGGCATGATGGGAGCATCACTTCATCTGCCTCTCTTCTTATCCTGATGCCCTCATCACTCTGGAACAGGATCAATCTGGACTCATCAGACCACATGACCTTCTTCCATTGATCCAGAGTCCAACTGAAGCCTTTTTTCCAGTTAGCCTCACTGATTAGTGGTTTTCTTAAGGCTACACAGCTGTTCAGTCCCAATCCCTGGAGTTCCCTTAGCATTGTGGGTGTGGAAATGCTCTTACTTTCACTATTAAACAGCCAGCCCTGAGTTCTACTGTTGCTTTTCTTCGATTTGATCTCACCAAACGTTTAAGTGATCACCGATCACGATCATTGAGGATTTTTTTATGGCCACATGTCCTCCTGGAAGACGATGGGTCCCCACTATCCTTCCAGTTTTTATTAATGCGTTGGACAGTTCTTAACCCAGTTTTGGTAGTTTCTACAATCTCCTTAGATGTTTTCTCTGCTTGATGCCAATGATTTGACCCTTCTCTAACAGACTAACATCTTTTCCACGACCACGGGACGTCTCTTTGACATGGTTGTTTAGGAAATGAGAAGCAACTCATTGCACCAGTTGGGGTTAAATAGTTTCCGGCTGAAAGATAATAGGAGGCTCGTTAAAGCTTAGTTAAATCCAGATGGAGACTTTTTTTTTTGACCAGGCAGTGCACGTCATGAAGCAGGAAAAAGGATTCAGACGCTCCTTCACAGATTCAGACGCTCCTTCATTCACAGATTCAGGTTCCTCCTTCACCAGACACAGTAGAGCTGTGAGGATCTGGGTTTGGTTTCTGGGTTTTCTTGCTTGGTTTTCTCTCTGAATGAACTCTCTTCTTTGCTTCTTTGCTCGCTCATGCGTGGGCCTGTGATGGACTGGTGACCCGTCCAGGGGGGACACCCTGTCTTTTACAGTCCCTGTGAGGACGAGGAAACTAAACTGTGTGTGAGACAGGGGCTCAACAGGAGGAGACCAGAGTTAGTTTTAGAGTTATTTCTCTCAGTGGAATGAAAACCCCGGATTTACTCTAAATTCAGGGTTAATAAACTCCTTTCGGGGCTAACACACGTTCTTTGAACGTGAACGTTCTTTGAAGAACGTGTGTTCAAAGAACATTTCTTTGTTGCAGCTCTTGAGGTGTAATGGGCTACACGCCCCCCCCCCCCCCCCCCCAACATAACTACGAGTGCACTGAAGACATTAACCTCTAGTAAACTCCAGCACAACTTTGAACACTTCAGAGCTGCGCAGATGCTCGTGTGTGCACGTGTGCTGCTGTTCACGAGGCCTTCGAGTCCTTCGAGTGATTACAGGCTTTTCTTCTTCTTTTTTCCATCCACTGGAGACATTGTGTCTCTGCACGGCTGAAGAATGAAAGAATCCTTAATTTATCCTCACACGAAATGCAGTTGCATTTTACTGCTGTGAACGGCAGCTGTGCATTTCCTGCCATGGCAACACGTCTGCTGTGTGAAGAAGCTCTGTTTCCTCATAAGGATCACACGCTCCCTCAAAAACCATTTTCACACACGATCAACGGGGGGGGGGGGACGTGTGGAGAATTGAGTCCAGAATTTCTCTGCATTTGCAATTCACACGCAGCCCTTCACAGCGGGAGATTCCCCGTGTCACATGCATGGAAATACTCCGCGGCGGCACCAGGGTACAGCAAAAAAGAGGCAGGACATTATTATTATTTTTTAAAGTGTTTTGTTGCAGCGTTTTAGGAAAGGAAAAAAAGGGCGGATTGCCTGCTGTATTTGTACATAAGTACAAGTTATATTTGGCAGGGTGAAATGCACGATGGGTCCTCGGTAAATGTGTTTTTCAAACTTGTACGTCGAGTTATGGTGGGAGATCCTTAAAAAAAACGGTTCCAGCAATCCAACTCAAGTGAGATTTTAAAAAATATACACTCCCTCCCTTCTCCCAAAGGCTCCGCCTCCTCCTCTTCAGCCCACCCCTCGAAACCACGCCTTCACACGATTCACGACTACATGAAAGCGCACGCTGTCTCAAGTGGTCACGGAAGTTCACGAGCATTCGCGAGCGCTCACGTCGATTTGCCATCAACAAGTAGCATCAAAGTGGCTGGCTAACTTCAAGCCATGGCGTCTTCTCCGTCAAGGATAACAACAGCCTAGCTAACGGTGTCACACAACAACAAGTAGCATCAGAGTGGGGTGGCTAACTTCAAGCCATGGCGTCTTCTCCGTCAAGGATAACAACAGCCTAGCTAACGGTGTCACAACACAACAACAAGTAGCATCAGAGTGGCTGGCTAACTTCAAGCCATGGTGTCTTCTCCGTCAAGGATAACAACAGCCTAGCTAACGGTGTCACACAACAACAAGTAGCATCAGAGTGGGTGGCTAACTGCAAGCCATGGCGTCTTCGCCGTCAAGGATAACAACAGCCTAGCTAACGGTGTCACACAACAACAAGTAGCATCAGAGTGGCTGGCTAACTTCAAGCCATGGCGTCTCCTCAATCAAGGATAACAACAGCCTAGCTAACGGTGTCACACATAGCACTGTAGCCTAGGTTGAACGAGTTGGCTAGCTAAGTGAAAACATGCTGGAATAAGCGTTCGTCATGTCGCTCGATGGACAATAATTTTGTCATCATCTTTCATTTTCTTACTGACTGGTGAATAGTCCTACAATACCCATAACCCATCAGTATGTTGAAATATTATATAATCAGAACACCATCATCTTACCTGTCCAGTAGAAACTGGGCCACCTTGGCGTCGGTCTGGAGCGCCTTTTCATTTTTTAGCCGTACCATAACCACTCGTTCCGTTCTTCTTGTTCTGTTAGCTTCAGTTAGCTTCGGTTAGCTTCCGCATGGCTGTTGCTTTTTCAACAACAGTTTTCCCTTTGATTTTTGCTGCCGGTTGACGTCTTCTTCTCTGCCATTGTTGCAACGAAATGATCTGTGCGAGCTAACTTGATTTCAAATAGCAACGCTGTGTCCGCTCACCTGATTGCCAGAGCTGAGGGAGGTCCTCAAGTAACGAAACTGTGAACGCGCAAGATGGGGGGGGTAAATTGATATTGGATGGACGTATTAGGCAGCCAATAAATGTAAAGATGATCAGTACATTGATTGGTCAGTTTTTCTCTGATTATACCCTCTAGACCGGACCAAAACGTTTTTTTTTTTTTTTTTGCAAACATTCTATTTCAGGAGGTGCTATGGGAATGTAAAAAGGTTTTCAGGCAATATTGTAAAAAGTGCTGCTAAAAAAAGATCACCTACCCAACCTTTAAAACCGAAAAATGATGCTTCTGCGTGACATTTTCTGTAAGGTGCACTGAGTCAAGGGGATACGAGTGAAAGCTAGGCGCTAACCTGGAAGATATGACGTCCCTAACCCTAACGATTTTCCCACGAACCCTGACCTCAGGCGACAGACCTGGGTTTCCTCTAACAGGCTTGATGACGTATAGAGAGTTTTCACCTACATCACGTTTTGGTCAGTGACCCCGGATGCGCGGGCCATCTTGGAGGTACTCGGATGTAAACGCACCGCTGGATCAATGCTAATGACGTGGATAACGGATGGATAAACCTCAGAAAAGCTCTTCAAAAGGCGTTACAGACGCAAAAAAAACATCCAGAGAAGGACTTGGTCCACGGGAAAGGGAACGATATTCTGGAAACTACAGTTTGTCGGTGGTGCCGATCCGTACGAGTTAGCTCCCTCGTCTTGGAGCAACGACGAGCCGGAGAGCGACCCTTCGATTGGATACCCCGACATCGTAAACTAGCTGGTTTCTACCCGTCATTTCCAACAGATGGACCCAATCTGGGTCATCCTTATGATAAAGGTCAGACCTTTTACCTGGAATACAATGAGAAATATAGCACATTGTAGCTCGACATTTCAAGAACTGTGTCGCTAGCGTAGCTAGGTGGTAGCTTGATATTATCATTAGACTAGAAATTAGAGCTTTTTTTCTTGATAATTGTTCATGTGTGTGAAATTAAGACCTAACAACATTTCACTTAACTTACCTGACACGAAATGGGCCGAACTAATTCAGGATGTTAGGTTAGGGTTTTTGCCACGCAGGTCTTGGTTTAGCTTTGCTAACCACAAGCGCCTCCTTTCCTCTGACAACTTCTGGCATTGTTCTCCCTGATTTTTAATAACCTTTGGAAGTCTATAAAACTCCAAGTGTCTCTCGCGGTCTGTCCGGTTGGTACAGACAAAAACACGGCAATAATTTACCTTTTTTAATGAAGACGTCCGATTTACTCCAGTGTGTGCGCTTTGTTTACGTTGCCGCGTGCCTCCAAGATGGCGACTTCCGGTTGGATGACGCGCCGTGAAAACCCTCTATGGAGGCAGGTTCACCTGACGAACATGAACACGCAGGTGGCGTTAAAATGTAATAGAGCACGTGTAGGATACAGCGAGGCCTCTGTGCCGCGCCGCCATCGACAGAAGCGCCGCGGCCCCCCGGATAATGGCGTGCACATCTGTAGACTCTCTGCGAGGAGCAATTTAAACCAGAACACGTCGTGCTGCGTTTCTGCAGCCGTCGGAGTGAAGCGCAACAGCAGCCAACACAATGGGACAGTGAAGGGCCTAATTATTACCCCTATCATTTGCATAATTACACTGTTTTTTTTTTTTTTTGTTTTTTTTTTTTTTTTTTTTTTCTGAAGCAGGAGCGGTATAGAAATTGTGAAATTGTAGTGGACTTGCTGTCGCTCCTCGGTGGAAGTCAGATTTAAATGGCGGGAGCCTGTTTTCGCCAGCCAGGTCCCAATCAGCCTGCCTCACAGGCTGCACGCTGAATAGGATTTAAAAAGCCAACCGTGTGGCGAAATGAAAGTTTTGCCCCCCAAATCATATGGAATTACAGTGCTGGTTGCATATGTGTGTGAGGAGTGGGGGGGGGGGGGGGGGGCAGTGGTGAGCACAAAAGCCCACAGGAAGCAGCTATTTCTGTGTGTTTTATTAACCCAACCAAGCAATTTAATTCTTTTGTTCGGGGGAGTTCTACTTCATTGATTAACAAAAGCGGGGATATAATTTTTTCAGCCCCTTTTGAAAAGCCTGAAATGTCAAGCCTTTTAAAGGAGATTATTCTGCCTGCGTGCGATGAATAGAGCCCAGAGTAACCTTTTGTCTACAATTAAATATTCCAGCATAAATATAAAAGAAAATCAGAGATGGGGAAGATTGAGTCAGGAGAGATTGGAGAGGTAGATCCTCCGCCCGATAGCGGCGGCAGCCCGGCTCTAATTAGATATGCCAGGCGGGCGGCGAGCAGTCGCTCCGCACGCCGCGGCAGAGAGAGGAGGACGCCGGAGAGAGGAGGACGGAGGGAAAACCTATCTGCTCATCTGCGCGTCCGGCGCCTTCCTCTGGGCATCGCCAAGGTATTTCAGGAGACTTTTGTTTCGTTTTGTTTTGTTTTGTCGTGTTTGTTTTCCCGCCGTCCCCGTCGCCGGAAAGAAAAGAGTCTGAAAGGCAACACCTTCTGGGAACTGCATAAGCAGATGAAACTGAATGGAAAAAGTTCTGCGGCTGTTGATGGTTCTGAGAATCGATTAGGGGTGACAATACGATGCTTCAGGGACGTCAAGGGTTTCTTTTTTTCTTCTACTCAAGGGTCAGACTGTGACGTTGCCTGGAGGAGAAGAAGAAGGATGACATTAAGTTTTTTTTTTTCCTTATTTGCAGTTCTGTATTTGATTGTGTCTCGTGACTTGCAGTTGGCGCCTGAGGTGCTTTGAGAGACCGCCGTCCATCGCGGTGCCGTTTCCGTGAGCTTGTTCTAAGTTTGCTGGACTTTGATGAAGCCGTCGTTTCTGTGAGCGAACAAATCCGTTCAGACCGTCTGCCGGTGGAACCGGCGTCGGGTCTTTGACCCTCTGTCAGTAGATTTCCTGACCAATCATCTCCTGGAGCGACTCCAGCAGAGTCGGGAGGCGTGGTGCTGCTTTGACGTGGCGCGTTCACACATGGGCGGTTTTTGTGACACGCGCTCGTTGGTTAATCCTCCGCGCTGACCGTGTTTTAGGCTCCGTCCACGTCGTTTCTTTGGGGTGATGATCCGGAGGTTAACGTTTCCGTCCCGACTCTGTTAGTTGAGGAAGTTTCACGGGGCTGTTGTGATTTAATCTCTTAACTTTAACGTCATTGAATCATCATCTCCTTTTACACTTTTAGATTGCATAATTTTACATTTTTAGATGTTTCAGAATTAAACATTTTTCGTCAACCATCTTAAATGACAAATTACCTTTAAAAAAAAAAAAAGCAAAAAGAAAATTAATCACTTTAGTTGCTTCAATTATACAGTCATGGAAAAAATGATTAGACCCCCCTTGTTTTCTTCAGTTTCTTGTTCATTTTAATGCCTGGTACAACTAAAGGTACATTTGTTTGGACAAACATAACGATAACCACAAAGATTGCTCATAAGAGTTTTATTTAAGAGCTGATATCTTACCATTTTCCATAGTTTTCTTGATTATAACCTAAATCACTTAAGTTTTTACATCAATAGCTATGGCGTTGTACTGCCAAAAACACTGCTTTTATGCATTCAGTGTTTTCTTTTCTGTCTGTTTTAGTCACATGATGACGTTTAGTGGTACCAGGTATTAAAATGAACAAGAAAGTGAAGAAAAAATGGTGGTCTAATCATTTTTTCCATGACTGTATGTTATTTTTTCAGTTATATGATGATGAAGTGATCATTAAAGCATCTTGCAGGCTAATAATCTTATTTTAGATGCTTGCATCACATGTTTGTCTAAATCTGGGAAATAATAGAACGTCTTTTTAGTTTTTAAACGACTGATACTGGATCATTAGAGAGCCAGAATCAGTTATTTATTCAGTCCTAATGTTTTATATATACTATAAAGAATAATAATGATCATTTTAAAGCTTTTCTGGGCTTTAAATGGTTTAAAAGTTTGCTATATATTCATCTTTGATGTCATCCAGACTAAGCAGAAAAAGTAAGGAAATTATTTCTGTGTTGTAATAATGAGCTCGGCAGTAAGTCTGATATCGCTGGAAAGCCTGTTTCCCGTCTACGTGGCGCCACGTTTGTCAGGAACAGTTGAGGATGTGGGCTGCACCTGTGGAAGATCTGGCACATCTTCTCTGCCGGCGCCAAACAGCTTTTTCTTTCTTTTTTTTTTTTTATTCCCGCTGTTGCTTTTGACTCATGTTTTCATCCTGGTACATCCAGGCGCTGCCAGAACATGATGGTCTCGAACATGTGGAGGAACACTATGCTCCGCCATGAGTCGGCGCTCGGATGCAGAGAAGATGCGTGGGATTGTGATAGAGTGACGTCTTGTTGGTGGCGACATCTCCCTCGCTGGAAAAAACGAGGCTTGTCGTCCCCGGAGGCGACCTCAGTGTGGAGAGGTGAAGTTCTAGCAACCAGTCTGGGATAAGACTCTGTCCCCCACAGAGGGGCGGAGCAGCACGACGAGGAGGAGGAGCCAGGCTGCTGTGGACGTGCACGGTTCTTCCACACCCCCGCCGAGGCCCCTGTTAGTGAAAAGAGCACGTTTAAACCATTAAATTACCAATATGTCTCGTTTCTTCAATCATCCAATCCACCAAACAAAAGACGTCAGCACGCGGCCGACCAGATATCGCTGCTCATCACGTGAGGTTCCAGGCGGGTTTCTGGTTCAAATGTCGGAAAAAACCAGAGGTCGCCGACTAGACTCCACGTATGCCCCACCTGGGCTCCGTCCCGCTGCGATGAGGAGCGACCGCCAACCTGCAGAGGAAAGCTGGAGAATGCATCCACCAACAGAGGGTTTTCACTTACGTCACGTTTTGGAGGCGCGGCCATCTTGGAGGTACTCGGATGTAAACACACCGCTGGATCAATGCTAACGACCGTGGATAAAGGATGGATAAACCACAGAAAAGCTCTTCAAAAGTCGTTACAGACGCAGAAACATCCAGAGAAGGACTTGGTCCACGGGAAAGGGAACGATATTCTGAAAAGTTACAGTTTGTCGGTGGTGCCGATCCGTACGAGTTAGCTCCCTCGTCTTGTAGCAATGACGAGCCGGAGAGCCTCCCTTCGATTGGATACCCCGACATCGTAAACTAGCTGGTTTCTACCCGTCATTCCAACAGATGGACCCAATCTGTGTCATCCTTTTGATAAAGGTCAGACCTTTTACCTGGAATACAATAAGAAATATAGCACATTGTAGCTCTACATTTTAAGAACTGTGTTGCTAGCGTAGCTAGGTGGTAGCTTGATATTATAATTAGACTAGAAATTAAGAGCTTTTTTTCTTGATAATTGTTCATGTGTGTAATTAAGAGCTAACAACATTTCACTTAACTTACCTGACACCAAATGGGCCGAACAAATTCGGATGTTGTCCAGATTTTTGCCACGCAGGTCTTGGTTTAGCTTTGCTAACCACAAGCGCCTCCTTTCCTCTGACAACTTCTGGCATTGTCCTCCCTGATTTTTAACAACCTTTGGAAGTCTATAAAACTCCAAGTGTCTCTCGCGGTCTGTCCGGTTGGTACAGACGAAAACACGGCAATAATTTACCATTTTCAATGAAGACGTCCGATTCACTCCAGTGTGTGCGCTTTGTTTACGTTGCTGTGTGCCTCCAAGATGGCGACTTCCGGTTGGATGACGCGCCGTGAAAACTCTCTATACTGCAAAGGAAATTAATTTCTTAATGTTGGCTGTGCGGGTAAATGAATTTTGTTTTCTTATTTCCAAAGGCATGCATTTGGATTTTAGCTGGTGGGATGTTGAGCTCACCAGTAAGAACAGATTCTCTCTTCGTCGTGACTTTTACCAGGTGAATATGAAGCAGTCTGTCAATCAAAGATGAAATCATCCGGTTGTTGGCGCTGTCAGCAGGTCATCTGTCAGCGACTCGTTAATTAGCGTTCAGACGCATCCGTCACTCCCCGGATCACATTTGGCTTCCAAAACGACTTTATGACCGACCTCGGATCAGTGCAGATGTTTCACAGATGGTCATGTTTTCGTACCGACTCCTGCACGTCAACAGCTGCGTTTGATTGGTTCAGATCAGAACGAGGGAGGAGGATCATCGGGATAAAAATGCTCAAATAGTCGAATATCTGAAAAGAAAAACATCATCTGGTTCTCATCAGGACATAAATGTGGTTTAAAAACAGCCTCAGACGAATAGAAACACACGACATGTCACAGTGACGTTATTTATTTAAAACCGAAAACCCGAGGACCCGACCCGACCCTAATCGGGTCTCGGATCCATTTAAAAGACGTGACTCCAGGTTCGGGTCTGAACCGGTACAGTTAGTCTTGGGTCCGGTCGGTGCTCTCTGACAGGCTGGGTCCACGTTTACTCGAGAGGTAAAGATATTGGCGGTGGCAGCTAATGTCAGGACTCGGGGCAGTTTAATTAATTATTAACGTGGCGTGTTTGTCATGAAACAATCGTGTTGCCGTAGCGTGTTATTAGCGTGTTATTAGCGGTTTGCCCGGCAGCTGTAAAGCACAACGGATCTTCAACATGACAACGCTGGATGAGAGAATATATTCACGACACGTCCTGACCGGTGTAGACTATTAGCGTTAGCAGTTGCTACCAATAGCATCTGCATCCGCAAAGAAAATAACGACGTGGATTTATTGTTGTTTACATCACATAGCCTATGTGATGTAAACAACAATTTGGATGAGAGAACATATTTACGACACCTCCTGACCGGTGAGGCTATTAGCGTTAGCAGTTGCTAACAATAGCATCTGTATCCACAAAGAAAATAACGACGTGGATTTATTGTTGTTTCCATCACGTAGCCTATGTAGCAACTGAACCGGTAGAAGAAGACAACTTTAGGTAAGAAAATCAAGTTTTATTCAACGCTAGACAACTTTAACATGAGCAACTATGGGCTGGATTGTCTCGGTTCTATTCAGGTAACTCGGTTCGGTTCGTGGTCGGAAACTAAAGACTCGGTTCCAGGTCCAAATATTGTGGGTCCATTCGGGTTCGGACTCCTGAACTTATGATAATAGCTCGGGTCGGGTCGGATTCGGGTCGAATTTTCACGGGTCCATTCGGGTTCGGGTCCATGAAAGTGGACCCGTGAAGACCTCTACTGCACGGGGTGAAATCGACAGATAATTAATTTACTGCATGTTACTCCGTGTGACTGAGCACACGTAGAATCCTAACTACGACAGACGGAAACCTCAAGTGTTTCAGGCTTTAAAACGCGCTGAAGGCTGAACGCCGACACCAGGTAGCTGGTAACGCAACGGTCATACGGCGTGAACCCGGCCCAAGAGAGAACGACGAAAACTGCACCTGAGACTCGACGGTCCTCAGTTAGCAAGTTAACTGTTGATGATCAGGAGAAAAGGCTGAACAAGCCTGACTGTGTGGATGGGAGGATGTACGGCGTCAAATCTCTGCCAAAACACCGAGACGACCGTAGTCATATCAGTTCAACTGCGCGTTTGTCAGTCAAGAGAGCACAAAGTTCTGATCACGTTTCCTTAACGTAGGACTGGGACAAATAAAACGTGCCCTCAACCCAGCTGAAAATTCATTTTTAGTGGGTTTAGCGGGTGTTTTTGACCCTTCGTATTGATCTGATCGGCTCAAATCTGGTGCTGAGACTAAGGGAGCATTTCTTATCCTAATGCTCTTTCTCTTCTACTTATTTTCTTCTTCTGTTTCCTGCGCTGTCACCGTATTTCAGCTGAAGATTCAGCCAATTGGATCAATGATATCGCAGTATTTTGGCAGAGATTTGACGCCTCCGCGCGAACAAAAACCGTAGTTTCAACGAGTTAAATCTCTTAATACACTCGTAAAAAAGTCCTTGGAGGCTGAACTTTTTTTTCTTCAGAAACAGGTGTCCAGGTAGTCCGGCAGACACCGGTCTGAAACCGGACCAGGATTTTGTCTTTGTGTCACTGCCGCACTTCTTCACGTAGCTTTCTTTAAAATACAGGCCAGAAAAAGAAAAAGAAAAATGGCCTTGATATTAATGCTTTAAGATTTAAGTTTGAATTGTGAGTCATCCGGTGAATAAATCTGCACTTGACATTTGATCCGTCGGGGTACGTAGATGTGGAATACTTTAAACGGGACTTTTCCAAACCCAGACGTCCTCCGTGGAACCAGTCTGTGAGCTGCCTTATATTTAAATATGTTGCTTACTTCTGCCATTTTCCACATATGTTATAATCCTGAACTAAGCTCTATTGGGGGTGGGGGGGTCTCCTATCACCGTAGGAGCATCTTGGTCCTCATAAGTAATAAAAAAAAGACACTTTTCAGCGGGCAAACATGCACACACACATAAACCTCATGTCCCCTCGATCCCTGCCGCCTGTTTTCATCTCGGGGGGTTTTATCAGAGCCCCCCGGACGGCTGATTGAAGGAGACGGCGGTAATGACTGCAGCTCGTGAGGTCACAACCCTGTTACGGTAACTAAACTCCGGGGTCAGAAGTCCCGGCGGCGGGTCGGACGATGCACGATAACAGCAGATTAATATTTGTCAGTTTGAGTCGAAATTCATGCAGAGAAGGATTTATGTTTTTTTTTATGATTCCGACTCAACTCATCCAGGTGGAGATGACGACAATAAGAGCTGCAGCGGGGGGGCGTTTGAGAAAATAAAAATAACTAGAACAGTTTCAGAAACCTTCAACCTTCGTTAAGCACCTGAACGAGGCCGCTGTGCACAAAGAGACCCGACAAGGTGAATTAATTGGGCCCTTCATTAAAGCAAACGCTTGTTTTTGCTTGTTTTATATATAAAATAATTAGGGCTGGGAAACGATTAAAATTTTTAATCGCGATTAATCACATTATTTCCCTGATTAATCACGATTAATCGCATTGTATATGCAAAATCAAAAAATGTATTCAAATGTAGTGTCAAATGCACTTTTTTAAAAATATTGTGCTGCCATATGAACTAAAGTACCATAACAACACTTTTAACATCAGCACGTGTCAGTAACACATATTTAATGTAAATCTCATCTTAAAAAATATAAGATAAAATAAAATAAAGCTTATTGCCACCACCAGGGCATTAATGTCATCTTGTTTTTATAAAAAATTAAAAAAAAAAAAGCCTGCAAACAAAATCCAACAAAATGATTGTGTCTCAGCACAATCAGAACATTAAAACATTAATTTCTGAGGTAACAGCAGAAACTTTTAACGGGGAGTTCAACTTGTCAGTTGTTACAAATAACCTTGTTTCTGTTGAATCCTCCGTCTGGGAGAACTTTAAAATGAAAATGTCCACGTTAAAGTTCAGTAACTTTATCAATCTGTGTATCATTAATTCTTTCCATTTTCAATTGTCAATCAAAAATAAAAAAAAATTAAAAAGTGACATTTTATTACATTTTTCGTTTTTTAATCTAACACAAAAAAAGGAAAAAATGTTTTTTATATATTTCAATTTTAGACTTGGATCAAAAATACGAAATAAAAAACAGGCCACAGAACTGAATTAGTTTTATAATGGAGGACTGGACTTTCTGTTGTCATTACACATCTGAGCCACTAGATGGAGCCGCACTGCAGTAACCAGCTAGAGAACAGCAGGACAGTGAACACATGGAGCAGATCTGATGGAACATGGAGGAATGACCACAAACGTTTGGTTGCAGTCCAGAATTTTTGTTTTCAGTCAGAATTGTTAATATTGTTACCTGAACTGTAAAGTTCACAGATTTTTACCGTTCTCCATGTCTGTTTTAATTTTACCGCATGTTTACTTGCAATTGTTTTCCGGTTCCGCAGCAGCCAGTAACAGAATTTTCAAAACAAAAGCATGTGAGCAACATGCTTTTGTTTTGATTTTGATTTAAATTAATGCGTTAACGCAATAATAACATGTTACTTGCCCAGCCCTACTATATATATATATATATATATATATATATATATATATATATATATATATATATATATATATATATATATATATATATATATGGACCCGTAGGAGACCTATGACATCATCACTTGGGGTTTCCAGATGTTTGGTGAGAAACTGTGCATGGGTTTTATGCGTTACATCATCTGTGCAGTTGATGCAAACTATGGACCTTTAGAAGGAACGACATTAGCGCTGTAATCGGTTTTATTCTGCACGTCTGTGAGCGTGAAAGCGTCGTTCATCTAGAAAAGGTTGGGAGCCGCTGCTGCAGGTTCCTGCAGACGAGGCTTTAAATCGCGTGTTTGTCTGCGTCTGTTACGTTCCCAGAAACCCGCGCAGACGGCCATGACGGGCGTGACAGGTGTGACGCGCGTCGCAGGCAGACAGTCAGAGCGCATGTATAAATCTGCCATAATGCTGATTTGTACTTTTCTCAAAGAGGACTGCTGGCCTGGCAGAAAGGAAACAAGAATTATTAAATCAAGCAGCTCTCCCTCCACATCCAGATTTGACGGTGGCCACATAAAGCTGGCTGCATAATCCTTTTATCAAACCCGCGGATGGAGCTCTCTTATTGGAAACGCACGGAGAGAGAAATAATATTAAGGTCATTTCTATCTGTAGTTTATTTTTTTTTTCAAATATCTTCAGCTTTCCATTTTTTATTTTATATCTCTCAGGTTTGTTGATGGAGACCTGGCTGCTGATGATGAAGGCTCCCCGCCCTCATCAGCAATAAAATCAGACTGGCCTCATTAAATAATAATAATAGTATTTTAAAAAGTGCACGTGTGGGACGGTGGGACCGGTGAGCCTCGGTCCGGCAGGTTGGAGGTAACATGTAATGGGGGACCCCCGATGATAATGTCTGGCTGTATCTCTCGTGGCAGATGTGTGGAGCCGCGGTTCAGTCTCGTCAGCATTTTACAGCTTTATATCTGCAGCTGGTGTGCAGCTCCGGGGTTTCTGACGGACTGAAACAATCTTATTTGTAAAAGAAAATCCTTTTTTTTTTTTTTTTTTTTTTTTTAAATGCAAGCTGACCTTCGTCCGTAGTTTCCTCCCTGGTGGCCGTTGAACCGGTTCAACCCAGCGTTTAGCTGCAGGGCTGCATCTCCAGCAGGTGGACGGTTCTTTACGCTTACCTTTACGATCTGAAGAGGAACCCAAAGTTCAGGAGAGCAATAATAACACGTGTATGATAGGGCTGCACGATTATGGAAAAAATGATAATCACGATTATTTGGATCAAAATCACGATTACGATTATTAATCAAGATTATTCAACAATAAAAAATATTTTTTGTTCAGAATGTTATTTAAAATCACGATATGAAATGTAACCAAGAAAGTATTGCAAAAGGGATGGACAAATTATATAAAAGGCAATAGCATGAAACTTAGGCGGTCCTAGAGATTTTTGGCCATAAACACCAGCCTGTAAACATGTCTTAGCTTCAAGAACGCCCAAAGGCAGGTCACTACATTGTCCCCTACACTACATTGTACATGGTCATGATTAATCACGATTTTCAAAATTTTAATCGTGGCAACCAAAAATCACGATTTCGATTATTTTTCGATTAATTGTGCAGCCCTAGTGTATGAGAAGAAATAGAGAAAGCGGACCAGCTGAAAGTCACCGGTTCATCACGAACGGTCCTCAAGCCGTCCAGGTCTGTGGCAGCATCACTAAATGGATGGTGCAGGATCGTCAGAGCCGGCTCTAACGACACGCTTTGTCAAAAGGGAAAGCTAGCCATAGCTCAAGATTAGGCCATAGCTCAACCTGGTGGGGGCTCCAGGCTCATGAGGTACAGGAGTGGGTAGTGCCCTTTCTGGCACGAAGTGACAACTAATGGGTGGAGTACCAGTACCTGGCGACGGTGTATTCGAAAGAGTGGGACATTTGGCCTGGTGCTTGGTACCGACCTGAGTCCTACATAGGCCCAAGACCGTGGAGCATGCACTGCGATGGGGCTGGAACCACATGCAACATCAGCCTTGCCCGGAGAGAGTGTGGACATGTCCCTGGCTGGGAGGACTACTGTGGAGGATATTATGGCGATGAGCGTTGGGGAAGGTTCCAGGAGGCATGTGTGGATGGAAACAACGAGAGCGGTGCTTACCAATGGGTTATCTGATGTTAAGGAAGCTATCGAGGCTATCGGGGAAGGCTTTTCCATAGTTGGAGGGTGGTTGGGCCACCTGTTCGCACAGCTGTGGCCCTACTTGTTAGCGGCCTTGGGGTTGTTTATCGTGGTGGTGGTGGTGGCTGGAGTGCTGCTGAAGGGAGGAGTCATGGCCGTCACGACCCCCTGCTGGTGGGGGTGTTTCGATGCGGAGGAGGATCAGGAAGCCCTTCGGGAGGAGGGGCGAGCCCGCCCATAAAAGACTAGCCTAATCTGACAGGTAGATGGCGAGGGTGTCTGTGTCCCAACCTGAAACTTGAAAGTTATTCTCCGTGTTCTTTTATCTGGTGCCATTGACGAGACTAGAAACAAAAGTCAATTAAAGAGTTTAATACAATCATGAATACAAAGAATCAATATGCCATGCAGAATATTTCAATCGGCCGATGGTACTTCACTGACACCAAAGAGATGCCAGGGAAATGCACGGTGTATTCATGCTCAACATATTCCATTAGCTTCCTGAAGCCTTTACCTTCCACAAAGTTAAGTGGAAGCGTATCTTGCGAAGTCATTATAGTGATGAGCTGCGTTATCCTGCGTTATCCTGCATCAGCAGCCATCGTCTCATCCAGATTAACATCCAAATGCTTGAGTTGAATGTGGTTGCTCATTGCTCCAGTCGAGTGATTGTATGCCAGTTGTTTCTGACACAGTCTACATACTATCTTGTTTTCATTTTCGAGATTAGAGTACAGCCAAACCGCGCTGGTTTAGCGAGACAATCTTCCCACCGTGCCGTTTTAAAACTCCAGTCTACTCGAGCATTGCCGCCGAGAGGGGGGGCTGCTGTCTGACGGCGCAGTAGCCCCGACTAGTGGCGGGCGGCTGTATGACAGTTAAGCGGCCTTGTACATGAATAAAACACAAATTGGTTTAAACGACTAATATTTCTGGTGCCAACTAGTAAGTGGGCGGACGGTTAATCGTTTAGACGACTAATCGCATGCATCCCTAGTCCAGACACATGTGGTTGTGTTTGTCCAGGAAATAAGATGTCCCTCAAATGTGTTTATCTCTGCCGTCACAGACTGTTGAGGGTCGAGAAGGATGTTCCAGTCGTTTAAGTCATAAAAGCTGAGGAACTCACGGTCATAAAAGAAGACTGCATTCCTACATGTCATAAAGTTTAGTTTTAACAATTAACCAGTCCTCAGATAATCAGATAATAACGAACTAGAGGACCTCAACCATCCTGGGAGGTAACGGATGAGAGAATACGTCCTTTAACGGTCACAGCAGCGGCACAACGTCAGGGTGAATATTATAACAGTTTATTTTACCAATCTAGAAGCAACCAAGTGTGTGTTTTTATTATTTTTGTGACCTGAGTGGGCGGCGGTGGCGGCGGCGGCGGTGGCGGCGAGGCAGTCCTTCTGCGCCCGACTCCTTGCAGCTTATGTGACTTGCAGCCTGACTGGGGTCAAGCTGGGGTCTCCAGACCAACCTTTGGGATCGAAACACATGTCCACGTGCAAACGCGGGTTGTTTAATTTGTCTTTGTCTTTTTTGAACATGGACCAAGGGGGCGTGGCCTATGGCTCGTTGGATGAAGCCAAACTGAACTGATAGCTAATGCTATACGAGAATTAACTCTTCTCAAGGAGCTGGTTTATTCTCTCTTTAGAAATGAGTCACTTGTTCTTTCCTGCAGCGTAGGGATGTAACGATATGGAAAATTCGATATCTCGATTATAGTGACCAAATTATCACGGTTTACGTTATTATCGCGGTATTCTTAATCGCTGTACAAATGTCCAAAAAACACATACATTTAAATAATTTCACAAAATCTTGTGGTTTCCTTGTCATATTAAAACATTAGGAGCCAAAATCTTATCAAAATGAAACTTTTAAATTAAAAGGGTAAAAAAAATGGCACAGAAAGAGATTTTATTTTAAATGAAGAAAGCTTATTTGTCTGGTGCAAGTTTAAATAAACACTTTAATAACCATAGTAGGAACAAAATTTTATAGTGCAACTTTAGATGAAATAAACTTTGGAGTTTTAGCTAAACCTTAAATAAGTATACATGTGTAAATAAAGAAACAGTTATTTGAATAAATTACAATAAAATGTAAGCAAGTGCTCTGCAGACAAGATAATTGTCCTCCACCAGTTGTCTCTATCCATTCTTAAAAAAACAAAAAACAAAAAATATTTCCAGACCTCAGATTTCGTCCTTTTAGTGGGTTGGTAAATGTCCTGCGCGCTATCACCACTTGCCGCCATGCTAACATTACGATGTTGACGTTACAAGCTACATTTTCACGCGAGACACAGTCACAAGTCGCTTGCGAGACTTGAATCGGCCACGATAATGAGATGAAGTCAAACATAAATGGTGATCTTTATTGCGTAATATTTTACCGTGATTTACCGTAACCCCGGTAACCGTTCCATCCCTACTGCAGCATCACCGTTGCTCAGCGAGTCAGTTTGGGTCTTTATTTCAGAGAGGACAACCCGTGAGCCTCGGTCAAAGATGTTTTCAGACCAGCTGACCTCAGCGGTCGGTATCATTTCACCACAGCGATGGACTCGGGAACCTCCCGCCTCCTAAAATCAAGTTTAGTTGTTGGCGCCAGAGATGAAGCGACCCTTTCCCTTCCCATTAGAGATGCTCTGACCCAACTGAGCACTAGTCCTGGTAATGGAGCGACGGGTCGTAGTTCAGTCATAGATCGGTCCGTGTGTGTGTGTGTGTGTGCGTTTTGCCACAGACGTGCGTGCGCACGTGTCTGAGCGAGTGCGTGTTCTGTCGAAACCTGCAATTATCCTCCCGAGGGAAACAAGCGATCCATTGTGAAAACGGTATTATAGCCCTGCGACAGGCGAGGTAGCGCCGCTCGCTTTCACGTCCAGATCTGACACGAGCGCCCGGACGCACGCGTGTATTTACTGTCCAATCTGTTCGGGTTCGAGACGCGCGACCTCGTCGTTTTTTTTTACTTTCCCGCCGCCCGGGGCAGGTGGTTGTTAGCTTGACAACACGCGCATAAGCAAAGAGAAAGGTGGAGCGGGAGCAGGCAGACGTTTCTTTCACCACCACCCCCCCCTTCTCCGTGTCAGCCGTGCAAGAAAGCCGCCAAACCAATAATTTCGTCAAGTTCTTTTTTTAGCAGAGCGGCTGAAGCATCTCTGGATTGCCACATGTATAAAGGCGGCCCGTACAAAGCCATTCACGGCGCTGAATGAACACGCCATCTGTGGGGCTTTCTTATTTCCTCCTCTCTTTTCTTCTCCTCCTTTTTTCAAGCCTTGTAATCAAATTTGAGCAAAATCAAATGGCGGGAGGATAGAAAGGGAGAGCGGCGGTGGGGGAGGAGGGTTCAATGAAAGTACCTTTTGTTGGTCTGAAACGAGCAAGTAATTTACAAAATGCCCTCCCTTTGTGCAGGGGGCTAAGGGAAGAAAGAAATCAGTAGCTTTTAGAAGCTAGGCCTTGTGCTGCGACGGGCAAGATAATGAAAGCCGTCTTGTGTTTGTGGGCTAGAGAGCATCTCAAAGGCAGACCGGGCCCCGGCTCAGGGTTAGCTTTGGCTGCTGGGAAGGAAAAAAAAAAAAGAGAGAAAGAAACAAAAAAAAACAACACGCTCGTCTGTATGTGTGTGTGTTTGTGAAAAACAGGACGGCCGTGCCCGTCTGCTCCTGGCAGAGACGCTCGGAGGAGCAGGCAGAGACGTCCACGCCGACGCCGAGGGAGGAGGAGGAGGCTGCTGGTCCCCGCTTACCTGTGGTCCCGCCGCAGGTGCACCTCCGCCGGCCCACAGCGGTGGCGACACCTCCTCGGGGGGGAGCGTGGAGCTCAGATGAAGATGAGGAGGAGGCGTACGGAAACGGGATCATTGTGTTTCCAGAGATTCCAGCTGGATCGTCTCGTCTTTTCACTTCCACGTCTCGGAGTGGACCGCAGCCTTTACCTGCGTGACACAAGTGACACCTGGGAAGACGCCCTCAGTGGATTATGACAGGTCAGATCACGTGCGACGACGTGAAAACTTCAGAGGTGTTGATTCTCAGCAGCTGAGGACGATGGCGGGAACGAGCTCCTCAGAGGTAGCCAGAGCGCTGACGGCGGGTTAATTTGAATAAGGCGGGTCAGGCGGGAGGTCGGCGGGTTTCCAGCATGAATCTTCTCTGTCCGGCCTGCAGACTGGATGCAGCGACGCCTGAGGTCTCGTCCTGCAGCGCTGAGCGGTGAGTTTGACACATTTTCTGTTTTTTTTTTTTTTCTTGTTTCCTACCTGCACGTCGCCGTCCAGCTGTCAGGTGTCTCTTCTGCGCGTTTCTCAGCGGCCTTTTAAAACAGTTGCAACTTAAACTCACGTGAGCCGCCTTAACTTTGCTGTCGTGAGTGCAGTTTAACACATCTCTTTATACACGTTATTTTATTTTATTTTATTTTTTGCAACATGGTTCATAGTTCAGAATCTAATTTATCCTAAAAGACTCCTCGTGTTGCCAGTGGATACCTACAGGCTGTGACTGGATCTGTATTTTTATTTATTTATTTATTTTTTCCCGGTGCCTAATCATGGCAGCCACCAGGTTAGAGGTTTAATCCCTCAGATGATCCTTCAGAACCACCGGATCGAGGTCACCTGGCGTGAACCGTGAGGCGTCGTTCCTGAGGTGAAGTTAAAGAAAAATATTTGAATCCGGCAGAAGTGGAAGCAGTTGTCTCGCCTCCTTCTGGGATTCGCTGTAGTTCGTTTCCAGGGATGTAACTTCACAGAGGAGAGCTGAGGGAAAATAAAATGAGACGAACTGCTCCGAACAGTTCAGTTGGACCACTTAACAGAACTTCAGTGGACACAGATGGTTTTCTGAACCGGGTCTGAACGGATTTAGGAACCGATGCCGTCATGAAGATGAGAACCAGGAAGTTTGCAGACGTCTCACAGAGGCTCATGATTTTTTTCCTCCACTGCTGGAATGTGAATGTACAGATTTGAGGAGCCTGTGCTTCAGTTTGAGTTTTATTCTAGTTCAGGAGAAGATGTTGGAGCTGCTCGCTGCAGATTTGAACCAATGAAACAAATCGAATTGATTATTTAAGCATGAAAGGATGGTTTCAGATGCTTCAGTTGCTTCGTAGTTAAGTGTTTATTTAATCAATTTCTCTAAACCCGGTCTTTAATGCTTGTTGAAACTCAACTGACCCAACCAAACCTGAGTTAAACAGGAATATACGAGCACGGACAAGATCATTAGTACTCCTCTAAAAAAGGAAATCATCCTCTGATAAAACTTTAAACTTTAAACTGGAGTTCAAAAGATCTTCAGCTAGGTTAAGATACGCAATACGATATGTATCATGATAATTTGGGTCACGATACGATATTATCACGATATATTGCGATATTCTACCCAGTTAATATCAAAATTAAAAGTAGAGATGAAAAATCAAGTTGCTGTATATGTTCATCAGATGATATTGATCATTCAGAGGACAAATTGAGTCAAAACTATTTGCTTCAAAACAACCTATTTATTGTTTATTATTAGTGTTTTTGCACATTTTTCCTAAAAAAAAAAAATTGATATTACATTGGGGTGGCCGAAAATCGTGATATATTGCCAAATGGATTTTTTTTCACACCCCTAATCAGGACTATTAAATAAAAGCTTCATTGTATTTCCTTTTTTCTTGTAATCAGCCACTCGTCGGTGCGTTTAGCTGCATATTTTGGGTCGTGATCCTGTTTGGAGGCTCCAGACCTGCAGCAGAGGCTGATCTTCCTGAAACTGGGCGGTACGTTTCGCTCCAGGATGACTTCCTGTTCGATCTAAAGACCCCAGAACACAACCAAGCCCCCCCCGACCATGACTTACCGGAGTTTTGGTGTCTTTTCTCTGGAGGCGTCATCGCTCAGATCCTTTCTTCCATCTGCGTCGCCCTTCTGATCAACCGGTGGTTGCTGCTCCTCTTCCAGCCACGTCCTGGGAGGTTCTGTGACAGTCCCACGGACCAGAAAGCTGCTTGGAGATGACCTTCACCTTTGACATGACGACCTGTAATTTTCTCATTGAGCTCTCCGTTTGCCGGCCGATCTGCGCTCCATCACCTACGGTCACTAACTGAGGGTGGCGACCGACAGAATGACATCACGGATGCGTTGGTTTCCTCTGTGAGGGCCGGACTCTCTCATTGAGGTGGTGTGAGAAGTTCAGTCATCCGAGAAGGTCTCGGAGTAGAGTTTCTATTCCTCCTCGCTGAGAGGAGCCAGCTGACCCCCCCCACCCCCAAACGCCCCCCCCACGGGGAGGTAAGAGGGAGGTCTGGGCCTCTGTGACCTCATTCAGACGGACGGATGGACGTGATCTTATCGTTAGAGAGGCTGCAGTAGAGGTCTTCACGGGTCCACTTTCATGGACCCGAACCCGAATGGACCCGTGAAAATTCGACCCGAATCCGACCCGACCCGAGCTATTATAAGTTCGGGAGTCCGAACCTGAATGGACCCGCAATATTTGGACCCTGACCGACCCGACACGAGTCTTTAGTTTCCGACCACGAACCGAACCGAGTTACCCGAATAGAACCGAGACAATCCAGCCCATAGTTGCTCATGTTAAAGTTGTCTAGCGTTGAATAAAACTTGATTTTCTTCCCTAAAGTTGTCTTCTTCTACCGGTTCAGTTGCTACATAGGCTACGTGATGGAAACGACAATAAATCCACGTCGTTATTTTCTTTGTGGATACAAATGCTAATTATAGCAACTCCTAATGCTAATAGCCTACACCGGTCAGGACGTGTCGTAAATATGTTCTCTCATCCAGCGTTGTCATGTTGGTGATCCGTTGTGCTTGAACATACCGCTAATAACACGCTACGGTAACACGACTGTTTCATGACAAACACGCCACGTTAATAAATAATTAATTAAACTGCCCCGAGTCCTGACATTAGCTGCCACCGCCAATATCTTTACCTCTCTGGAGTAAACGCAGACCCAGCCTGTCAGAGAGCACCGACCGGACCCGAGATTAACTGTACTGATTCAGACCCGAACAGGGAGTCACATCTTTTTGAATGGACCCGAGACCCGATTCGGGTCGGGTCGGAACCTCGGGTTTTTGGGTTGTCGGGTCACGTCTTTTTTCTTTCACTCATGACACGGGAAGTTTGCAGACGTTGAGGAGATATTTACCAACCCTGACAAAAAAAAAAAAGTCGTGGGCTATGAATCACGTAATTCTTCTTACCCTGCCTTTAAATGGACTTTAAATCAAACACCGTGCTACTTTAAACCTTCTTCAGGACGTTCCTCCTCAGGTTACCTTTTCATGTTTAGTGAACAATAAACCAGCAAACAGCATTCAAATGAGCTGATTTCTCTGTTGGCATGTGGAAATGTCAGAATTTTGAAAGTTACTCTCCGTGTTCTTTCATCTGGTGCCATTGACAAGACTAGAAACAAAGGTCAGTTAAAGAGTTTAATACAATCATGAATACAAAGATTTAATATGCCATGCGGAATATTTTAATCGGCCGATGATGCATTGCCTTAACACCACAGAGAGATGCCAGGAAATACACCCCGGATGTCAGGAGGTGTCCGTCCTTATAGTCACAGAAAAGGCTTATCCTCTCGTTCTCATGAGTTTTATTGCTCCTTGTCTCCGAGTCCAGATGTTAAACAGCTGTTCAGTCCTACAGTCCAGGATAACTGTTTATCTGGAAGTCACAAACTGTTGGTGGTGAACTGTTGGGGGTCGGGAAGGATGTTCCAGTCGTCAGGACTGAGGACTCACCATCATAAAAGAGACTGCATTCTTACATGCCATAAAGTTTAGTTTTAACAGTTAAACAGTTCTCTAAATTAATCTTAATCCTAACAATTTGTACTGGAACAAGAATAAAAATGCTGTCTGGAAATCTGCAGGAACTGATTGGTTACTGATTGATCTTGGTGTTGCGAAGCACGCATCGCTGCTTCGATCGTTACCATCAACCTGCCGCCTGTGTTGTTCCCCGTGACTCTATGATCATGGACGGATGTGGTGTTTCTGGGTTTCTGACCTGCTTTTTCTTATTCTTAGTCATTCATGGAAACCAGCAATGAGAACTTCAAGTCAATGCTGACTTTAAGAACATATAATGTATTAAAACTATCGGCAAAACTGCAGATTGAACTGATATTAGGCTCCGCCCTGATCAGTCTCAGAGCAGGAGTTTAGGTGGAAATGAACTGATTAAATGTTTTCCATGCAGGAGCTTCTTAACGAACCTGAAGACTCTGTTTTTTTGTCATGTGTGAACATGACTCAGCTCCTTTAAATGTGCTGCTGAAACAGGGAAGCGCTCAGCGGCCAGCTCCGTTTCACTTGAGCCCGTCACGACGCTAGCTGACTGTATTTATTAGGGATGTACGATAACTATCGACCCGATAACTATCGGGCCGATAACAGAAAATTATGACGTCATCCCGATAAGTCCGATATCATGACGAATAGCCCCGATAACATATATATACATATATAATATATATATATATATATATATATATATATATATATATATATATATATATATATATATATATATATATATATATATATATAAATATTTTAACACAGCAGTGCCTCGCTCCCTCTGAGCCTTGAATGACCAGCAGTGAATGTTATGTTCAAGTGACGTCGGCATAATCAGAAAAACGATTTCTCAATAAGGAAAATCAAGAATACCCCCTCGTGCCAGAAAACAACTCGTTAACTCGGTCTAATTTTAGTAGTTGCTGACTTTAATTGATATTCGCAGTATTCTTCCACATGTTACACATGAAAAATAGAAAAAATAGAAATCAGAAAGAATGACTAGCAAACGAGGGAACGGAGGAATTTACATTACACCTTGAATGCAGCATGCAGTTCAGTGCGCTGATAAAAACAAACATGGCGGCTATTATATGGAACTTCGTTAAAGTTTCAGAGGAAGATAGTTTGCTGATTATTTGTGACAAATGCTCCAAGTGAAGGAGAGAAAAATAGCACTAAAAATAGCAGCTTTAATACGTAAAACCCAATCAGCCACCTGAAACATAACAATCGCTTCCAGGAGTTTTGAAATCGCGCTAACATGAGCTAACATGAGCTAACATGAGCAAGCCAGCAGCAAGTCAACCCCTCCCCTCCGCTCCCCTCTCCTCATCTAAAGCTTCCATGTGATTAAAAAAAAAAAAAAAAACTACTGAACCTCATTTACTTTAATTAAAAGGCATTTATTTGAATAGAACCCTTTAAACGTAATTTCTTTGTTACTATGGAGTGCACTTTTTCAGTTTATTTACACAGACAAGTCTAACTTGTGTCAGTACATTATGACCTGTGCATTATTTTTTTAATTGTCATTTAGGAATTAATTTTTTCAGTTAGTAATTCTGATGCATGTATTTCCATCAGTTCAAGGAGCCTTTATTTTTTATATCAGTCAGTAATGAACCTTATTTAAGTTAATGTGAGATATCAAATAGGTTTGTTTGATAGATTTATAAAAATGTTTGAGAGGCTTGACAATAGTTTTTCAATGGAAAAAATAAATATCTGTTCATTTAAAGAGTCAAAACTATTTTTGATTTTGTTCATAGTATTGATGTAATGATCTTAGGTATATGTGAGTGTTATCAGTATCGAACTTTAGGAGCTGAAAGTTATTGGTTATCGGTATCGGTTTTAATCACTAGTATTTATGATTTTCTTGCCATCTGAGTGTTTCAGTTTTAATTCCTGCTGCTTCCTGTCGTCCTCTTCGCTCCTCTCAGCGGCTCATGCCAGTTCGACCGTCTCTATTAAACCTCGTAAGTTATTAATGTCAGGCAGGTTAGCGGTGCGGTGACCCACGCGGCTCCCCCGACGGACCCTCTCATAACCGCTAATGGGCCGTTAAAGTAGTGGGCGTGGCCTCGGGACTGGATGGTTGCGTCTCACCAGCAATTACAGCTGGACGAGCAGGAGCGGTCGAGGGCCGGTTCCCTCTGTAATCCGTGCACGTGCGCGCGTTGGTGCACCTGTGTGGGTGTGCGCCTGTCAGTCAGGCTCCTCCCCCATCCCGCCGGCTGAGTGTAGTGGGTCATTAGCAGCAGCAGCCAGTCATTAAGCCTGTCATTTCTTCTGTCTGCCCGCTAACCTACTGGTTTGGACTGGGTCTGTATTTAACCTGTGAGCTCTGATTGTCTGCTGAGAAGTGTCTCCAACAGCTGCCTGCCATTTTATCCCCCCCGAATCGATGTATCGACTACAGAATGGACGTATAAAAGGAGAGACGTTTTAATGCTGCTTTAACACAAGGCGGTTACAGTCCAAATGTGTAGCAGTTAAAGCGCCCAGGGACACATTATAGCTATAAATTATAACAACAGTAAAGCCTTTAAAAATTGTGAAGTTTCTAAACTCTCTGAGCTTTATGATCGTTACACTCCTACATTATATGAAACTGTCGTATATGAACAAAGGTGTAAAGGTACTTGTGAAGGTAGGGCCCTATGAAATCCGTTTTATTTTTCTAGGGCTGGGCAACGATTTAAAGATTTTAATCGCGATTAATCGCATTATTTCCCTGATTAATCAAGATTAACTGCATTGTATACACAAAATCAAATAATGAATTCAAAAGTAGTGTAAAGGTCACTTTTATTTAAATGTTCTGCTGCCATATGAACTAAAGTGTCATAACATTTGTTGTTCAAACACTTTTAACTTCAGCACTTGTCAGTAACACATATTTAGTGTGAATCTCATCTTAAAAAAGTCAAATAAAATAAAGCTCACACACCACAACATCACAACATCCTGTGATGTTTCCGTGATTTTTAATTAATTGATTTTTTTATTATATTATATATTTCTGAAAAATCCGCGAATAACTAAAACCGGGGAACTTAAATCGCGTATTGGCGAGGGATCCCTGTACATATCGTATTGCGAATGTCCTTGCCAATACTCACCCCTCGTTGCTGGTCATCCACTCAAGATGCTCCCGTGTGAGTCGTCGCACGAAGCCGGCCCCGCCCCTCAGCGATTGGCTCGGTACGTTCTGTACCGGTGGAAATGCCTGCGAGTGGGCGGGGCAGACGACCCGTTTCAGTTACAGTGGGTGCGTTTACATGGGAAGTTTAATTTTAATTCAGAATTAAAGTTAAAGCCGTTAAGGCCGAATAAAAGTTACTATGTAAACACTTAATTCCATATGAAAATGTCAATTCCGAATTAACTTAATTCCGAAGTAAGTGGCTGGTTTATTCCCATTTTAATTCCGCATTAAATAATTCCGCGGTCATGTAAACACTCATTCCTCTTTAAATTAACTCCCGTCTTTCTGCGCATGCTAGTTCTCTTGCCCGTCTGTCGCGATGACGCTTATATTCCGGCAGTAAACGGTGTTCAAGAGCAGAGACGATTTATTTAATACTAGCTGGAGGAACTGGAAATAATTAAAAGAACAGATGGCAGGAAACATAAAAATTGTGAGCTTTTCAAAGTTGTAGCGGCCAGGTTAAATGAAGGAGGTTTTCACGATAGAGACGCCACCCAGGTCAAAAATAAGTTGGAATGTTGTTGCTAACCAGTTAGCTAAGTTTGTTTTTCCGGTAGACGTAAATACGTAAAGACGTCCGCCCCCCCCATCCAATCAGAACCCTTCCCAACCCCCAGACCTAAAGCGGAATTGGATAAATCCGAACTAACGTGTTTTCCATGTAAACCTTAATTCGGAATACTATTTCCATGTAAACTCGAAGGAAAATAGTTTAATTCGGAATTATTTAATTCCTAATTTTAATTCCGAATTAAAAAACATCATGTAACCGCAGCCAGTGAAGTGAATGGGTATTGTTGCCGTGACATTGTATCTGCATTTTTCAAAATTAGGATTATGTTCAGAAACGTTTGGGAAGATGGATCGTGACTTTCAGCCACAGGAAGTGTTACGAGATATTCCAGTCTAGGCCCATCTCACCCAACTCTAGCCTCGTACAGTCCTGCTTTTCTTTGCAGAATATTCCCGCCTTTTCCCGGACTCGTTGTGCTCATGTAACTGCCGCTTCCCAGAAAAAAGGGGAGGCAGGTTGTGCATGTTGGGGGACATCGTGTTTTTCTTCACTTGCTCAAAAATAACTTGACGATGTTAAACTGGAGAGAAACGGACATAAAGTAGCTCCTGAAACTTGGAGGAGAAGTTGAGCTCAGGCGCTGTGGATGCTCATAGTTGTGAAAACTACGTTTAAATATAACATATTCTCACCGTCGCTGCGGTCTGAAACAGGTGTGTACTGATTTATTCATTTAAATATCCTCTAATACCGTCTGACTTCTCCACCGCTTGGATTAACCCCCCACTACTTTGTCTTAGCTGCAGCCCCCCCCCTCGTCCACCGAAGCCCTGCTGGCAGCGATAGAGCCAGAAATTAGGCAGCTTTCTGCCGCATTAAGACAGCCCTCACCTTGGCCTGTGGGAGTTGCATTAGTAATATAGGTAATCCAAAAGAGTCGGAAAAGTCAATGAGTCCGACTCCCGCTTCCCTTTGTCTTCTCAAGATAAGGTAATAAGGATACGGAGGGTTAACGGGAAGTCTGGGGCCCGCGGGGCCCGGGTCTCAGGTCTCAGGTGCTGCGTGTAATGGATGACCAGTGGATATCTCGCCAAATACGTCCAGACGGGTAGACGAGCAGGAATCACAAGGGTATTGTCTTAAGAGGATCAGGCAACGAGGGGCTTACAGAGGGGTATATCAGCGGGAAAAGATGGGGGGACTCGCCCAGTAATGCCCGCTATCTGGATGTGACGCCTCAGCCCGGCCCGCGAGTAAGGTAGCCGGCGTTAATATTCCCTTTTGTCTTGTTCCGATAAGCTAATGAGGGTTACGGGTGACGAGCGATGAGTGATGGGAGCGTTAAGAGCTGCATTAGCAGAGCGGGAGGAACGAGGGCCAGTCGAGGTGTTAAACCTCCTGGTTAGAGAGCTTTAGCTCCAGGCTCTGGTTGGAAACCAGTGGTTGTGTCCTGCTGATAAGGAGGAGCGGCGACAAAAGGAGGCGGGGCTAAAGTTGACTGACAGTCGGCTTCAGGGCCACGCCAGCGTTGACAGAAGCGCCTCCTGACAAAACGAGCTTCCCTCTACGCAACAAGTCGCTAATGTTTCTGGTCACTGGTTAAAAAATGAAGCTTCTACCTGGTTGTTTCTGGACCCCCATTGTAACAGGATAAAAGGCTCTGCAGAAGTGGATCAAACTGGCTGAGTGAACGAGGCTTTATGTTTGTATGTAGATGCACCAATCCCACTCTAGTTTCTGATAGACTGGGAGGTTTTTTTAAAATTTAATTTAATTTTATTAACCTATCCTGAACACAACGAGAGTTCCTGTAAACAGTTCTGGAGTTTTATTCTGAGTCTCTTTCTGCAGTTATTTCAGTTTGGAGTTGCTCCATTGGTACAAGTAAGACAAGTTAAAAATGTTTTTACTCTATTTATTTATCGTGATCCTTTATTTTTTGCGGTTAATGGGGACCGGCGCCCCCCCCCGCAAAAATCAAAATCCACGAACGGGAGCCGGAGCCCCCCGATCCTCAATAATGTGTTTAAAATATGTTTAAAAACCGCAAAAAAGTAGCAAAACAAGACAAAGGCTCCACTGTGGTCTTTCTGTTTCCTTCACAGCCTCTGGTCTCTGAACCGCAGTAAAGAAACCGCTGGTATTGTGCAATTTTTGGCTCGTAATTAGCGGCTAACACGCTAACAACAACAAAAGAAAAAGTCCGGTTTTCTCTGCATGGAACGGGAACTTTATTCTGGTACTGCAGGAACTTGTCCACTTTTCATCTAACCCTGTTTTCTTCTGCCGTCCCACGACACACACACTACATTACCCATAAGGCCACACCATTACCCATAAGGCCACCTTCTTAAAGGGGCCAGGCTGGCTCACAGCATTTCTTTGCTGTGAGAGAACGCGCACAACATCCTGTGATGTTTCCGCGATTTTTTCTTGATTTTTAAAAAAATTATATTATATATTTCTGAAAAATCCGCGAATAACTAAAACCGCGGAACTTAAAGGGCGAATTGGCGAGGGATCACTGTACATCTTTATTTATCGTATAAGTGTGTAGCTTAATTCAGTATTTTTTCTGCAACCCCAAATCCAAGAAAGCAATGATTTCCAAATCTAATAAACCTATTTCTTTATTCACAGTAGAACACAGACATTTCACATGTTCAGAGTGCAGCAGTTTAATTTGGTATTTCATGAAAAGATTTGACAATTTTACATTTTAACTGCTGCAGTACATCTCAAAGTTGGGAGTCAAAAAAGGGCCGGAAAGATTCCTGGAGGAACATCCTCGGTTGATTGACAACTGATCAGTGACATGAAAAGATCGTCTTCGAGAGCCTTTCATAAGTAAAGACGGGTTGACGAGTCTGTAAAAGACAGTTTCAACGTAAACTTGTTCTCATTTACAGTCAATGCAGTGTCCCATCCCAACCTTTCTGATTTAACGTTATACGTTGTATATTTCCTTTACTTTTTCATTAATGCTCTTTGATTTTCTTTTTAAATTGGAATCCATTTTGCACTATTTCTTATATTGTTTTTTTCTCCTCACTGTAATTTAGCTTTATTTGTATAAATACATTATAAATAAGTTTTCCCAATAAAAACGTATTTTCTAATCGCGATTTATCGCATGATTTCCCTGATTAATCACGATTAATCGCATTGTATACGAAAATTCAAATAATGAATTCAACAGTAGTGTAAAGGTCACTTTTATTTAAATGTTCTGCTGCCATATGAACTAAAGTGTCATAACATTTGTTGTTCAAACACTTTTAACATCAGTACTTGTCAGTAACACATATTTAGTGTAAATCTCATCTTAAAAAAATGTCAAATAAAATAAAGCTTAATGCCACTGCCAGGGCATTAATGTCATCCTGTTTTTATAAAAAAAAAAAAAAAAAGTCTACAAACAAAATCCAACAAAATGATTGTGTCTCAGCACAATCAGAACATTAAAACAGGTAATTTCTGAGGTAACAGCAGAAACTTTTAACGGGGAGTTCAACTTGTCAAATAACCTTGTTTCTGTTAAATCCTTTAAAATGAAAATGTCCATGTTAAAGTTCAGTAACTTTACCAATTCATGTATCATTCATTCTTTCCATTTTCAATTGTCAATAAAAAAAAAAAAAATAAATAAAAAGTGACATTTTATTACATTTTTTATTTTTTAATCTAACAAAAAAAAACAAACAGAAAAACAAATGCTTGTTTTTTTTTTTTTTATATTTCAATTTTAAACTTGGATCAAAAATACGAAATTAAAAATGGGCCATAGAACTGAATTTGTTTTATAATCGAGAAATGGACTTTCTGTTGTCATTACACATCTGTATCACTAGATGTATGGAGCCCCGTTTGGGTCATAATTCAATGAATAAATTAGTCTATTATTATGAAATACAGGCGTTTATTATTATGAAATATTTTCCCATTATTATAAAAAAATGTAATCCTTCTCCATGCAGTTGGTGGGGGACTAGCATCGAGCCTGTTGGCTAGCTCTTTCTCCTGCCGCCATGCCGTCAAAATCAGGTTTTCCCAACATTTCGCGCTATGTTTCTTTGTCGATGTCAACTTTTAACTAAACTAAGGTGAATGCACCTTAGTTTACAGGCTCGATGTGAGTCCCCCCCCCACCAACTGCATGGAGAAGGATCAGCCAATGAGCGTGCAGGTCAACCACTGGCCCCGCCCACTGGCAAAATGTTATTATTATGTAAAAGCTCATTCTTATGAAAAAGGAAGCAATTATGTAAAAACTCATTTTTAGATTAAAAAAAGACATTCTGAAATAAACTATTATGCATTAAACAAAGAATAAATAATAATGAAAATATATTTCATAATAATTAAATTTTTTTCATAATAATGTGAAATATTTCATAATAATAAACATGTATTTCATAATAATTGGAAACATTTCATAATAATGGATATGTATTTCATAATAATAAATGCCTGTATTTTATAATAATAGACTCATTTATTCATTGAATTATGACGCAAACGGGGCTCCATATAGATGGAGCTGCACTGCAGTAACCAGCTAGAGAACAGCAGGACAGTGAACACATGGAGCAGATCTGATGGAACATGGAGGAATGACCACAAACGTTTGGTTGCAGTCCAGAATTTTTTTTTCAGACTGAAAAACTTCCAAACACGGATCACTGGACAAACCTCACGATAAAACGGACAAAATAACCTAACAGTTTGGGTTTTCCAGGGTTGAGGGTTTGAACATGGCTGCACGTCTGAACTGTCTGAATAAAACCAAGACGCCTCGTTTCTCTGTTAAATTGAAGATGCGCCTCATTTCTGTGTGCAGCTTTAAAGTCGCCGCCCCGTAAACATTAACATTGTTGTTTGTGTGCGGATCTCCAACAAATGACGGAGATTATGAAGCCGAGCGTAATCGTCCGCCATTCACCCGACAGCGAACGCTACGCCTGGAGGGGAGACGCTCAGCGGCTGTTCAGGTGATCACAAATGGAAACACGAACGCACACAGAAGCATTTCTGTGATGCAAACAAAAACATAACACCATGAAGAATTTGCAAAAAAAAAAAGGGCTTTGTGTCCGACGCTTTCAGGGCGTAATTGCAGAAGGATGTGACAGAATGTTTTTTTCTTTTACTGGACGAGTGCGAGTTATTTTTCTCAGCCCAAATTACACTCACACCTCATTAAAATGTGCTTTTTTTTTTTTTTTTTTTTTCTTTGCCGTTCATATTAGGGAGCACTTTTCACTCGTTCTGCTTAGAAATGGCGCCTGTGATGGCGTAACGGCCGAGAGTGTGAAAAGACCTGCTATCATTATGTATGTTCTCCACACACACACACACACACACACACACACAGAAGCGCACACGCGCATCGACTGGCACCCTGCTTTGCTTTTAGAGCCATTACTGTCAAACAGCTGTTAGCGCGTCAACAGAAGTGGTGTTGATGGCGTGGAGCGAAGGAGGAGAGGGGCTGCAGGATAAATGGCCGGGGCCAATAGATAGATAGATGGACGGATAATTGGATGTAGAGGAAGGAGGGCGGGCTGGGAGGGGTGGATGAATGGCAGGACGGAGGGGTGGGGGCTCTGCGGGGTGAAGGCCTGGGCGGCGGCCTCTCTAAGTGAAGACAGATTGATGTGGGTGTCAGGGAGGACTCAGAAGAGGAACAGCCATTTATTTGACAGTCAATTATCAGATGGACCTCGTGGCCTTCGGTCCAGCAGCAGCAGCACGTGTTGCTTTCAGCCACCGAGTCGACATCCAGGAGAGTAAAACCGGGAAATTAAATGAAATGGTGGTTTCATTCTGCAACGTTTCTGCAACAAGTCTTTTTATCTTAAGATTAGGGCTTAAAATCACGATTAATCGCATGATATCCCTGATTAATCACGATTAATCGCACTGTATACGCAAAATCAAATAATTCAAAAGTAGTGTAAAGGTCACTTTTATTTAAATGTTCTGCTGCCATATGAACTAAAGTGCCATAACATTTGTTGTTCAAACACTTTTAACATCAGCACTTGTCTGTAACACATTTAGTTTAAAACTCATCTTAGAAAATGTAAAATAAAACAAAGCTTATTGCCACTGCCAGGGCATTAATGTCATCCTGTTTATATTTAAAAAAAAAAAAAAAGTCTACAAACAAAATCCAAGAAAATGATTGTGTCTCAGCACAATCAGAACATTAAAACAGGTCATTTCTGAGGTAACAGCAGGAACTTTTAACTTGTCAGTTGTTACAAATAACCTTGTTTCTGTTGAATCCTCCGTCTGGGAGAACTTTAAAATGAAAATGTCCAAGTTAAAGTTCAGTAACTTTATCAATCCGTGTATCATTCATTCTTTCCATTTTCAATTATCAATCAAAAATTAAAAAAAAAAATTAAAAAAAATTACATTTTATCACGTTTTTCGTTTTTTAATCTAACAAAGAAAAAAAAAAACGAAAAAAAAAATGCCTGTTTTTTTTTTTAATATATATATTTCAATTTTAGACTAGGATCAAACATACGAAATTAAAAAACGGGCCACAGAACTGAATTAGTTTTATAATGGAGGACTGGACTTTCTGTTGTCATTACACATCTGAGCCACTAGATGGAGCTGCACTGCAGTAACCAGCTAGAGAACAGCAGGACAGTGAACACATGGAGCAGATCTGATGGAACATGGACGAATGACACCAAAGTTCTGTTGCAGTCCAGAATTTTATTTTTTTTCCAGACAGAATTGTTAATATTTCTACCTGAGTTGCTACCTGAACTGTAAAGTTCACAGATTTTTACCGTTCTCCATGTCTGTTTTAGCTTTTCCTTAAGTTTACCTGCAAATTATCTTCCAGTTCTGCAGCAGCTAGTAACAGACTTTCAAAATAAAAGCATGTGAGCAACATGCGTTAACGCGCGATAAAATAAATGTCTGCGTTAATAAATGAATGCGTTAATGCGATAATAATGCGTTAACTTGCCCAGCCTTGCCCAACTTCTACGACAGCTAGAAGAGCTGAAGTTTTTGCACAATTATAATATTCAATTCACTTAAAACATTTAAATGTTTCAAGTTATAATTAAAAGAATTGACATAACTGAGTCAAAACCTCTAAAATGACCTTTTGTACATGTCTACATATTCACTTACTGCTTCCTCTGGATATGAACCCACTCAAGATGATCAGAAAGTATAGTTTGGACGACAGTTTCTTATTCAAAGTTAATTAATTTAAACCATGTTTAACAGCACAATAGCTGTTTGGAGAAGTGAACTGTTTAAGACACTTTTTTTCTCTGTAATCTCTAATGTTTAATCGTTATATAATAAAATACTCTTAGTACAAGTGAGGAGATCACGGGGTTAAATGTATTTCCTTCAACTTTGATGCCTAAGAGAAAGAACGCTTTAAATGACGCCTGTATGTTCAGATGGACGTCACACCTTCCTGCATGAAAACATCCCTACAATAAAACAAAATCATCATTAATAATTTTGTTGCACATGTAACACGTCCTTCAGGCAAAGCTGATTTTTTAAAGTAAGCAAAGAGAGAGTGATATTTTTTTTTTGAAGGGGGGGGGGGGGGGTGTCGGAGGTATGCAGCCTTGCTCACAAGGTCAGCATGGTTGTGTTTCTATTGGCTGACTGTCGGCCTTGTTGATGTGGCCTCATGTGTGCTATTCAGCTTTTAGCCTTGAGCTGGGATGCTGCAGGCAAGAGGTGTGGAGAAAAAATAAAAAATAAAACAACCAAATGAAAAAAAAAAAAAACATAAGATGTGAAAACTGCCAGCTGAAACAGATGCATGAATAGATGCAGCACACTACCCTTTAATTTCTCCATCAGGGAGAGTGCTGGTTGAAAGTCATTTAAGCCAAATAAGATGGACTGGAAATTTGAAGCGGTGCCATTAACAGATGTAAGTGACAGATTGACATTCAAACGCACATAATACAAATAAAAACATTTAAATAACGATGTGTGGCAATGAGAGAAATACAACTTAAGTGTCTGGGACACCAAAACATAAAAAAAATGTTGTTGTGGTGTTTGGTTGATGGGGAGTGGATGTCACATCAGACAAAAATCTCTTGGTTCTACGTGGTCAGCTGGTGTGACACTTGTATTATGTGAAGGTGAAAGCATATTTAAATACTTTTAATCGACAAATTAGTGAAGAAATACCTGCATTTTAGTGGTTCTACATGATTTTATTCCAGTGGTTTTTCATCTTAATCACCCATTTTCTCTGTCTTCCAGTTTGAATATCAGCAGAATCTTCTGCATTGTTTATTACAAACCTTTTAAATGTTGCACCATATCTTTTTTTCTTTTTTTGGACCATATTGACCTAAAGTGCTTACAAGAGCGCTGGTTGCAGTTTTTTTGCACATACTGTCTGGGATTTAGGTGCTTCTTGGTGCTGAGGCTCTGTCCGTGGTGCTGAGGCTCTGTCCATGGTGCTGAGGCTCCGTTCGTGGTGCTGAGGCTCTGTCCGTGGTGCTGAGGCTCCGTTCGTGGTGCTGAGGCTCTGTCCGTGGTGCTGAGGCTCTGTTCGTGGTGCTGAGGCTCTGTTCGTGGTGCTGAGGCTCTGTCCGTGGTGCTGAGGCTCTGTTCGTGGTGCTGAGGCTCTGTTCGTGGTGCTGAGGCTCTGTCCGTGGTGATGAGGCTCTGTTCTTGGTGCTGAGGCTCTGTCCGTGGTGATGAGGCTCTGTCCGTGGTGCTGAAAACAGGGGAAGCCCCTTCCAGACAAATGAGGGGTTTGCAGGTGTGGAGCGGTATTATCCACATGTTGTTGAAAGGAGAAAGGCTTTTTTCTTTTATGGAGTCAACAGCTGTGAAGTTCCAATAATGTTTTATAGTCTCCTTTCTGCTCTTCATCATGAATGTTGCCATGAACAACACTGTCATGCAAATGGTAATAGTTTAATAATTTTCAATCAAAGCACCGTTGATCTTTTTTTGTCTTTATTGCAGGGTGGGTGTTGGTTGGAGTGGAGTGTAGCTGCTCCTCCTTCACTTCTAGAGTTAGGGTTGGGGTTAGTTGAGGTGGTTTTGCCTCTTGGCTGGCTTGAGAACGTCTTGGTATTCTCCCAGAAGAGGAGATGGCCAGTGACGGGAAGGTCTGGGCCTCTTCGCTGAGGCTGCAGCCCCCTAAACTCACCCAGACTCACATCAGCTGAAGTTGAAGGAATATTCTTGGGTTGTAGAAAAAGTTTATAAAAAAAAGACAGGAATGTCCTTCCCGTTTGCTGCTCCATTGTCATGAGTCTGTACCAGGTGATTGCTGATTGCTGACAGGTATAAAAGGAGAGTTCGTGACCTCTGCCTCCATAGATTGGATCGGTCGTTATATATTTATTACAAAGTCGTCATGCGTAGGAAGCAAAGGCCTTCGACTTTCCTCATTTTGCATTTATTGACAGTAGTTACAGTATCTGCAGCTGACTTGTAAAGACCTATGACTCCATTTCTAATACAAACGGTCCATTTTGATACACATGCAAAGTTAAAATGACCTCGGTTCATCTGTTCACACCATCACCTCAGTGGAACGACATTTCTGAGTCTTGTCTTGAGCTCGTGAGCTCGCTGTTCTGACGTAAACTCAAAATCTTACCAAGTATATTTTTCTAATTTCTAGTCAAAATATCTCATCACACTTAATATAAGACACAATCACCTAAAGAGTAACATTTCAGTGAGATATAGGAACTTGTTTTTAGACGGTGCATCTTGAATATCTTGTTAAGTGAAACAGTCTTGAAAACATCTTGTTTTGAGTCATATCTCAGATGAAACAAGTTTTTTTGACATGTCATAAGATTTTTAAGCTAATTTCAAGATCTTGTCATTCTCTTATTTCATGAAATATTATTGGCAGATGTTTTTGCTTATTACAAGCAAAAAATATCTTGTATTAATTTTTTTTACATGTTTTTTGAGTGGCCTTTTTTACCGTTCTAACTTGAAACTGCTTCAGTTTACACCATTTCTCTCCCCAGTGACAGTTTATACTCGTCACCATCTCAGAGACCCAGCGGGTCAATCAAACTCCGGAAGGTTCCTTCAACAGATCGGTGAACGGAAGAGAAACAGACGTTTAATACATATTAGAATGATGCTGAAATAGAAAAAAACAAAACCAACGACGGTGTTTTCTATTCGGTACGAGGAAGACAGAGCTTTTTTTCAGATTTTAATGCACTACCTGGAATATTAACTCAAAAACACAAGTGAATAACAAATAGTTTCCTGATAGTTAAGCTACAGTCATGGAAAAAATTATTAGACCACCATTTTTTCTTCACTTTTTTTTTGTTCATTTTAATACCTGGTACCACTAAACGTCATCATGTGACTTAGTGCTGGGCAAAATGACGATATATATCGTGGGGACAATATAAAAGAGTATATCGTGCCATTTCTCTTCTATCGTTTCTATCGTTTCTAACCTAATTTTATCAATTATTACAGCAAATATGTAATTAAATAACCTGCAACGATAAATGTGATAGAATCATATCTACTTCTACAAAGTAGCCTTTTATGTTTGTACTTTTATTCATGGTTAATGCCTTAAACAGAGTTCTCTTTAACCCTGATGTTTACTTTAGACACATTATATTGGTTTGCAAACTTTGCACTACAAGGTTACAGATTTCAGAAAGTTGAAAAATAATTTGTGTTTATTTTTTATAGCTGAACTTCAGTGCAAAAATGTGTTTTTCCTCTCAGAAACTGTTGTGCACTTTAAAAAAATGTGAAAGCTACTGTACCTCTGTACCTACCTGTTTTTGCTGCACTAAAATGTATGTTTGTGACAGTTCAGCTAAATGTCCTTTCAAAATAAAGTTGAAAAGTAAGCAATGAAATTTTTGTCAAACTTTTCAGAGAATAACTGAAAACATACTTTATTATGGTATATCGTGATATATATCGTTATCGTGATATAAAATAGTCCATATCGTGATATATGATTTTTTCCATATCGCCCAGCACTAATGTGACTAAAACAGACAAAAAAAGAAAACACTGAATGCATAAAAGCAGTGTTTTTGGCAGTACAACGCCATAGCTATTGATGTAAAAACTTAAGTGATTTAGGTTATAATCAAGAAAACCATGGAAAATGGTAAGATATCAGCTCTTAAATAAAACTCTTATTAGCAATCTTTGTGGTTATCGTTATGTTTGTCCAAACAAATGTACCTTTAGTTGTAGCAGGCATTAAAATGAACAAGAAACTGAAGAAAACAAGGGTGGTCTAATAATTTTTTCCATGACTGTATATATCAGGTAGCACTGGTGCAGCTGTAGAATCGACTGATGACATCATGCAGGTGGATCAGGAGGATTTTTTACCTGTTTTGCTCCACATCTGCATCATTTTCTTTATTTTTTTTATGCTCTTTTAGGTCTAACAGCTGCAGATTGTGTCTTGGCCCTTCTGTCATGTGGTGGTGTTAGTATTTTGGTGTGTGTTTATGTCCGTAGTGTACGTGTGTGTGTGTGTGTTTGTGTGTGCTATCAGTGCCCCCTGCAGTAAAACTAAAGGGAATAAAAAGATGACGGACACGACAGAGGACAGATGGAGAGAAGATGGGGATCGTTTTCAGTATCTCCACCACAGAGAAGAACGTGAAGAACAGCTGAAACTCTCAATATTCAACTCAGTAAATTTACTTTGTTCACAAATATCCACAACCTGAGAACATCCTGGTGCTCCGTTTTATCAGCAGATGTCATTTTTGAGGTGTTTCTTTGAGCCGATCACAGCCAGACAGGGTTTAAAGTGTCACATGGGTGGCGGGAACAGATCAATGAAGGCGATCAAGTGAAGCAAATATGGTTTTTATTATAATAATGTTATTGTGAATGAATCCAGGTGAGGTTCAGCTCTGCAGCTGCAGCAACACATTTTCATTTCATCCCTGTTTGTTCGTCTTCGGTTTATTTCTTCTTCTCTCTGTTTCTGGTATCGTGTCACACGGTCGACTGATTTTAATCTCACTCATACGGTTGTAAAAGTTGTGTCCAGTGCAGCTCTGAAAACGGTTTTGGCACAAAAAGGAAAGACTAAATAAAAAAAGGGGGTTCAGAATATCCAGAAAATCTCCCCCCTTTTTTTTTTGTTGTCGTTTTCTGTCTTTCTGTATTTCACTCTCTTACTAGTGTTTGCATCTTTTCACCAACGCAGGTTTATTTCACTGCAAATTATTTGGTTCTTACAAAGAAAAAAAAATTACATTTAGAAGAGTTAGATATTTTTTCTTGTTTTAATAATTACTTTCTTATTTTATGTCTCAGTATAATCTTATATCAAGTAAAACTTTACTTTATTTTGTCTCAAACAGGCAGGAAATCCTAAAATGAGACAATTAACACTTAAAATAAGATGTATTACATTTTTTTCCTCCTCTTCATCAAAATAAATCTTGTTATAAGATTCAATAACAATATATACCTTTCTTAAATCTAGAAACAAGTGTTCCTACAATCTTAATTTAAGAAATCTTACCAAATGAAATTATCTCGCTGCATGGACAGATTTTTATCTTTAGTTGTAGTGTTTTTATCTTGTTTGAAGACCCCCCCCCCTTTTTTTTTTTTGCAGTGTAATAAGGAATAAAAGCTCACTTGTGTGATGTGTGTCATCTTTATGCAGATTAAGACTCATCAAATATCTGTGGTGCACAGTTACTGTCAACGTCCAGTTTAAATCCATAACCCAAAATAATGGTTTGAATTCAGTTAAAAAAGGGAAATTATGTGGCTATTTCAGGTGACGATGAGTAACTTTATTAAAAAAAAGATCACAGTGCTTTTTTCACATTAACTGTCCAGTATTGATGCATAAACGCATCATCTGTTGGCAGATTCACATTTTCAAACCTGGTCTTGAATCGGTTTCATCCACTCACCTGTGATCAGTTTGCTTATTTTGGGTTTCATCTCTCAGTTACAGACCCAGGATGCCTCTTTCCTTTGAGCGGCGTGATGCTCGGGGGCTCGTTTCTGTGTGGTTTTCCTCTTCAAAGGGCTCTTCTCGCCGTCTAATCCTCTTACAGCGGCGGCGGCGGCGGCGGCGGCTCCAATAGATGGCAGCACTGCACTGAGCTTGAGCGGGTTTTATCTCTGGAGGGAGGGAGGCTGCCGGCGGGCCGGAGTCCGGCCGGACTGTTGACCGCACTGATGCAATAAAACTAAACATTTAAAAAAAAAAAATAGAATTGAAAAAAGCGTAAAAGGCTGGATAACTGTTAATTAGATTTGAAATGCTGAATATAAATGGAGAGGAAATGATTCTGATTTAGACTGATTTAAAAATCTCTTTCTGTCAGTTTCAGGTCATAAACAATATTTATGTTGGCAAATCTTATTTTTTAATTAATTAATTAAGAATATCTCTCTCTAAAACATATTTTATGGATTCATGTCATTTCCTTATCAGGACTTGTTGAGTGGAGGAATTTATTCCCTAATTAGGGTTATATTTGAACCTTTTGAACACAGTCCTGTAACTCACCGGGTTTTCCCTTTTAACGCCGACAGTTATGGATCATAACGCCGGTCCGCTGTGATTAATCACACTCCATTTTAGCGCCCTCGTTTGTCCCACAATGCATCATTTTACAGGACGTCGACAGAGGTTTTTATGACCTCCGTGACATGAATCAACGTCGCCGACCTGCCTGTTTGGAAAGAATAAAATTATCCGGACGACGCGGGGAGCTGCTCAGTTCGGCACCTCTGAACGCGCCGCTCGGCTCGACGGTTTCCCGCCTCGCTCTCGGCCCTGATGTGTTTCCCGCCTCGCTCTCGGCCCTGATGTGTTTCCCGCCTCGCTCTCGGCCCTGATGTGTTTCCCGCCTTGCTCTCGGCCCTGATGTGTTTTTGTGTGGACGAGTCCCCCGCTGGTCTGTTTCATGCAGACACTTCAGCCCGAAGAAAAGACGGTCGGCTCGGATAATGGATCGTTTCTCCCCCGGCAAACGTCTAAAAGAGGGCTTCCTGAAATGACGAATAATTGTGGCCGAAAACATGCGCGGACACACGCGGCGAAGCGATGCTTTCATTAGAAATTATAGGTGGAGCGCGAGGAGGCTTTCAGTGGAGCTAAATGTCCTGATGTGAATCTGCACCAACTTCACGTCCGTCTCCAAACACTGTTGTGTTGACAGGCGAAAACATAGCGTCTAGATTTTCCATCTTAAAAAAAAAGGTGAAATGTAATAATAAAGATATGAATAATTACTGGGCTATCACAGAACCACTGCAGGGACACAAAGATACTCGAGAAGTATTTTCTTTTAAATAAAGACCACAGACAGTCGGCTTTTGTGTGGTTGTAATTTGTCCCTGTGATGTTGGCATCACATAACTATACTGTAATATTTAAAGGTGGATTTAGTCTTTTTTTCCCCCGGATAGAGGTGTCATATCAAAATGACAGCCGCTCCGTTTAATGTCCTTTAATGTCATTTAAATCTCCAGCTGTTGTGTGCAGACTGATAATCTTGGTCTTTGTGATCTGTGGACTAATGAGACCTCTCCTCTCTGCCTCTCTGCCGGCGCCTCCATCCTAATTTCTTAATGCTGAAACACAAAGAATTGGCTGCAGCGCGGCCTCAGCGGAGATCCGCACTGACCATGATGTGATTGAATAAAGAGGAGAGGAAAAAAAAAGATGGTGAAAAAAAAATGGGGGGGGGAGTCGCAAAAATAGAGGCAGAGTGAGAAACAGCGTCGGTATTGATGAAAGGCTATCATTTTAGCCAATTAAATGGATGCAGGAAAGGATAGAGGCTTAATTTTCTTCTAACGGGGAAAAAAAATAAAAAGATGTGCAGATTTATTTTTTTTTCTTCTTCTCTGCTCACCTCCACAGTCGCGTCACGTACGCGACTGGCGAAAATCAGAAATGACGGTGGACGAGGGGAGGAAGACCTTTAGAGGAGAGTCATCACAGCTGCCAGAGGATGAAGCACCAAACTGAATTCAGATATGAGCAAAAAAACTAAACAAAAAAAAACACCCCGCAGGAATGTAAATGTTTTTCTACGACTTTAATAAACGATACAGTTAAATCAGTGGTGGGCAAACTGTGGTACGTGTACCACCGGTGGTACGCGGGGGAACGTCATGACTTTCCACAGTTTTTCCACAATTTCACTTTTAAAAAAAATCGGAAACATACAATGCATTAAAAATACGTTTTAAATGAAATGTGTAGCTTGAGATAATTAAAATGATCTTATAAAAAATATTTGTTGCATATTCAGTTGCAGTGCAGATGTAACAACTTTTGAGTGTGTTTATTTTGCTCTGTATGAGAGGATGAGGATGTGAGAATTGCTGCAGTTGTAAATGTCTGATACAGTAAAGTAACAATTTAGGTAATAAATAACCTAATTGAGAAGGCATATATGGATATATTTTAAAATTGGTCATCATGGTGGAACTCAGAGAGATGGGCAGTTTCTCAGGTGGTACACAGTATTAAAATTTGAAAACCACTGGGTTAAATCATTCCACATAAAATCGTAAAGTCACGTGAAAAAGACAGAAAACAAAAAGAAAGAGATTTGATCTGATTCTCACCGCGTCTAAAGATGAAGAAAATCCAACCTGAGATGTTTTTCACCGAACAGCGAAGTCAAAATGTAGAAACTAGGGCCGTAATCTCGCGATTAATAATATACAATATTCAGCTCATGATACGATATATATATATATATATATATTCATCTTACAATACATTTACATCATTTTCTGAAAGATTTTAAAGGGACAAAGTGATTTTGGTGACATCTTGTGAGTGTTCCAATGACTTTGTTTGAATTAATTGAACTGAAAGCATCAATTACACATTATATGGCTGACAGGCAGCTTGTAAATGCTGGACAAAATGAATAAAAGATGTGTTTCATTTATTCAAACAGTGTAAATTGTTGCTTGCAAGCTTTTAAAGGTGGGACACGGGGTTTTTGAAAGAAGCTTAGAATATCGATACCCACGGCTGAAAAATCGATACTCTCTGAGGAAATAAAATATCGATATATATCGCAGAATCGATAAAACCGCTCAGCTCTACTAGAAAAGATGTTTGAGATCCAAGTACCGTATTTTCCGGACTATAAGCCGCTACTTTTGTCCCACGCTTTAAACCATGAGGTTTATACAGAGATGCGGCTTTTCTATGAATCTTTCTTCAGCCCTCAGGGGGCGCTCTAGCAGGAAGTGCAAAAACCAAAAACTAACCAAGTAGTTAAAGGTTATTCTGTTTTTGTTCAGTAGCCTATGTTGGCTATGCTACGCTACATTCATTTTGTGAGCATCAATACCTGTTATTATTGGACAAACTGATTAATCCAGGTGTGTCTGACCATTGTAGCTACTCAGACACACCTGGATTTATCAGTTTGTTGGTTCCTCAGTGGATTTCAGGGTTCTGAGTGGACCCGCCACAGAGGTAAGGTTTTAATCGCAGATGTGGACCGGACGCAGCGTGGAGCCAGCAGGTCCACGATCCGGCTCTAAAGCTGATCCAGCACTGAGTTCAAGTGGACCCCGATACGGGTCCATTTTGCGGGTATAGGATATGAATAAACAT